>CAAKHB010007859.1:290361-316628 GCA_901007665.1 Aeoliscus strigatus
TTTTTTTTAATATACCACAGCACTCTCAGTCAACTGAGGAGAGGTTCAACAGGGGAATTTCTGTCCCTGAATAAACTAGTTTAAAATTAGTTTTGTGTTTATGCTCGTTTGCTTGGGTTTTACTACTAATTTTACTAAAATTTTCAATAATTTAAATTAAACATAATTTAATTTACAGAAATTCACAATAATGTAATAAATGCTAACTTCTTTAATCAAATTGACGGTGGTAGAATCTGTTTGCTGGTGGCTGCAGTGTTCCTACCCGTATGGGGATGATGTGGCTGGGGCAGTTGACCACAGGCAAACCCTTGTCCATCAGCAGCTGCCTCATGTGTTTGACGTTCCTCTGGTGGGCCCGGCGCAGCTGCTGCCCTTCTGGGCTCCTCAGGACCCGCACCGACTCCAGAGCACCAGCAAGCACCATCGGGGGCAAAGCAGTGGTGAAGATGAAGCCAGCTGCAAATGAGCGCACGGTGTCCACCAGGGCGGCGCTGCTGGCGATGTAGCCTCCCACACAGCCGTAAGCTTTGCCTGAAGGACAGGCAGGTTTGTGAGGTCAGGAGACAGACAGGGCAGTTAACACCACCCCAATGGACACTACGACGCACACTGTAACATATAGTACAGTTATTCATTTAAATACAGTATAACAATGTCAGTACTTCTGATTCTGTGTTTGAACAAATTATAATATATGATCATATATTCAAAATTATACACATTGTACAAAGTCAGAAATACTTAATTAATCAACTCAGAATCACAGATTAAATCTAATATTTATTACTATATAACTAGCAGATGATGTTTTTTGTAGATATTGATATATAATTTGTGGTTTATATAATTGGATGATTTGAGTCCTTATTTCCCCGTTTCTTGAGACAAAGCTAAAATTGTATTTTAATATTAAATGATGTTATCCAGGATTGGGTTACATCTGCTTGTGCTTGACTGCAATTTTGAATTTCAAACTGTCAAGAAGACACACACACGCACACACACATGCACACGCATACATCGATGTTGGTTTTATCAAAACAAGCAGACTGGGAGTAGAGTGGGCAGTCAGCTGATAAAACCTCTGCTGCCTCAGATGGGGGCTCACTCCTCTCCTGCCCGTATTTGACACCAGAGCAGAAGGTTTGATAGAAATGAAGGCAGTGAGATCGGTCCCAAACTGAAAGTCGGTCCAGTTTATAAACCAATTTATCTGTGACGGTTTGAAACCGTTTGCCTCGCCCCGCCTGTGTCCTGAGGCGATCAGTTGTTATCACAGAGGCTTTTAATTTCTTTAACACAGTTTTATCGTGAATGTATGTGCACTGTGTGTTTCCTCTAAGTCTGCTCACCTAAGGTCCCAGAAACAATGTCTATCTTGTGCATCACGTTGTCTCTCTCTCCCACTCCGGCTCCGTGGGCTCCGTACAGGCCGACAGCGTGGACTTCGTCAACAAATGTCAAAGCCCCGTAACGGTGGGCCACGTCACACAGCTCCTCCAGAGGACAAATGGCACCTGAAAGCCGCAGGGAACATGTGGTTTGTGTCACAGTGACAGATACCGAGACATACATTGGTCATATTTGGAGGAGCGTTGACAATATGGAACCTTGACGACTTGAAACAACATGAAAATAAACCTGAAGATACCAGGATCAGCGAAGAATCATTAGTTTAGTCCATGGATGTAAAAACACCAAGTCACAATGTGTCTGTCGAGCGTCTCTCGCTGGTGCTTATGACATTTGATTACAAGCACAAATAACGATCTGTGCTGCCGGTGGGCTTTCCTCACCGTCCATGGAGTGCACCGTCTCAAATGCCACTATTTTGGGAGTCGTCGGGTCCGAGCGCTGCAGTAGCTCCTCCAGGTGTCGGCTGTCATTGTGGCGGAAGATGAAGCGCTTGGCTCCGCTGTTCCTGATTCCTTGAATCATTGATGCATGATTCCCTGCATCCGAGTAGATCTCACATCCTGTAAGTGACAGTGAACAGTATTTTAATATTAAATGATGTTATCCAGGATTAGGTCACGTCTGCGTGTACTTGTACTTGCGATTCTGAATTTTAAACTGTCAAGAAGACATCACAATCTCTTTCTGTATATCATCACATGCAACTGATATTTGATTCAACCGATTTAAAAAGAACATGATTTGAAGCCCTGCTAGATGTGGCAGAGGTCAGAGGTCAGAGGTCACTACTTACCTGGCAGCATCTTAGCCAGGGTGAAGAGGGTCGAGTCGTTCGCCACGAAGCAGGAAGAGAAGACCAGAGCTGCGTCTTTTTGATGCAGTCCGGCCAACTCGTTCTCCAGAGACACGTGGAAGTTACTGGTGCCTGAGATGTTCCTGGTCCCACCTGCTCCTGCACCGTGTCTGACGAGGGCCTCGCTGAGGACAGAAAGGATGACACAGGTGAAGTTGTCCACATCACGGGAGCTGTTCTTGTAAACATGTACATGGAACATCTGCCTGAACTAACTGAATAGACAGTCGCTCTTTTGACAAGATAGTGAAACAATGACTCAAACATGCACACTGAAAAAATAGATGAATAAAAAGACACGACGCGAATGTACTTTTCTATTTCATTAACTTACATAACAGATGCTATGGACTTGGGGCGTGGACTCAAGTCATTTTAAGTGACACTTTCCTCTATGAGCACATGACTTTTAATTTCAATATAAATGCAGTCAAGGTCAGATTTGACATTTTGCTGTCTCGTTGTACCTGATGGCACTGAGAACCTGCGGGTGCCGACTCATGCCCAGATAGTCATTACTGCACCAGACAGACACCTGGGACCCCTGACGTTCAGCCAGGGAGTAATCTTCGGCGAAAGGGAAAACCTCCGCACTGCGGTTCACTCTCTTGAAGACTCTGTACGTGTGGTCCGTCTTCTTTTCAGCTATCTTCTCGATGAAGAAGCGGTCATAGTCATAGCTGGAGGGAACTGGCAGAGTGGACCAAGGAGGAGCTGATCAGGTAAATGAAGAACATGCACTGTAGACAACAGAAGCTTCCTGTGAACCATACTCATATTGTCCTTGAGGAGGTGGGTGACGGGGTTCATCTGAGCTGATGTGGGAGAAACTGAATCCTTCAAACCCTTCAAGAGAGAAATCACCACTCCTGGAGGAAAGGAGGAAATCAGCTTCGTCAGTCGTTGCGGACTGTTGTCTCTGCTCGTCTGATATCAGTTTATTGGTTCAACTCTCCCTGCTCCTGTAAATGCCTGCAGAACGAGTCTGAAACACATTTTTCACGTGAATTCAAAAGTAATTCAAAGTTGCGTTCAAACAATTGGTGATCTTTTGAAAAGTAGTACTGATGTTGGAATCACTGGTGCTGAGCTAAATCACAGAAGATCGAAGTGCCAGCAGATACTGGCTGGGACTTTTTAATGGAAACAAGATGAAGTCCCAATAGCTTTCTGTTGTGGTTGCTGCTTTTCCAGTGATGTAACTTGACTTAGACATGGACATGACTGACATGGCAGAGTACTCAGTTTGGCGAATACCTCCTTGCACATCCTCCTGTACTTCAGGGCTGGCTTGGACCATCCCGATCTGAGAGGAGACAAAAGGACAGGCCTTCGACACAGACACGGCCACCTGAGTAGCCACTTGAGCAAACGGCCTGGTTTGGTCCATGGTGGGAAGTCGCTGAACGTTCAGCTGAGGTGAGACGTTCATCTTGGCCTCCAGAGTCGCTGCCCCACCGACATTGATCTGACGAGCAATAATGGGACATTGATCGGCCAGAGACAGAAAGGAGGCTCCCGCTCTCCTCAGGGCCGGCTTGGTGGCCGACTTCAGGAAGGGGCAGTGGTGGAGGAAGGCGGCCATGTCACTCCAGGTGGTGCTCCTGCGCAGAGAAAATCAGAACATGAAACATCTGGATCTCTACTAACATGTTCTAGAGGGGAATGAGAGAAGAATAACATTATTGACATTATATTGCAGGTTCAGACATGCGCGAGGGTCGGTCCTATTTAGTATTCGGGGGTTTACTGCTCAGCTGGAGAGAGCAGGGGGTGCCTCCACGAGGGTGTGGCAGCTTTACTTTATCTCCACTCCACAGGCCTCCACTGCTGCTCCGACAGACGTCATCAGCTGAGTCAAATATTCCTCAATATAAACCAGTATCATATCAAATTATTACTATTAGTATTATAACCTCTACTCTAGTAAAGTCTATATGACTAAATAGCATGGATAACTATTTAGCATATTTTGGTTTTCTGAGTCTTGTGCCTCCCTGTATTGGTCCCATCACTATCAGCTGTGGTCATTAGATCGGACATTTCCAAGGATGTGTGACTTTCTCTTGTGGTCAGACGTTATCTTTACATTGCTCTGTCAAGGCCCAGTGTCTTTTCAGCAACAAATAGGTCAAATTATGTCTCTGTACAATTTTCTTTGTGTGTTTCGTATATTACTGATCACATGCAAAACTGAGGCACATCTTTCGGTTTTCTGTGGCCCAGATCGTATCGGTTTAACTGGTCATTTTTGGATACAACTGTGTGTGTGTGTGTGTGTTTTTCATGCATAAATGTATACATAAATAATATTTTGATGACAGTTGCTCCTATCATCTCTTATGAATGTGGAACACACAATATTACAACCACAATATTATAACAATAACAACAATATACACTACTATTCATAACACCACCACGACTAACATCACTAACAACAACTACAATAATAATAATAATAATGATAATAATAATAATAATGATAATGATAATGACAATGACAACAATAATAACAATTATTATTATTATTATTATTATTATTATTATTATTATTACAGTAACATCAGTTAATGAAGCAGAAGATTGTGATATTCAGGACACTCACCTGTTGACCTGCACTGAGGACGAAACAGCAAATAGACCGAGGGTCAGAACAGTCAACAGTTATTGGTGTATTATGCAATCGGCTCTGCTCACATCCCTCACTTCCATCTGTGGGGCCACACAAGGAGGAGTTTGTGTGTGTGTGAGTGTGGGTGGGTGGGGGGAGGAATGTTTCTGCTGTAATGAAATTCTTGACAGTTTCACTCGTATGTTTTGCATTGCGAATGTCATTTCCAGTGCGTGTTTTCTTGGGGTTATCCGTGTTTTGTGTCGTTGTAATGCGGTCATCCTTTTCGGTGATATCCATAAATGAAAATTATAATATCTGTGCTCAAATGGGACACAGATAATGGGATCGTATCTCGCGAGATTAAAAAATAATAATACTGTCATTCTGCACAACCACTGTCAGGCAGCCTCTAATTAATTTGCGTGTGTGTGTGTGTGTGTGTGTGTGTGTGTGTACTCGCCAGCAGATGGTGCTTTTCAGCAGGTTTCATGAAACGCCGCCGGTGATCCTCCGTGTGGAGGCGGAGCTTGTCTCCCGTAGACGTGCATCATCATCATCATCATCATCATCGTCATCGTCAGCAGCAGCAGCAGCAGCGGACTGATTCCATCTCCTCCAGGACGGTCATCACAGGACTACCATCACATCCACCGTCCGTCCTTCACACCTTCCTCTCCTCCAGGCGCGCAGAGGGACGACCCTCGGAGGACAGTCGACAGGATGCTGGCCTGCACGGAGATGATCACCATGTGTCTTCAGTCCGCCAAACACCAACACCTCAGAAAGCAGCAGGAGCTTGACCACAAACAAAATCAGGGCAGCTCCATTTTTCAGGATGTGAGTACATTTACATTGATGATGATGATGATGATGATGATGATGATGAAATGTTCATCCCATTGAGTCAACATGTAGACATTTTTTTGTCCATTTCTTGTGGGTGGGGGGCTCTGATAAAGGCACCATGTGTAATACCTGCCCTTGGTTCTCCTGAATGAACGACTCCATTCAAACACCCTAGTTCCAGCAGCTGTGTTATGTAATCCAGGTGCTAATTTGTCGGTGACTAACACAGCTTTCCGGCATGCAAACGTTTGCATTTCCTGCTGTTTGTATTGTTTTTCATTCTCCCTCAAAGACGAGGGTCATGACATTGTCCGTACCCCACAAGGCGTTGTGTTTATATAAAACACAACCTTTGATGAGAGGCTCTGCCGTCACACATGAGAACCCACTATAAATAGAGAGATCCCCGAGTTTTAATTATTAAATGACGCTTGCACAGCTGTCAGAGCCTGAAATATCTCTTTTTGTTACAACAGGAAAACATGAACGAGAAGAAAAAGAGGGTTACAGCCGTGCACAGCAGCAGTAAAGGCCGTGTCTTTCATAGCACGGCTTTATCTTTGAGGCTTTTTTGTCTGTATCTATCTTGGGCAGCATCCTTTCCCAGTTTCAGACTTCCAGGCAGCTGTCACAATTCAGTTTCCTCGAGTCGGATTATTGACCAGCGCAGGCACCATTAGACTGCTGCAGGAGCTCATGTGGTGTGATGCAGTTAGCGTTCCTAGTCTCCAGCTCAATAGTGCGTGGAACTTCGCGAAAGCCATTCAAGGGTCTGATAGATGGTTGATGGTTGTTGTGAGGGGTCACAGAGAGGCGGCGCTCATCGTGTCAATGCACATTGGAGGGCTTCCCCTTCAATTACGTGCACATTTATTCTCTTACTTTACAGACTGCCCACACATTCATACTGTGTAAAGTCTCGTCCCATCTCATTGTCTGAGCAAAGTGTGTTTCTCAGTGAGCGTAATCAAGACTCGCTGCAGCACTTCTTGTTGGTTTTGTCTTAAAGTGGTATCAAGGCTGCTCACGTTTACATTTCGCCGCTCTTCCTCAAGTACCATTATCTCCAGAGGCGTAGTAGAAAGCTCCACTGTGCATTTCGCACACACTCGAGATGTTAAAGATGCTCTCAGAGTGACTGGCTCCTCGTGTGTAATAGGACTCAGTGTGACAGGTTTACAGGCCTCAGGGGGTACCCAAGGTAGAATAACACACAAGCAGTACATTTATTGTCGAAGATCATCAGCTCTGTGGGATGACTACATCAGCTTTGTGTTGCTAAACAAGAATGGAAAGAAATCTCCCATCAGGTTTGTTTTTAGTGTACGATTATTAATGTTAGATTAGATATTCATGATCGAATGAACAAATCTCCCTTTTAATTATGTTGAGACATCTGAAGAAGGTGGGGAATAAGGTGACAAAACATCTGGCAGGTGTAAGGTCAGCCCAGCATCCAAATGTCATCATGCAACACATCTTGTGTTCTACCCGAGATAATAATTATTTGAGTTAAATACCAGCAGCGCATGTCAGTGACCAGCTCAAGGACACTTCGACACACAACACTGGCCGGTGGATCAAACATAGAGATGAGTGAATGATCCGCTCCGAGCCGCTGGTCAAAGGCTGCGACCTCAAAGAATGTTGAACGAATCTTCATCGTGGAGATGTGAATGAATGAATGAATGAATGAATGAAGGCCCTCAAGCAAGTCCAGTCGATTGAACCCAGCAAGTTAACATCATTTATTTGCATTGTAAATTTCAGGCTAGGAAGAAGCCCAATGTAACCCGAAAAAAAAGAAAAAAAAGCTGCAGCCAAGAAACCGTGAGGTGCATGTGGATAAAACGTTAAACATAAGTCAACATGATCAATAAGTGAAAAGAAGAACATGTTTGTTTGAAGCTGGATAAACCCAGAGCTGCTCTGCATTGATTTGTGTCTGTGTTACGTTCTTGTTCTCTCAGTCTCAGCTGCCTTTCAACCTAATCATCATTCAAGTCAGTCAATAATCAAGCCCGTCCAGTTATTGGTTTCCAAAACAAATGAAATGACACCATTGGCTTCCTGCTATTTAAGAAAAGATAAAATTGCGTGTTACTCTGCCTGTTTTCAGGAAAATGTCAAGTGTTTTGCTCTGAATTTCAATATTCTGTGTAGAGGGTGAGTGCGTTTGGTACATTTCTTTCTTCAACTCCTGTTTGTCTCAGGAAATGTGTCTTGACTGCTGGAGGGAAGTTGTTCAGAGTGTGACTACAGCGTGTCGAGACCGTCACACACTGTGCTCCACAAGGTGACAGTTGGAATGAGCTCTCGGGGCGCATACCAGCCGCTGGACACACAGGCTGCAAAACAGTGAAATGACGTAACAGTTCCATCTGGAACTGTGTTCGTTTTAAACGAGGATATGAGGATTTACAATATGTGAAAATGGCCTCTGAAGAACGAAAGATGCTTCTTTGTGGGACACATTTTATCGTTGTTGGTATCGTTTGTTGCTTCTCCTCCTCCTGATTCAACAAATGCATCTAATCCTCATGTATAGGTACATACACTGCCCTCACTTACAATATATATATATTTTTTTACAGCAATTGTCAGTGTTTTACCCCCCCGAAAAACTGATAGGATCTTCTCTTCTCGTTGCAGATATTCCGCCGGGCAGACAAAAATGGTGAGTGAGCCAAACACACAGCCAATTAGATGAATTGAACCCAAGTAAAAACCTTTGAAGGGTGTTTTGAATACGTCGGCGCGATGCTCCACTGGCTTTTCATGGATCTGTGTGATGTTGATGGAACATTTTTATTTTTTTCACATTATGAGCCTTGACGAGTCTGGCGTGTACTCACGTTTCTGCATAAATGTTTTCCGGGTTTTTAATGACTTCTTACTGTTTTTATCCTTCAAATCTCCCATGATGCTTGCATCTTATCTGAATATAAATACAATCCCCTTCCAAACTCGTTGTTCAGTTAGTTTCCATTTAGGTTCTGCTCTTTGCTTAAAAATGAAATCCTCCTTCCGTAAACCTCCTCTGGGGAAAAACAGTGTTCAGCTCTGAATCCGAGCTATTGCTGACAAATAGGAAAATGTGTTTTGCTCTTAATTTTGTATTCATGCATTCATCTTTAATGGAATTTAAAATGCAGAAGACATTCATGCATGTAAAGTATCTTCGAAAGTCTCACTGGTTTCCTCAGGAGGTTTGTAATTGCCTTACATAACAGCAGGATTAATAATGCTTTGTGCATGGGCAGGTTTTCTAAGGTGCCCTGCAGTTTGTGTGGCGATTTTTAACACAAAATGGTACAAATGGGTTTTTTTTAGAGCAACTGTGAAGAGGAGGAGGGAAGGGTGGGTGGAATTGTCGTTCTTTCACGTTATTTCCACTGTATAAAACTGCAAACTCACTTTTAGAGCACAGCACACAACTGAAACCTTGATATAAGTCAGGATTCTTTTCAAAAGTGTCATAAATATGCACGACCCCCCCCACCCCCACCCCCAATATGTCATGAGAAATTAAAAAAAGAGAGAGAAAATGTTAGATCATAATCATGCAGAGTCGCTAGAAACATTTCTGGCTCACTCTCGTAAAATAAGACAGAAAAGACGTATCGCTGGTGTAATCTTGCCAGAAGACAGACACACAAACAATCCAATCACATGAACGTCTTGATGGAGATGTTTAGGCGACGTTTGTAACGTCTGGAAAGCAGTTTTTTTCAGTTTTTTTGTTTTTTGTTTCAGGAAGTGTGAATATCACACACACACACACACACACACACACACACATCTGTTAAGATCTTGTAGAAATAAGAGCTGCACAGAGTGTTGTGGTAATTATCTTGGATATGCAGTCGAGCTCTGCTCGTCTCCCTCCTCCTGCTGATCACGTCTGTGTAGGCTGCCGTGATGCAACGATGCACATCGAGTGCTGCAGATTTAACATGTAATGATGGCTGTCGACCAACCCACCCCACTCCCATCGCTCCGCAATAGATCAAATCTTTAAAAGTAAAAAGAGCACGAAGCAGTGTACCAACACGGACGCACACACACACACACACACGCATGCACACTGATTCACGGGATGGAACTGATCATTTATCCTGGAACGTGGTGAAAAGAAATCAATATCAGGCATGATTGTGTCATTTGACACTATTTCACAATCATCAAACCAACGACATATCAGGAGAATGTCCCAACACCGCTGGCGACTGAAAAATGATTTGTCAAGACCATCGATTGGACAAATCTGAATGACATGAGTTTACCATCAGGAGTCAGTATTCCTCTTTAAAAAATTGCAATGCAACATTTTACTACTGAGATGCGCACAAAGACTAAAAAGATATATGTGTACATGATCTGAGCTTCATGAATTATTGGTGCTGCTTCAGGTTTAGCTGCAGGATTCTCGCATCCAGACATAGAACATGTGCTCTGTGCAGGAAGAGCTTTTCATTTAGGTCACAGATTTTTCAGTTTGACCAACCGTGAAGTGATACAATTAGAACACATCCGTCACGTGCAAATAATTTATCGTCACGCCTCTGGACAAAAAAATGACCCTGCCGAGGGGATTTGTTGACAGTTGTAGGTCGTGAAGCCTGCAGATCAATCACAGGTAAATCGGCCTATTCTGTAATTGAATGTCACCTGGATGTCGTCGCAGCTCTTTTCCTCAAACGAAAAATGTGCACACATGAAGGAACATGAGCAGTGCAGGATCATGCTGGAAGGCTGTTTACATAATGTAGGACGATCATTTTCAGAATGTGCATTAAATTAGTACATTTGAAACTCATCTAATGAATCCAACAGATGGATCACGTTTTCTAAATTGACTATCTGAATACATCAGTTTTGTTAACTGATAAGCTGTTGTGTGTTTTATATCAGAAGAAGAAATATTATATTGATCCAGATTGATAGGGAAAATGTAGTTTCCATTTCCTTAAATCACGTAAAGAAAAAGATAAGATATACAGCATATATATGAATGTGTGTATGCACAGAAAAAGATGTGTACAGTGTTAGGTATAACATGTTAAAAACACACATAAGATCTGTATTCACAGCAATTCAACAGCACTTTGTTCTTGTTTTCAAAATTTTGATCGGTGGATGAAGGTTCTGAGCAGGAGATTATTGTGCAGTCGGTTCACGGCTGCAGCTCTGTTCTTTGAGTCAGAACATTATAACAAGCGCCTGAGTGGCACAGAAACTTGCGTTGGGGGGTCTACTTGGGTGTGAATCGATGAATCTGATGGAGAAGGCTGGAGAATGAGTCAGAGGTGCAGCAGACTGTGTTTACTCCTCCATCATGTGGAAAGAAGAAACAGAAACAATGCTGTCTCCTCTAATTACCTTTTTTTTTATTTTAGAAAAGCTGAAGTTAGCATCCTGACTGAGATTTTATGCTTGTGCACACCCAATCAGTTTGGTAATTCTACAGAAACAATCAGCTGTTTGGGTTTAAAGAGAAAAGTGCTTAGTATTCTTTGCACTCACAATAAAAAAAAAAGTCTTTGCTGCAAAATGCATCATATCCAGAGTCACCCACGCTGTTAGCTGAAGCTGTCTTGTCCTGAAGCTAACAGATGATATGATTTGCTGTACTTTGGAATGCCAGTCTGAGCTTAGCTGCCTGGCAGGAATCTCTGGTTCTCCAAAGATGTGACAGATGACAAGCAGAGCTAATCCTCATCCAGTCAGGTAGTGTTTTCACCCTGTGCGTCCTCAACCCGACCTTCAGCCTGTTGGAGGTGGGCACTTGACCCCCCTCACACATACCCACCTGTCTTTATTCTTGCGATACTCGTGTTATGATTATCAGCCGTGAGTAAACGGAATAACCTGCTTCAAGGGTTTGTTGTCTTTCAGACGACGGGAAGCTGTCCTTGGAGGAGTTCCAGTCATACTTTACTGATGGTATCCTCACTGACGAGCAGATGCAGGAGCTGTATTACTCCATCGACAGACAGCAGACAGGGTCAGTCTGTCTTTTTATTTGAACGTCCTCCAATTCCGCCGCCACCTGCAGCCCCTTCTGCTCTCCTGCTGCTTGCCAGTAGCTCGTGTTCCAAAAGATTATGTCCAAATAACCAGTGGAGCCTTAATTATGGTATTAACGGGCCATTGTTTGCACACTGATCAAGATGGTAAAAATGCATAAAAACACACCGGTGGCTTCAATTTAAAATGAACCACCATAATTAACCAATCTATGACATAGTTTGTGTATTGTACCTTCACGTTGGATGAAGACTGTAGAGCTTCAAAGAAGGATAATTCTGGTGTCACTGACTGTGTCAGATGATACAACGTCTTTGTCAGGAAACGTGCATTCGGTCCAAATAATAACACAACCTAGTAAATTATACAGTTGTAGCACAAAGTTTCATCAGTTGCATGAACTGGCCCCATGTGATGATGTGCGACGGCTCATTTTTTAACCTCTCAGTGACCAGTCAGCATCCTCCTGCCGGTGTGATTTCAGAGTGAGGCTTGTGCATAAATTGAACAATGAATTGTCCTTTAATAGTTCACAAACCCAGACGCTTCAGGATGTAAAACCGTTGATAAGGAACGTTGGAGTGCTTCAACATCACTCTGTCAAAGAATTATTAACATTCCTCTTTGTCTTTCTCCCTCAAAGCAATCTGGACATAGACAAACTCTCAGGTAAAAACTTGTACCTTTGTCATCTGTGTGTGCAACAAAACGTCGAACAATGATGTTTCCAATCACAGCACTGACCCAGTCTCAGCCTCTCAGCAGCTAAGATGTAATTACGCTTTTGCTAAAAACTAATTGAAATCTGATAAATGCCAAATCTCCCTATTCTCCAGAGTACTTCACTCCACACCTGGGAGAGTACGTCAACGTCCTGTCCGCTCTGGAAAAGCTGAACGTGGCCATTTTGAAAGCCATGGATAAAACTAAAGAGGTGGGTGACCTCACCTATGCACCATTTTGTATCTGGAATCTTAAGATGTGAACATTTGCCAGCAGCCTTCCCCCCTCCCATCACTCAGACAGACCCGTTTGTTTGTGCCCCAGCTGTCTGAGCCTGCTCTGATTCACTTTACCCACAGTACACATTTGAGACATTTGAGACATTTGAGTCTTTAAATCTTTCTGCTTTTGTAACAGACAACTGACACCAGGTTGTGTCCATGAACGCAGCTGTTTGTCTGCACAGAAATGAGAAGTTGTTGCATTCTACTCTGCTGTAACACATCATCGATAATTCACTACAGAGCTCTTGACAGACTGCTCATCGGTGTGTGGATGCAGGGATGAGATAGTTCTTTATCATGTGTAAGGGCTGGTTTTCCTTGCGTAAGAAGTGTGTGTTCCTGGAGGCTGAAAGCATAGTGAAGCTGACAGTAACGAAGGCTGATAAACCACCCAGCTGTCAAACTGATCTAATATTCGATGTCCGCCAAAGCGAGTCCAAATATGTCTCACACACACACACACACACACACACACACACACACACACACACACACACACACACCCTCACTATTGCTATTCTCTCCAGTTGGGTTGGTTCCTCTGTCCCTCTGTTTTATCTTCTTTCTCTTGACATCAATCTTCAGGGACACTGTCGGCCTGTCTGTCTCTCTTCCTCTTGTACTTCCCCCATCTCTATATCATCCGGCACATTCCGGGAGCTCATGCATTTTTCATGTTGCTATTAGTCTGTCAAGAGGCTTTCTTTGCCCCTGAAGAGTAGATGTATTTTTGCCGAGTTACGAAAATCTTTTTTGCTGAAGCGAAGACAAAGCCGACCTCATTTCAGCACTGGACGGCCACCAGTGCTCGCATGTGCCATTAAGTGATAAAGAACTCCCTCAAGAACTTGTTGTTAATAGGTTCACTTAATTTGTGGAAACACAGATGATACAAACACGGAGATTTGTAATCTGGGCTTTTGTGAAGCCCCGAGAAAAAGAAGACATCCTCTGTGGTGTTGCAATCATTCGGTCTTATAAAGAAAAGGGAGAAGAGATGGAGAGAAGGAGGAGAGATGGAGAAAAAAAAAAACATGGTTCATTACTCATGTAGTGCATCTCCCTTGTCGCTGTTGCTGAGAAAACACAGAAGGGCGACAGCAAGTTTGGCGGTGTTCTTAAGTGTCTATCTGGCATTTTCTCTGAACTCTATTTGGTTACACCACAGGGTGCAGGCGAAGGCGGCGTGGTTCATCAGCCACAAAAAAAACAGAGTTGGAAAAGTTGCTTTTAATCTTGAGATGTGAAAGAACAGCAGACACCGACTCCAACTTATCATAGTCTCAGCAAACTGACACGTTATGACACTTTCCAGTTCATTTTCAGCACGTGCCTTTGGAATTAGACAACACATCTGTGTAGTGAGATGGTTGCACCGTGCATGCGGTTTTGATTTGAGCCTGTTTTACGTCTTGTTTTAGTAGACACAAATATTGGCTTGGTGAAATGAATGCAGGGATGAATTCATATCCTCGCCCGCCAGGAGTATCAGGGTTCTTCGGTGCTGGGTCAGTTTGTGACGCGCTTCCTGCTGAGGGAGACCTCCACCCAGCTGCAGTCCCTTCAGTCCTCCCTGGACTGCGCTATGGAGGCTGTTTATGACCAGGGCTGTACAGGCAGGAGGACACTGAAGAAGCCCGAGGACCTGCCTGTCCAGAGGGTGGTGAAACGTCCAGGTAGACGCATCCAGAAGAACATGTGTCTCTCTCCGACGGACCCGTACTCTGGCATGCTCACCACAGGTAAGTTGCACAGCACGCTGAGGCAAAGCTGAATCTGTCTGACGAATGTCATGCAGTGTTATGAATCCAACACACGGATTTGACAAATGTGCTGTGCTGACTTTGTCTGTCAGGCGTCAGCGTGGAGCCCGACAACCACTGGGGCTCCCAGATCAACCAGCTGGAGCAGCTCATAGACAAACTGGAGTGTGAGGTTGGTGTAAAATGTAGAATTTATCGGTGTCAGCTGAAGCTGTGTGCACGATTGAAGACAGGAGATGATTGATATTATACCTTAGATTATGTATTCATGATACAGGAATATATTATAGAATATTTCTTCTCACAAGAACCAGAGGGCCACCTCCGACCGCCACATCTGTGGAGGTTCTCAGCAGGTCACAAAAACTTGACTCGTGCTCAACAGGACTTGCTTGTTTGCTTGAAGACGTTTTGGTTTTCTTCTGCTTCTGAAGCTGAAGAAGCCTCTTGGATAAGTGGCTTCAAGGAAACTAGCCAGAATTGCGCAAGGTATCTCACTGCTTCGTTTCATTTTCGTGTCAGGCTGAAATTTGGTGCATGTGGAGAGTTCGCCCTGGAGGGCGCAGCGTGAGCTCACAGACAGATGAGATGTCCAAGGGTCCATGTAAGCCTGTAAGATCCACAGTGTGCTGAGAGAGAGGAGAGTCCATGAGGATGGGTCATTGAGCTGATGCTAAAGCTGCTCATGTGAAAAGGGAATATTGGACATGTCAGCACTAGTCTATTTATTATTGTTATGTAATATTCATCATTTGTATCGATACAAATTCAGTTATGTTATATGATTTTCAAAGGCAGATATTAGTACTGGAAGCATGATGAGCTCGTCTGCACTTCTCTTCGCTTCGCAGACGTGAATTTAGTATCACCACTGTTCTCTGAGCTCCTGGAGGTTTTTAAAAGAAAACGTCTGTTGCTGGATTCAGGCTGCTGATTTTTATTCTGCTTGTTCCCCAGTAAAATATTTATGCCACTTTCCTTTCAGAGTCCACATCTTGAGCCTCTCAAAGAAGACACATTGGCAGGAACGTATAAATCGGTCGGTGCTAGTGAACTTGCGAAATATGTTCATTGTTTGACGATGTAGTGATGACGGGTTTCTTTACAATCCTGCCTGCATAGAACATTCTTCTGGTCCAAAGACAAATGTCTGTGAAGGAGCAGGATGTGGAGCAGTTTCAGCAAGCCCTAAAGATCTACACAGACGCCACCGGCAGCCAGCTAAACAACCTGCAGTAGGTCCCTTTATCTGTCGTCATGCATGTGTTTGCCTGGAGAAGATGCTGCCACTTCAAATCACTTCGGTTTTCACAAACATACCAGGTAACCTCCCACTCTCTCCCCCTCCCGCTCTCTCCCATTCTGTTTTCAGTCTCTCGGTCCAGAACCTGCCAGACAGATCATGTTTCATCATGTACGAGTTTTGGCAAGATCGTCTGTCCTGGATGAGGTGGGATCAGAGGGGCACATGTGATATTAGGACCAAAATCACAGTCTTGAAATTACGTTTCTGAACTAAATGTTGTCTATTTTAAGTCCAATTTAGAAGCAAATGTCAAATTGTTGGGTTTTTTTTCTGTCCTCCCAGCTACCTGCAGTCGTCCATCAGTAAGACCTTCCAGCGATGCATAATCGACTCACTGGAGGAGCCGGAGATTGTCTCCACAATGCTTCTCCCAGGTGAAATAACAAGTTACCTAGAAATATACTCTAAATAATTAAAGTGTAATGGTTTCTCTTGACTAAAAATGTAATAGATGACAAAATACTAATTGTTCTGAATTATTTCTTTCTTTTATAGCTTCTTGGTGGATAATGAACAACAACTGATAGGTTGCTTCTGTTTAGTTGAGTGTCACCAGGGCAAACAGGCGTGCATTGAGTTTTATTTTGTCCTTGTGACATGGCCAGGGAAATGTTTCAAAGTTCAAAGAAAAGAAGGCCTTCAATCAGTCGACAGCGACAGGAAGTTCGTCTCCGGGGAGGAGGAACTGTGCTAATGCAATATTTAAACTGTGTGATCAGGATCTGTGCCGACGGTGTGGGCACATCTTTGCTTCTTATTTAATAGAAACACCACTCATTTTTAAAGCAATGCATGATTTCCTATTTCTGACTTTCCTAAAGCTACATCTTAGAATAGATATATTGTCAGAGACACAGTTGGAAAGCACATGACAGGTGACGTGTCTCGCCATCGTTTGCTTGTCATAAGAGAAAAAAAGTGTAGTTTGCATTTGCCCGTGTTCCCTCTGTGGTGTTGTGGTTTGCTGTCTCCTTCAAAGCTTTGCGCCAAATGTCTTTTTGCTGGTGGGTTATTACATTATTATTACATAGTGATGGACTGACCGATGGAGTTTTATCTTATGTATAACACCCTCGCACTTTAGACAAATATGAACATGGATCATAATTGTAGAGTGACATCAGCAGACGATAACTGACCGAATAATTGTTGCTTGTACTGTAATTCTAGAAGTCAAAAGAAACACAAAAGCCATTAATTGGCATTTGCGATTGTGTGATCAGTTTAAAGGTACAGTGCACACAAATAGAAGTTTATATTTTGAGTACAGAAATTTAGCAAAATTATTGTGTGTATCGACAATAGGAAATATGTCTATTGAGATTGTGTACAGTAGAATGATGTCAGTAGTAGTTGTCGAACATAGTCAAATGTACAGTATGATATTGTATGTGAGCTCTGGTTGCTCTGATCATGTGAAGAATGAATGTCTCCTCTCCTTTTCAGGTGTTCAGCATTTTGTTATGTGGATGCTATGCTTGTTTTCTGGCATGAAATAAAGTTCATGACTTGTTGTCGTCATGAGATGATGCATTGGTTGGGTCCCCACGGAAGATATAAGAGTTCATAGTGAGGCTGTAAGTGTATCGCAGACAATCAAAAGAACAATGCCATTATGTTTGGACAGTAAAACAAGAGGAAAGTAATTGGATTTTAAAGTGTCTCTTGTGACAAACAGGAAACTGATGACATGATTTGAAGATATATGAGCTGCAGTTGTGTGTAAATATGTTTTCAATCAGTTACATACCGGGACCGTCCATGGAGGTGGTGAGCTGTCCTCTCTGGTGCATGTTTCTGGTCACATTCTTCCCGTGTGAATTATCAGCAGGACAAAATCTGTTTGAAAATGTGTGAGAAAAGTTGCTTTCAGGTTTGTGTTGTGTCACAACCAAACGAAAAAAAAGGTCCTTCAAATGTATATTTCCCTTCTTCTGGACTGAATATGACTGTCAGACTTAAATCAGGGTTGACAGACTTAATTTATGCTCATGAAATTGGCAGCAGGAACGTGTGAGATATAGCAATTTCAAGCCCACTTTGTGCCGTATCTCAGTAATTTGCTCTTTCTTCCTCCTCAGAACTCAGTTCCTTCTCTTCAAACAACCTGAAACATTTGACCACAGAAAGACCGTAGCGGCAGCAGCCGCTCCTACTGTTGTTTCGTACCGTTCTTACTTGACGTCATCGCTGACCACATAATACCACCCGCACCCCCAAAGTCACATTCTTATGTACTTATGTTGTTTTCCACTTGAACAGAGGCAATGTGCACCCATGTTAAAAGACCCTAAATGACATATAACAAAATGACCACTCTGACCACTAACTGACATATAACAAAGTATATGTTTTACAACGCCTTGTAGATTAGCATAGGGTTCTCCAGTCACTAGATTGCCTATTAATTGATGCTATTTGAGATATTAGCCACCAATTAGGGGGATGAGGCTTGATGCTAATGCACTTGAATGTCACCACACAATTACCCATCGATGAGCAGCTCTGTAGTGTGAATATTTGCAGACTGCGTGTGGGGCTGGACCGGCTGAAGAGCAGAACAAAAAAAGGAAAAGAGAATAGAAGATGTGGTATTGTGGGAAATGCACTGTGGCAGAAGTAAATCAGGGTCAAGTGTCAGCACAAAGCGAGGCTGAGGGGAAGGATGATGGGTTCCTGAACAGGAGCACACACATGCTCCAACACTGGTGGCCTGATTTGCACTAGGGGAGAGGATGGAAGCCTCTTCAAGCGTTTCCCCTACCAATCTAGTGACAGTTGATCAAGGCAGGATTTCTGCTGGCTTGAGGCACCAAACGTATTTCTGGAATTAGAAGGTGTTTGATGTGTCTTATCAGATGGGCTCTGCTGCAGACTTTCATTGGCCACACGTTTGCTGCGGCTTCAGGGGAAAATGACACAAGCATGAGCGGAGGAGAGCATAACAAAATGACTGGAGCCTCTTGAATTGTTTCAGTTTAATGGTGTGAAGTTGAACACACAGTGGGAAAGACGAAATTCACCACGTTGTTAAGTTCAGGTTTGGTTGAAATCGTTCATGGAGGTTGCTACAAGAAATGAAGATAAAATGGCGGAAAGGGTGGAAATACGGTTTGAAAGAACATGAGCCTGAAACTAAGAGAGAGGCAAGATGGAGGCGGTGGAGAGAAATGTGGGAGCTCAATGAACCTAATTTGAAACATCATCATCTTGTCAGAGAAGTGCAGGTGGTTTGGGTGAAAGAGGGTCTTATGAACAGAAGGATGAGACAAGATGAATGTCTGTGGGGGGGTGTAGAAAGGGGGGCAGTTGAAAATTCTTTGAAGAGACACTAAATTGGCAGTGTGAAATTAAAGACTGAAGTGGTGGAGAGCAATAAGGAAGGGAGGACTGAAATAATAAGGAGATAAAAGAGAATAACATGACTCTGTTTTTGCTGATATTGTACATTTTTGATATTTTAAGGGATTTGGAATCATGGTGATATTTCCTGATTCACTACGTGATCAAATGTGCCCTTTTGTCCACTGAAGGTTTGACTGAGTCATTGAAATATTGGCATATATTCCAGAGCGTGTACGACATTCATCTTCCAGTGAGTCGTGATGCAGCAGATTCGTGGCTTCCTGAGATATCAGATAAATGAAACTTTTAACTGTGAAACTGTTCCTCAGATTTTCCGAATGAAAGATCGGCATTGTCGTTAATAATCGTGACACATGGCTGTGGTTGACAGGAAATATCCTTGTTTCAATGGCATAGCAATGGCTCAGCTCTGCCAGGATATTAAAACACTGTTATCTGATTTCATTCACTGTTGTGAATAGTAGCTTCCGTACTTCCTTATGAAAATGAATTTGAATGGAAAAAATTAAATGAGCATGATTAGAAGTCATCTTCCTCCATCCCACGTCATGGCAACCAATAGCTACTTTACAATCAGTTGCTGCTAGAATACATCAACTTCAAAGAAGAAATATTTTGGATATATCTTTGCAGGTGCATTACAAAGTAACTCTCCCACGAACAGTCCTTAAATTTAGAATTTATTTTTAGAATTTGAATTCTAGAACTGGTGCACTGTTTCTCCTGGTCCGAGTAAAGTAATGCAGGAGACAATGAAAAATAAAATAAAATAAAATAAAATAAAATAAAATAAAATAAAATAAAATAAAATAAAATAAAATAGCAGCAGTTGACCCATACACACATTCTGCAGTTTATTCACTCTTTTACGTTGTGTGAGTGTATATGATGTGATCTCATCTCATTCGCCACCTCCCAGTGACTCCAGCCGGAGTGCGTCACACATCCACCGCACCAGTGACGCTGGAATCGCGCCATCTAGCGTCTTCTGTGAGGATGACGCAGTGAACACATATTATTTTGTCCTCTGGTCGCCCATCAGGTGAGACTGGCTCTTATCTCAGATATTACACCTGGTCATTGATGGACCAGCTGATTGTAGATTTTAAGGACTAACAACTCATGTTGTGATTGCGATGTTTGGTTGAAGGCAAACTCTTCTTACTATTTATTATCGATGATATTCTGTCCTTACACAATAAAAGGGGTTACTGCATACGTACAGGGGGGAAGTAGAGAAATGATTATTACTTTCGAAAACTATTTTAGAAGTTTGCGTTAAGAACTAATATGTATTGTACTTGTTCTTACACGTGTTATTTAATCAGCAGTGTGTTCTGTTACCTAATAATGTGAAACAGAAGGCTGCAAAAAGAAAATTGTAGACTTTCTCGTTTGGCGTTTGATAGTGATGTAGTTATTTTCCACCATTTATTCTTCTATTGTTTAAACTAAGATGTAAACCCCACATTTTAAAACATAAAGCACATCAAAGTAGCGATACGAATGACCAAACTACTTGAATTTATTGAACTTCCCTTCTGACTGTGCCGGGAGAGGTGACGGCCCCTTTAAATTCCCCCAGAATTCCTGTGGGCGATAAAGCTCGTAGTTCAAGACAAAACTACTTCCAGACACGGTAAAAAAAAAAAAAAAAGAGAGAGAGAATACAACAATCCCCTGTTAATGCGTGTTAGTAAACACCTCAATGCATGTTTTAAAAATTACACAGATATGTTTCAACACCATCTTTGTAAAGTACTTTACAATGTGTTGGTATTTATACCGGCGTCATCGCTGGCTCCATCCGGGCATTCGGAAGACTTGTATTCTGAGCTACTCACTGGGAATGTGATTTCTCTCCACTGCTCAGGGGAAAGTCCCCGGACACTGGGCAGAAAGTGCGCTGGGTAGATCCAGTGTCGGCATGTGGAACCGTCACAAGCTAAGACGTTCGTTGGAGCAGAGCTGGGTGACTGCACGCCGACTTTGTCAGAAATGAACCGCAGTAATGCAAGTACATGCAGAACAGAACGGGGCTCATTCTCTGAATGCCTTGTTTTCACCTTTTAACTACATCCTCCATCTTGGAGATCCAGTTGGCCAGGCACTCGATAAGAACCCTAATTTGCATTTCCATTCAAAGCACAGAGATACACAGCGTCAGCCAAAGGAAAGCTGGTTTATCTAATGGAACTAAATGTGCAGCTCAAAACATGGCATTCATTATTCTCCAAAGACTGATATTTGTTATTAAAAACAGTACATTTATTACCCTGGAGACATGGACCTCCACATATTTCTTAAAGAATTAGCCTGCATATATAGGTATACTGAAGAAGTAAAAACTTTAAAGTACATTCTCATTTTTAGTCTAGCCCATAATATGGATATTTCCTTTGTGCTGAAGAGCAAATTCATCATATTCACATTATAGTCAAGACTTCTTTTAATAATCATATCCTCTAATTAGTCAGTATGTAGGAAATAAAATGCCAGACACTTTTTGCAGAGAGACATATTGCTCTCATTTAGATGATTGCTGGGCACAGAGCGCCTGTCTGCCTCAGAGGGAGAACAAAGACTGGTCAGTCACCTTGCAGACGCCACAAGAGGGAGCACTAAAACATCCTGACTGACACAGACATGTATGTAGACTACTGGATTAGGCAGTACACACCAGATTACAGAGTCACATGGTGGGCCGTCCAAATGGTGTCTGCCAGTAACCTACTTCCCCGTCTAAGCTCTGCCATCATTCATGTGGAGTGGGCGTCGGCTCCTGCAGCATCACAAAGGTTCAGCTCCTCCCTTGTGTAGCCTGGAGAGATAGAGTGAGGAAGGGACACAGACAGAGACCGGATCGGGGTCATAGCAATTCAAGTCTCAGGGACGAGGTTAGTGTGTACAAGTGAAAGGGACTGTGTGTGGATGTGTGTGTGAGGGAGGACGCATTCGGAAAGGGTCGGAGAGAGAGAGCAACGAGGGGGAGGGGAAGGGGGGGGGGTGAGGTGTGTTACAGAGAAAGAGGGAGACTGAGGATATCCATTGTAGGTGGAAAG
Source organism: Aeoliscus strigatus (assembly GCA_901007665.1). Lineage (NCBI taxonomy): Eukaryota > Metazoa > Chordata > Actinopteri > Syngnathiformes > Centriscidae > Aeoliscus > Aeoliscus strigatus. Next base: position 312,631 of record CAAKHB010007859.1, read on the forward strand.
GGACATAAAGGGAGGAAGGAAAAGGGGGGACAGGAGGAAGAAGAAGAAGACAAGACAAAGGGACCCAGATAAAGAAGAAAGATGGCTGAGCCAGAGCTGAAATTGCGGTGCAGCCGGGAGAGCGTTGCCAAGGCGGCAAGCGAGAAGATGGGGGGTAGGTACAGTGCATGCTCACGCTCCTGTGGATGCCACATGGTGCAGGACTGCATTCGTCCGCCATGTGGTCTGATGCAATATTGCCTGATGTACAAGTATATCCGGTTGAGTTAATGAAGGGTGTGTGTGTACAAGACAGGCATGAAAATGACACGGAAATATTCACTTTGCGGGTCCCATCAGCCTTTCGATGTGCAGAGTATACCTGCTGCATTGTGTTTTCATTTGCCCGGAGCAAATTGTATTTAGTTTTGTTTTACAGTCCAAGTCACAAAGTTTCCCCATGTTGCATCATTCCCACAATGTTGGTGTCATTTTCTAGTGTCAGGGCCATGAAACTGCCTCCAACTGAACACTGTTTGGTCTTTTTTTTTTCTAAGGGTAATACAATACAGTTTGATGTGCTGTCCACTCTTCCATCAGCTGAAGCAGACTCTGACCAAGATGGTGCCGTCGTTGAGCTCGCGGCTTCTCCATCCACCTCCATGGTCCCAGCTCCCACTGACAAAAGCCCTACAAACAGCTCAAGTGCCAAAGGGGAGAAGATTGAACTCAAGCGCAGCATCACGCTCTTCAACGGCGTGGGAATGATCATCGGCACCATCATCGGCTCGGGCATCTTCGTGACTCCAACAGGTGTGGTCAAAGAAACTGGCTCGGCCGGCCTCTCCTTGATTGTCTGGTCTGCCTGCGGAGTGATATCCACCATGGGCGCCCTGTGCTACGCCGAACTTGGCACGACCATCACCAAATCGGGGGGCGACTACACTTACATCCTGGAGGTGTACGGCGAACTGGCGGCTTTCCTGAAGTTGTGGGTAGAGATGCTCATCATACGACCGTCCTCGCAGTACGTGGTGTCGCTGGTGTTTGCTACATACCTTCTGAAGCCTCTCTACCCAAACTGCCCTGTGCCCGACAGCGCTGCCAAGCTCATTGCCTGCCTGTGTCTTAGTGAGTATGCGTAGGGATGTTGGAGGGGTGGTTCGTGACGTTCTTGTCACATCGTCGCTCATCCCTGTCCGTGCTGTATCTCTCCACCTCCTGTAGCGTCCTTGACTTTCGTAAACTGCATCAGTGTGCGAGCAGCCACCAAGGTCCAAGATCTGTTCACTGCCTCCAAGTTGCTTGCACTGGTCATCATCATCCTCTTTGGCTTCATACAGATTTTCACAGGTGAGTCCCACTGACTGACAAATCCTAAAATGTTTGTTTCACATTTATCCACACACACACTTTTACATATTAACACATGGCTGAGTAAATAGCAAACTGGTGCCAAAAACTGCTGGACCATTGTTTTGTTAAACGTGAGTCTGATTCCATTGAGTCAGTCATCTAAAACATTGATAATGGTGCTAAAACAATTTTTCAAATCTCCCAAATGAAATCCAGGCAGGTCACTGAAGGAAGTGAGGTTCTTCAAAGACATTATGGTTTCCAAGAACCCCACAGGAAGTCAGAATAAATGTAAATACAATGTCCAATTGAGAATCTGTTTTGATGGACACAGGTCCTTGCCCGTTCACAGAACATGCGAAAGCATGTTATGTTAACTTTTGTTGCTTTGTTGTGCCTCTAATGATCGACATTTTGTTGACTAAAGCTAATGAGTCCGACCAAGCAGACTGCCCTCCTTTCAAGCTGTGTGCGCAGTTACTGAGTCTGAACACAAAGCTTGCCTGTCTGCATCCATGCGATAGAGTCTGAGCAAGTGTGCATTCATGTGCATCTGTAGTGTGTGTGTGTGTGCGCTTGGAGCCGAAACTCTGTTTGCCATGTGTAATTCAATGCACATCTCCCTGGTACACAAACAATGTAAGTTCCTCATGTCAAAACTGAGGCAAATGTAATACAGCAGGACTTTGGTGGTTGGATGAAAAAGTCGTAGTGTTCACAATAAACTCTTGGAATAACGAGAAAAATGCTTAGCTGACTGTCAGTGATTGTCTGAAGTAGTACTTGTGATTACTCTGACTTTGCCTGAATCATGATAGAGGTGCTGCGTCAACTCCACCCACCCATCTCAGACGTCAGTGACAAACTTGATTCTTCAGTCCAGCAGTTGCTGCACATCCTCTTATTTTCTGAAGACTTTGACAATTTGTAGTTTTAAAAAAAAATTAAACTTCCATGATGAGAGACAGCTACTGCAGATGAATTGAATTATTGTTGTCTTCATTTTGAGAAAAAAATAGCAGGTTTTTCAGGGAAATAATCGATTACATCAGCTTCAGACAAACGGACTAAAACAGGATGAAGAAGTGTGGCCGTACTTTGCTTCATGTTACATCTGCTGCTCTGCCTCTTTTGAAAGGCCACACCCACAACCATTGTGCTCCATACTGTGTTACCATGGAAACCCGGCAGCAAAGCTCGCCGGCTGTTGTCACACTGTGTCCTTTCAGAATGCGAAAGAAAAGGACAGAGTTTGATGACAATGCACGTGTGACGGGCCTCAGCGAAAGCCGTGTTTGAAAGCGACAGGTAAAAAGAGGGAGAGAATGCGGAACAGACCTCCTGCATACAGCTGCTCGCGCTGAGACGCTGGATGAGGCATCTCTGTCTCTGCTTGTCCATTGACGTCTCCTCGTTTTCAATGTCAGCGAATCAAAGAAGATGCTCAAACCACAATAGCAAGTGGTCAGACAGAACACCGGCTGCCGCAGACGGGATGTGACACAGTATATAGCGATGAACAATGCAGCAGCCAAGAGAAATGCGATGGATATCTACTAATAAACACATTTCCTTATCTGAGACTGAAAGCTACCCACCCTTAGCGGTGCCCACTCTTCTTCGTCTTGCCTTATTCATATGTGTGTGTGTGTGTGTGTGTGCAGGGGACGTGCCGTACCTGACACCAGAGAAGGCATTTGAAGGCAGCAAATATGGAGTGGACAATATAGTCTTGGCTCTGTACAGTGGTCTGTTTGCCTTTGGAGGCTGGTGAGTCGCTTGTGGTCTGTTCTCACGCAGTGTGTTCCGTGTTGTGGAACGTCTGCTCAGTAATTCCTGCGTGTCCTTTGTGTTGTTTTTCAGGAACTACCTGAATTATGTTACAGAGGAGATGATCAATCCAGAGAGGTGACTTAAATGTGATGAAGGTTGTTCTGAAGATTGTTCAGACGCTCTTGTAACAGCATGAATACCTCTCATTTATGACTGAGCTTGTTAATCAGTAAAGACGTGCATGAAGATTCAGTAGACGTGGGGTGGCCAGAACACACGACTCTCAGAATCCTTCACTAATTATTCATGTTCTGACTGAGACAAATGAACAGATGGTCAGTTTAGTTTTGACCACCCCTTGATACTTTTTTTTTTTGTGTATAATCTAGCATGACTGATCACTGCACATATTGAATGAGATGTGGAATTGTACACTCAGGTTAGCAAAACGAGATGAGCGCATGAGACTGAATACAAAGTAAATGTGAAAACATGTCATGTGTTTGTCCCTCGTGGTAATTTGGACCCTCCCCACCACAGGAACCTGCCCTTGTCCATCATCATATCCATGCCGATAGTGACGGTGGTGTACGTTCTGACCAACCTGGCGTATTTCACCACCATCTCTCCTCAGGTTATGGTCGAGTCCGAGGCGGTCGCTGTGGTGAGTGTCAGTCGTTGCATCTCCGGACGGAGGTGCGGGTGGTTTTGTTTTTGTAAAAATGTCCTCACGCCTTTGCGGCTAATCAGTTATGTTGTTGTTTGGCAGAGCTACGGCGAGTACCATCTTGGTGTCATGTCTTGGCTGATCCCTGTGTTTGTCGGTCTGTCCTGCTTTGGAGCCGTCAATGGATCCCTGTTCACCTCCGCACGGTCTGTTTACATGGGGG
>CAAKHB010007859.1:323215-341552 GCA_901007665.1 Aeoliscus strigatus
GGGGTTTACAGGTGTGGGGGCGGAGCCTATGGCCAGAGAGGAAGAGGGGCAAAAAGCAGAGGTTTCAATCTTTGACCTCTACAGTTCTGTCACGTCCTGAGGCCATGTGAAGAGAGAGACGCTCCCTCGTGGAAGTTCCCCCAGTGGAGGAACCACTGGGGGAACTTTGAGCGCCTATGCATCTCTCTCATGTTCGGAGAGACACAAGACACGTGAGCACAGTTTCAACACAAGTTTTTAGTGTGTGTATTCCCTCACTGAATCCGCCTGCACAGAAATCACGTAATCAAAGAATGTTAAAATAATAGAAAGCAAGGGACTGCAGCTAAGTACACACATAAGAGGGTTCCATTTTGGTGATATTTACAATCACTCTGTGAGAAATCAAGGAAAAGAGGAAGTCCTTATTTGAGGACAAAGATGATTTACAAATGTCTTATGTGTTTGTTGACTATCTTCATTAAAACGCTGCTTCCACTCAGTCGGGTCGGTTCAGTCTGTCCTGAAGTACATCTACACCCCGCTGAGGTGCCTGTATTCTAGCTTCCTGCATTAGCTTTCCTACCCAAGACCCCGACTCCTTGAGAATGCTCAGAGCATTTCATCTCCCTTTTGAGGGCAGTCCATGGCAAAAACAGAGTAATGGAGTGAAGAGGAGAGAAAATTCAAAACCAAATGAGAAGACTTTTTTTTCCTTTTTTTTTTGGTCTTCATTTCCAGTATGTGGATATGAGCTTGAAGCTCAGTGTCCCACAAAAAAAAAAAAAAAAAAAAAAAAAAAACACGCAGGTAAATTCACTGATAAGGGAAAAAAAAAAAGCAAGAGAAGGGCCTCAGGCTTCTGGTCGATCTAAGTGCTTGGCAAATAGGAGAAGTTACTGTAGCAGTCTTTGGGATTTTCAAAATCCGCCAGAGGAAAAAAAAAAAAAAAAAAAGGTGTAGAAGCAGATATATTGATGATGTTGTGTCGGAAATCTCCCTGTTGTCTGACGTTTGGAGGTCCTTCAGCTTCAAGTGAGGTAGAGAGGCTTGTCCCGAGCTCCCATTCCACTGCTGAGGAGGAAGAGTTATGGTTTAGATTACATTTGTCTGGATTATGATGCATGAATACAATGCTGCTGTGTTTTGACCATGGGTTTTTGAAATCCTATATCCAGTCGAAACTTTTTGGCCTTTGCGTCTTTGAACATCGGTGGTCGTTTAAAACACCCATGGGTGCCGTCATCTGGATGAATGTAAGGCTAATGATTGATGGCTTTTTTAGCAATACGATAGGTTTCTCAATTTAAAATGTATTAATTTTCCCTGTCGATATTTTGTGGAGGAGCATTCTGTATTTCAAGAGCGGCCAGTTTCTATGAAAGCAGCTCAACAACAAGCGCCGTGGCTGTCAGAGACCAACACACATCAATCAGCATTTAGAGAATTGCAGAAGTCAAATCATTTGCTGCTTGAGATGTCAAACGGAAGACTCTGTTCTTAAGTTATCTTTGCCGACACGGAGGCGAGTCTTCTAAAGCTGCCGTGATCTGACGTGGGGGGAGAAACCATTTAAGCAAAGGCTGCATCTGCTTCAGTGAGTATGAAACATGATTTTGACCGAGGCATGATCCCCTTTGACATTCACATGAATCCACTCTTAATGCAGGAAACACTGATTTACGGCTCCTCTGCCATCCCAGAGCTTCACACAGCGTTTCAGGTAAAAACAAGATTCCTCATGTAGCTGCTTGAAGCTGACTCGATAAGGAATAGTGTGCTGAGTGAAATCTAATTGGATGTCATAGGGTTTTTTTTTTGTTGTTGTTGTTTTTTTTTTCTCTCTCAGAGCCTGGTAATAGCGTTGTTCCACTGCTGCATCGCTCATTTCAATTTCAAGGAGATGCTTTGCTTTAACACGGAAATCACAGTTTATAATTAATACTGCTGGAGTCTCAGCGTGCGCGAGTCAAGTGGTTGGAGCGACTCATTTGGAAAATGACTCCCTGTCAGACAGCTACTTACTCCTCTGGCCTATCAAATGTCCCTGATTGCAGTTACAGCGGGTGAGAGAAACTCACCTGCAATGGTTCGGTCCACAGTCCCTGTTGCAGTACTCGCTATCCCAGTCTGGGTTCTGGCCATGCACGGGGTTAGGGGCCCCTGGAGACTGTGAGCCCCCGACACTGTTCTGGTAATCAGCCGGAATATGGGAAAACCCCTGTGGATGGATGACGAGAAAAGGATTTAAAACATTATTACCTTTGCTGGAGTGTTGTCAAAGTGCTTTTAATAGAAATAGCCCTGTTCTCTTCCAAATTTCCTCTTTCGCATGTTTAGAATTGCCCTTGCAGAGCAACATGTCTCCTCGCTGGGTTGGAGATGTGACTGATTCTGTTGTCGTTTGTTGCACAATTACATTGTCAAACTTACATGGTTGTTTAATCTCTTTTGCTCTTCATCATTTAAATTCGATGAAACAATTCTGTATAGTGGAGCTGTAAGTTACCCACAACAAATGATTTGAACACTATTTGAATTTAAATAAATTGATATATATCATGAGAATTCTATAAAATGTCAGCAGTGCTTTCAAGTGTGATAAATACGTCGCAGTTAAATGAGAAATGCGTTTCATTGTTTGGAACGTGCCTGTTTAATAAGGACCAGACCAACCTGTTGGCTGAGAGGGGGGGAATGCAGAGGTGCCTGGAGCCCCATTTGGTGTGAGATGATTGGCTGTGACTGCTGCATGCGGATTGGCTGGTTGAGCAGGGAGCTCTGGTGCAGGGAGAGCTGGGCATGGGGGTGCAGAGGTGGGCTGATCTGGAAGGGAGCAGGGGGAGAGGCACTCATGCTGGGTGGCAGCATTTGCGATTGGCTGAGGGTCGGGGCCAGGGTGTGGCGAGGCGGCCCCGCGTAGCTCTGGAGGTCTGACAGGGGGAAGGAGCCCGATGGACCCAGGTATGGTGAGGAAGGCTGGGGGGGCACGCTGTACAGAGGCTGCTTCGGGGGCAGCAGGTGAGAGGGCTGGCTTGTCTGCTGGGCACTTTTTGGTTCAGGGTCATTATACGTCTGTGGATGAAAAATTCATCAAGTTAGATAACTACTGGAACTAGGTTGGTCTACTCCAAAAGTCCACCTGTGTACTACCACTGAACTTATCGGAATACTCAGGAGGCAACGGTGAGCCACGACAGTGCAGAACAACAACAGGGACCCCAGAATCAGGCCCGAAACTAACCGAGCCTTGAGTTACAGCAGTCCCATTCACACTGACATTCAAACATCAGTGATAATCCAGACGACGAAGATTAACACCTAGTTGAGCGAACTGGAAAAGAACTTTGTCCATTTCCATTTTAGTCAAGTCGGTTTTACTTGAATAGCGTCAATTCCCAGCACCGGTTATCTCGTGAGACACGTATACAATAGTATATGAACTATCTTAATAGAAACCCAACAATCGCATGACCAAGCTAAAACGTCCTTTTACAGATTCTGAAACCACGGGCAGGGAGGGAGGGAGAAGACAGGAGAGACGATGAAGGTGAAAGAACAAGGTTGAGAGAGGCAGAGGAGGAAAGCAGCAGGGATAGACAAGCAGGACAGAGTGAAAACCGTACAAATGATCAGCAGATCTATTGATGCCCACTGTGTAATGAAACACCTCTTATTACATTTCCAGTCTATCTCTGACCTGACAACTTTCAACCATTTGTTTTACATCACTTCACACACATTGACTGGCGATTGATGGGAAAACAGGGTCAAGCTGCACAGATGGTGAAACACAAGAAGACCGGCCACGACACCAAAGCCACCCACACGACACCTTTCTCAAAGTGGCTAGCGTGTCACTCCGAGTTGGTGCACCACCTGCAGAACACCACCTCCAACTCCGCCCCACCCATGGCCGGATGATGAGCTGTCAGATTGCTCATCTCCAGCCATCAGTGTTGATTAGAAGGTAATGGAGCCCATTTGTATGAATAGATCTGGGGCTGGGGTAATGATCAATAGACACCTTGACAGATAGCTGAGAAAAGGAGTGGGACACACACACACAGACACACACACACACACACACGCAGTGGGACTGCAGGCAGAGAAATGAGGCTGTTTGCGAGCAGAACAAATGGAATGACAAAAGGAATCTTCCTCGCACTATATTGTATGTTGTTAATACAAGGAGGCACTAAACAATGCAATCCTCCGTCCTCCTGGCTTTTCCCTATTCCAATGCAGCCTTGTTGGTGTCTGCGAGACACCATCATTCACTGGGTAGGAGCAAACACCATACATCTGAATTAGCAAGGAAGTGTCAGGGCTGGAATGGGGGTGGGGGTGGGGGGTGGTGGGCAGAGCCAAGGCATCCGCTGGCATCCGGTTGTGGTTGCTGCTGTCTGTCGTAGATGACGGGGAACGTCACGGAGCTCATGTGTGATGCAGGTGTCTGTCATAAAGGCAGTGATGGTGTATTCTAGACTAGAGCTATCTTTGCTCTCCATCCCTCAGAGATGCTACGGCCATATGTTTGGGCTCTGATGGGTTGGCCCCTCCCCCAAGTGCATATTACCATCCCCTCGACCATACACCCCCACTAACAGCTGCACCCTATGGAAATCAGGTATTGTTCCAAATATTCTTGCTCTTTTCGATACCTCTCTCCACCACCACCACCACCACCTCATCCCAAGTAAGCCCCGCCCAACCCATTAGCAGGGATTTTCCATCCAATCCATCATCAGTCCCTGCCAGAGCCTGTGTGTCATAAGTGTTACCTTGGAAACCAGACTGGCTCTGTACGCGGCCAAGGCTTTCAGGTACTCTTTCTTGGCCGCCTCGGTTTTCCTCTTGTAACCCTGTGAAGAAAGGAAAATAAACAAAACACGAGGCTTCAGGTGAGAGGAGAGCTTACCGCGCTCATAAATGTGCAGACATGTGTCTCGCAGTGCGCACACATCTTTTTATCTCACTCTAACCCTTCCCAAGCACACACACACACACACACACACACACCCTTAATGTTTCTCTTTCCATCAGAGCCAATGGCACAGGACACATCTATTTCCTCATCACAGCACTAATGCTCCCTCATCTCAATGTGTCTCTCTCTCTTGTAGCAACACATCATTTCCATTCCAATCCACCTAGAGAAATGAACTGGAACTTCCTTCTCCCGCTCTCTCTACTTTTAGCTGTGCAATAAACGCTCTCATCAGCACACTGACATTAGTGATGCACTGGAATGGTTGTTGTCCTTTGGAACATTGCGACGTGTTCCCTCCTGCATACAAGTTTTGTTTGAAACCGCCTTCCGCATTGTTACAGTTCGACTTCTGTTATCATACATCCAGCTGCTGCTGCTGCTGCTGTGAACTGACCACGTGTGTGTGTGTGTGTGCGTGCGTACGTGTGCTTAGAACTAATAAGCACATGAAATAAGAATCAGAGATGTAGCAGCTTGTCTAAAGGACTTCAGGCTAAAACATAATTAATACATAAAGTCATCTGCCAACACTTTATTTATAAAAAATAAATCATAGTGCATTATATCTAATAATATAATTAATAAGTAATATTATATCAAGAAATGATCTGATCCCATGTAGATGTATGCTGTACATTATTAGAGCTGTTCAGAATATATAGCTATCGTACATTGTTTTTCAATAAATATAGACCATGTCTCAGCGTGGTATTGTCTTAAAATAAATTATACGAAAACCAGGGAGATTTCTGACTTCAACAGAAGTGATGGACCTTTTGAGTTCAATAGCTATTATGTAAGGACAAGAGGGTTTTCTCCCGGAGAGCTGAGACGCCCTTCAGTGAAATCCAAGGACGAGATGATAAAGGGTGTGTGTGTGTGTGTGTGTGTGTGTGTGTGTGTCACTGCTTCTGTATTCTAGGCAGGATCAAAAAAGCAGGTGAGCGATATAAATAAAAGTGGAAATGAGAACTTAGACACATCTGGGCTTGTCAGACGGCCAATGAAGATGCATGATGTGGAGTCTGTTGCCCGTGGCAGCCGGCTGGACAGGAATAGGACACGTGGACACGACTTGGTCTGGAGCGTTTGAGGGAGTTTTGTAATAGCAGAGCACTTCTTCTAAATTGCTTTTTAATTAAAAACATGTTTTACATCAGTGATATATGATTGTTTGTATCTACCCACGACCTCACTTTTAAATCTGACTGAAATCCCAGGTGTGCTCATATTTTTCCCACAATCACCAGTTCTTGTCTGTAAAATGTCCAACACAGATCTACTGTTTCCAAACTAGCCCGTTTGCATCCTTCCCAATCCTTCCCAATCTTCTCCCCGTTTACTATTGTTAAATTCAAGACGAAAATAAAAGACAATTTTAATGAGAGTCAGGGGAGTGGGGATAAACGGATGGATTATCTTTAGAAAGAGAAAAACTAGCTCATTAAGGTGAGCGGTATCTTAAAGCAATGTTCTGGTAATTACACAGCACCCGCTGCTGCAGCACACACACACACACACACACACACACACACACCATCTACAGTTGGGACCTGAGCGTTTGCAGGTGATTGCAAATACATTTCTTTTGTCTGCATGTTCAGTTTGGGGGCCTCTGGGTTAGTATAGACTCTACTGTTCTTGTATTCTGTACTATTTGGCACAGAATTTAGCATCACAGTCTACTTGTGCACATGTAATTATTGTAGCAGGATGTAGTTTATTACATCTAAAACGCCCATGTGAAGACTTAATAATCTGAATAGCGTGAATGAAAGTGGGTGTAGATGTGTTTCAAACCTACCTGCTTCTGCTCCTCTCCTAGGCTGTCCCACATGGAAGCCACAATCTTGGAGACGTCCCCAAAGGTGGCGTTGGGGTTTTGGCCCTTGATGGCTGCCTGGGTGTCTCTGAAGAAGAGTGCATAGGCTGAAACAGGTTTCTGTGGTTCATTGGGGTCCTTCTTTTTCTTCTTCTTCTGGGGTTTGGGTTTGGGCTTCATCATTTCTGCTGAGGTCCGCTTCTCACTGCTTATCTGGAGGAAGAAACACAGAAGACGTCGCTGGTCAGAACTGTTGTCATGCATCTACTGGATAGGAAGTTTCTAGACACAAGTATGTATTTAAAACTGCCCCATGCGGCGCACACCTTCATTAAAACACCAAAACAGCACGTAGGGCTAAAGAAGCCGGTTTCTGTGTAGAATTTATACAATTTACTGAGGGTGGTGACTGACAGCCAACAGGACATCAGGTTCACCTCTGGGACTTTGGAGTGGGGAGGGGACCTGGCCAAGGATAGTGGGGTGCTAACAAATCCCAACAGCACTAACTCTACTTGTTTTCACACTGCAACAACTTATTATCATGATTATTATTCTTATTTTTTTGGTATGTCTAAATATAGTTTCTGATTTCCTTTCTGCAGTTTTTTTTTCTTTTTTTTACCTTTACCTTTCTCAGAGAAAACATTAAAAACATATTTTGCGAGGAATGGTTGGTTTGTCAGCAATAATGCAATGCAGCCTGACTCCATTTTCAGGGGGTGGAGACTGCTCACATCTGCGTGATGTACGAGATACAATACTCATGCATACATTTTCATTTTCTGAGGGGGGGTGCAGGGTTCGACAGGGAGTCAAATCCAGGTCACTTGATCTTGGTTGTGATTCTATATGGAAATTGCCTTTTTTTTTTTTTCCTGGAGAGGGAACACATCACGCACAGGAGGAAGATGTAGTGAGAGAAATGGAAGGAGCAAAGAGCAGCGAGTAGATGTGGCTGACGCAGGACGCCGAGGGGGAAGTGACGGCCGGATGTTGCCATTAGTATCAGCTGAACATCAGTTAAACTGATTTCTCAATGGCTGTAAAGGTGGAAACGACAATTCAATTTCCATCCATATAATAGAAGATATAATGACACACCGCATACATGACGACTGGCATTGGTATTATGTCAAATAAAAAAGCTGTTTATGATTTCTATTTATGGATGAGTTGGCTGATTTAATTCATCTCCCTGGCCAAGATCTGAAAACAGGCCTTATTCACACACACCTACAGTGAAGTGTCAACACTGTTTAACTGCTGGTAAAGCCTGGTGCCATGCGATGTCAAGTGATTTTAGTCTTGATATTTACTGGACCTAATAATGTCAAACAAGGATTACACATGACGAAAGTGTGTCTTGTTTACTTTTTCAACATGATTTTATCCAACATTCAGCGGGTATCGGGTCAGTCAGGTTAAGGAAGAAATTTACGTGTTTGTCATGTCGAACCAACTCATGGTAGAAAGAAGGTCAGCACATTGGAAATCAGCAGTCATTGTTATATTGCTTTAAAATATGGCATTTTTAGTTTAGTCTTGACCTGATTATGTCTCGGAATGACATATTCATATCCGTAGATCAACATCGCTTAAATGTTATTTCTGTTGATTGAGTATATACTTACTCTATCAGCCCTCCTTAATAAGAATGTGTTAAATATTAGTGGGGGGGGGGAGACAAAGGAAGAAAAATGAAATGTCACTTTAAATGTCCTCTCATAAACTGCTGGTCCTGGGTTTCCATGGTAAACCTTTTGGCAGTGGAGGAGAACAAAGCCTGACAAAGATTTAGTATCAGGCAGGAACTTGAAGACATTTAGAAACGTTTCACATCCATCTCTTGCATACTCATCACAGGATTAAGCAACGGCCATGTCTTCTCCTTTAACTGTCAATTTAAAAACAGAAAATGACTTCCTTTGAAAAGCTCATTGTTTCAGCAAAGCATTTGCAGCAAAACAACATGCTGTACTCTACACAGCATGAAATTAACTAATCAAAATTCAAGGTCCAGGAGCACATTTGGCAGCTAAAGAAAAAAAAAACCCTCAAAATGGCTTTTGTGCTGTGTGGAAATGAATGAATGTTCCCATTCACGGTGATGTGAAAGCGTCGCTTGTCTATTTCACAGCTTACAGGTAATATTCATCTTTTTTGGTGCAAGTACGCCGAGTTTCATTAAAAAATAATCATCCTTCACTTTCAGGCAATGAGGCAGAAGACAGGCATTTGAAATGACATCTGTTCCATGCAACCCTTTGAAGTGAAAATAGAATAAAATGAAGGTAGAGCAAGTGGAACGACAAAATGGGGGGTAAATAATATCCAGGAAAATTCAGACATAGTTCACGTTCACAGAACGTGTGTCGAATACTTTCTTGTCCTCTTTTATTTTTCCTCTTACTACGCAGTTCCCGTTTCTGAGTGAATACGAGGTTGAAAGAAAATGATGAAATATCTTTGAAGGACAAATCAATGAACATGACTCAACTGTTTTCCTATGATTGTTCCCATCTGCCTGTTTGTCATTTATCTTTCACAGACAACAAATGAACAACACTGGATTAATTTATGAACATTAGACTAATTTGCGAAATGTTTTTTTTTTTTTTTTTTTTTTCTCCTCGTTTGAATGCCAGATAGTATTTCATGGCAGCTTGATTAACTCAACTGTACTTCCATTCTTGTTGACTCAGGTAAATCTCAATCTGAGTCTCCACACTTCTTCATGTCTTATTGGTGTCCTCACATCCTCTTCCAGCACGACTTGCGCCCTGTGGAGTTGTTGCTTTACATTTTCATGTTCAGCATTGACATTTCTTGACATTCACAACAATGTTTTCATAAAATTGGCCATAATAGCATCAACAGCACCCTCATTCACAAGCCGCAGTAGGAACAGGAAAAGGGTGCATTTCCCGAAGGACATTTAGCTTTAAATCTTTCAATATAACATCTGGGTGATGTGTCATTTCATCCATTCATTTATTTACTCCACATCATGGAACCATAAATGCAAGATCTGTCATAATTGTACTACATTATTCCTTTCCATGACCGAAAAAGGGGCAGGAAGAAGAAAATCTCATATTATCAGCCCGTTTCTTAAAAACTACAGAAATAAAAAAAACCCTGAAGGTCTGTCAGTCGTTTCACAGTCATTACTTGGTTATCAGCATATTTATACACGACCAGTCAAAGGTTTGGACACACTTTCTCATGTGACAAGCGTGTCCAAACTTTCTTAAACACCAACATTTCTATGAGGTTTCACTTCATCTATTCAAAACCACCACATACAAGAGCAAAGTGCCTGGCTGCTGCAGGTTAGACACCCCTTCATTCTTTTAATATATTTTGTACTTTCTAGTTTATCGCCAAAAGACTAGTCAAAAGAGCTATGGTGTGATCCTCCGTTTCAATCAGTGTTCCTGTTGTCTTGGAGGGAGGGAGAGAGAGGGCAGCGGTAATTCTGAATGGACGGCACCGCATTGGCAAGACAAGATTAGAATTGACAGCCCGATAACTGCCTCACTATCAAAACAGCAGCCAGAGAGAACGAAATGGAGAGAAATGGGAGAGTGAGCGGAAATAGTGAGATGAAATAGAGAGATGATGTCGAGAGAACAGAGGAGAGGAGAGGAGGAGGAGAGGTGGAGTGATATAAAGAGGGCTGACAACAAACGAAAACAAAACAAAAAAGGACGGGCGCAGACATGCAGGCCGACAGTTTAACAGGCATGAAAATCAGACAATAAAAGCAGGTAATAGTTTGGGAGAAAATGAAAGTCCTCTGCTTGTCTGAATGTATGCATCATCACCGTCATCATCATCATCATCATCATCATATACGCCGAGCAGCAGAGTGCTGCATGGTGTATTGATTTACAAAGGCTATAAAAACAAACTGGAACTACTTGGACATGATGCACAGATAAACATTCTCTTCATGGCGATGGCCATTACACCAAAGCATAATGAAGGTACTGAACACTAAATCAAATCGAGACGCTGAGTATTTTCCAAACTATCTCACTATAGGAACAATGCATATTGTTTTCTGTGTGTAATCGTGGACATCTAGTTTATGCACTTTTTACACACCTAACCTGTAAATATGCCTGAAGAAAACGATTGCTATCGCTCAACACCTGATCGTGATGCAAAGGAAACTGTTCAAACAGCAGTTCAAAGTCATAAATTGAACATCGGCAGTCAGACTGGTGAACATTGTTTGACACATTTCAAAACTCTTCTCACTGCGCTGCTTGAATGTTGTTTCAAGAATTAATTGTGTACTTCAGAGTCATGACACCTGCTTTAAACAAAGAGTGCCACTGAGTTTTGGTACAGTTACGGTTGGGTCTGCAGGCATTCTTTCTATAGGTTTTACTGTCCGTTTGGTTTGGGCCGTCTGAGCACAAGAAAATCGCCTCAAAGAAATCCCACAAAGAATCAGTCACGGGCCTTCTTGCAGTGCATGTATGTGAAAATTATAGGCATCGAAAACATACGACTCATGATTCATATCGGTCCAAACCCTTGATTGTCTGCTCACTATAGAAAAAAGTCATTGTCTCTCCTATAGGGAGAAGTTATTGAGGGAACAAGGGAGTAATTTCACAACGTATATAACTTTCGCTGAAATATGGTCGCTGCAATTGTACAACCCACAAGAGCCAATTATGGGATTATGGCAGATTTCGACCCCCCCAAAGGTTTTCTTGAGCTCTGGGAGCACAGGCTGAAAACACAGTGTATTTGCTTTGTTTTCTTTTTTTTGTGTGTGTGTGTGTGAGAGAGAGAAAACACGTTGAAATTGTCATTAAGAGTCAAAAAGCTAACTGAAGCATGGAACATCGATCTAGATTTAAGATCATTTTAGCAACATTAATGCAGGAGAAGAAAAGCTGATATGTATTATTGAAATTCATTATGAGTTAGCATTTAGTATTATGGAAAAAAAAACCCTTTGCAGTACAGTGGATAGCATCAAAGTACCTTTCCACCCCAGCATACTGGAGAGCAGCACACAGCTTAGTTACTTAGTGCAGCTGTTACACACTCTAAGCCTTTGTGGGTTTATAAATAGATAAATGACTGTGGTTCAAGCAGCGGCAGTGAGAATAATGCCATTTCAAGATGCTATATATAATGTTTCTGCACTTCTCACCACCAGCTGCAACTCGCAGTCTTTAAGGAAATAGCAGGTTCCTGAAGGTCGTGTCGAGCAACGAAAATAACAGAAGACAAAGTTATTGAGGCGCACGTCTTTCATGTGGGGACACAAGTCAGCCAGTTTGAAAATGAGAAAACCTCCATCCAGTTGTTAAAGTGGATGTTCAGTGCAGGGAGTTACGAGGACTCGTAATTATAACACACATTGTGATATATTAGATTCCGTGGTTTCGTACCTTAGGCTTTGTGATGAATAATTTACTACTCACAATTGTTAATTTTCCTTAGCCTGCTTTATGGAAGTACTTGCATTTAAACATGGTCTAGGGTTGTTGAGTACTAAGAAAACAAGGCTTTATTGTTTCTATTATAAGGGAATAGAATTATGAGGGCTCGCGTTAATAAGAGACAGGGACTTTAAAGGACAAATACAATGCCGTAAAGACGATAGTCTGACATATTATTGTCAAGGAAAAGGCGAATTAAAACAAAGCTGTTCAATATCTCAGTGGCTCTGGGGTCAGTCAAATCATTGTTTGAAAGAATATCACACAAGATAGTCAACAACATACCTGTGAATTGTAACTTTTACAACATTTACATTAGGTTTGGGGTTTAAATTAGGTCCTGAGAATATACCATATACTACCCATCTGGAAGAGATTATAGCCCCGTGTCGGACTGCCCATCTGTGAGCAATGAGCCAGACTGCACGTCAAAGCCACCGCACGGATCTGTGAGCAGAACCAGAGAGCAGCGCTCGTCAAACAAAAATACAGCCCAGCCCAAACAATAATGGGCCGGAAGTGCACGTTCATGCTTGTGGTTTAAGAATACATGAAAGGACATCAGCAGAAATCGTACTTCAGATCCATGATAGAATTTGTATCCCGCTCTGGTGCTGTGCCATTTCAAACATACGAGACCTTTATGATGTGTTTTCAGACATGCTATTGCACCACTAAGACAGCAGTTTGGACTTGATTTCAAACATTATTACCATTGTGCATAGCTGATATCAAATTCAAAGCAGACGCAATCCGCATGATGTATCTGCGTTTGGAAGAGGACTGACAGCGCCGAGAAGCTCCTTCCTACGAGCTTTGCCTAACAACCCTGGACCCACTTAATCAGCCTAAATTACAAAGTTGAGGCCCTTGTATTTGGTAATGTGGCGAAAACAGTGGCAAGTGAGAGGTAATTAGATTAACAGCAGTTTAACGAGCTGTTGGAGGGGCCGCCACGGATTGGATTTTAATAAATAGTGGCAAAAGCATCTGCTACGCACTTCCTGGCTCTGCTGGCATCCTAATTGGCCCCAGTGGGTTGCTGTAGTTCGGCAATAGAGCAGTGCAATTTAGAAGGGAAAGAGGAAAAACACTTATTCTAAATCCAGAAAGGTGTGAGAAAGGAAATATAGACACTGTTTTTATGAAGGCATGGCTTCTCAGGCAAGATTTTATTAACACTAATGTACAATTTATTAGACTTGCCCTGAATAATTTGGGGCTTTTGCTCTATTTGAAAAGAAAGTCTTTCATCTTTTTCAGCTGTTAAAATAAAATGTCCCTGCGATGAGGTCTTTGTGGAGGCAGCAGCACAGAGAGGAAAAACAATTAATCAAACATGAATGAGCGACCATAGCAGGGTTATTTCCATAGCAACAGCCCGAGGGGACAACTTGAACCCTTTAATGTGAGCTGGTGATGTCTCTTTGTAAACATCTGCACAGCGGGGGGAGAAAGCCAATGAGAGAGCCTAGCAACAGAGGCATCACGGGGCACCAACCTCTTAGTATCAATCGAACTTTCCATTATCTGACCCCGGATGGAACGAAAAAGTGCTAGGAATTATTTTGTTAGGTAATATTTTCAGTTGATGAACATCTTTGTGATGCTGGAAATAAAAAAAAAAAATGAGGCCTTTTGTAACGAAGCTGTTTAAAATAAAATATCAGAGAAGAAATGATGAACAGAAGATAATAATGGTGGAACTGACTCCAAACCACACAAACACAATTTCTTCAAATTAATCCTCTTACATCATGCTACAAAACACATAATCCCTCTCATGCTAATGTTTTATGCAACCTACACTTGTCAGCGCTTTCTCTCCAGCTGTGTCCAGCAGCAGGGAGAACACAAGTGTACAAACAGCACACACAGCTTTTCAGCAGGTCGGAGACCTTCATCGAAAATTCTCCCCTAAACATCAGAAATCACATGGACAAAGTGGTGCATTGAGTTCTAACACCGAACTTGAGAACTTCTGACCATAGGTAAATATTTGTCCAATAGACTTTGAAATGCAGAATGCTCCATCTGAGCAAATGTACGTTAAGTTACTGTGAATGATCCTCTGCAATAATCGGTTGCCTTAGGAGCTCCCCCTGATGGCTGGCTGAAGTATTGTCAATGATAGCCTGTGTGATGTGCTGCTGGACCCATCGTGGTCCACGGGCCACAGGTTGAGAAGCCTTCTGCATCTGATTTCTCACAGGTCACATAGACTTGAAACCGTGTTTTAGTGTTTAAATCACGTTTTGATGTAAAAGTCTAGCCAAGCTAGAGGGCTGTGAACACACTCTGTGTTTGTCTCATGGACATCTGGAATGCCATTCATTTCCTATGACGGGAACATTTTTGTTTTTTTGAGATTTTCTTGAAAACTGTTATCGCATTAACATGACAGAGTCATGATTAACGCTCAGTGCTCTGGACTAGAAGGGAAGCACAGACTGTAACCTGGCTTCAGTTTCAAACTGAGAACAGAGT
Organism: Aeoliscus strigatus; assembly: GCA_901007665.1. NCBI lineage: Eukaryota > Metazoa > Chordata > Actinopteri > Syngnathiformes > Centriscidae > Aeoliscus > Aeoliscus strigatus. The sequence continues at coordinate 337,971 of CAAKHB010007859.1, forward strand.
AGAGTTAACAGAAACCAAACAGGACTCGACAAACCTCTGTGCTTCGTTTTCAGAGCAGCGCACAGAAATCAGAGACCGTAAAGTCAAAAAATAGAATTGAATTCCACGCTGTTGTGAATCCTCTGCAATCTCTGCAGATTTGTTTCTCCACTGGTGCTGCTGAGTCATCCCAGTGTTGACTGGGCAGTATGTGGAGCCTGGCAGCATCACTGCTGGCAGGAGCAGGTTCCAGAAGCTGCCATGCCAACACTTCTCCCAAACCTCAATGGTTCTCAGGGCAAGAGTAATGGCTTCTGTGCGCTGGGCTGCGCTATGCTATTGTAGAACCACAGAGCGGTTAATTGAAACAAATGACTTTAATAATGGGACATTATCCCCACAGGCTGACTTTGTGGCGGGCCTAATTAGCGTCGCGTTGGTGGCAAGGAGGACGAGTCACCACTCTGATCCCTCAAAGGAAGCAGCCACAGCCTCATTTTAAATGGGATTCTTCCACTTTCAACGTCAAAGGGTGTCACACTTTTTTCTTTTTTTTTTCTCAGCGTGGCGTAAGTAAACATGTTCAATCTCCCTTTGGGCTCCCGTGAGGTTGAGTCCACCTCAGCTGATTAGTTGCTGGGTTTTCTTTTCTTTTGTCAGTACAGAACATGATTTTTAACACTTCAGTGTTCAATTCAGACTAGAGGTAAATGAATAGGCCCTAGTTTTCGTTAGCTTCTTCAGTCAAAAAGGTGTTTTGGACCTTCATATAACATTTGGTGGCATTGGCGCTGACTTACTAAGATGTGTGGTTTCCCACTGGCATCTTTGCATCCAAACTGCAATACTTCTTAAAGTATTTCATATTTCTTTTTAAATCTTGTTGACTCGCCGACCAGCTCGTTTGTATGCACTAGAATTCGAAATGTTGCCGTCCAGTCGTCAGTGTTTATGTTAACTCATGGTTATTCTGAGTATTTCCATTTGTTGGTAGATGGAGGTACTTGTACTATTTGTACTTGTACTGTTCAATGTTGCGGGGAAGCCAGAAAGCAGCATCCACAGAATATTTATTTTTAAAAAGATGTATTTCCTGTTGCTATTACATTGGAGTAAGCTATGCAAATAGAATATAAAATATTTTAAAATATAGTTACTGTTCTGTTCTTTTGATTGACTGAATTTTGAAAGAGCAGTTCTTTGTTTTTCTTTTGCACATCACCGTGTTTCCTCGGAGGATCAGCTGCAGTAACTGATCATGTACCATGTAACATCCCATACTGTTTATTCAGATGGATGTTGATAACCAATGAATCTGTTTTTGCCAGAAAGTCAGCTGTAATGCACTGTTCAAATCTCTGTGACCAAGCTGTTTTAAATATGCATTAGTTGTAACAGTTGCCTAAGGTTATTTGAATTAGAGCCATGAATATTCATGTGTGCAACGAATGTGCATTTGTTTTTAATGCTCAATCCCTTAATACTTCTCTTCATTACTTCATTCCCAACACCGCATAATAGGCTGCACAAAACAAAGCTTTACTTTTTAAAGCACCATTCTCTTTGGACGCTTGCTTTCCTCCGTTTAAACGAAACAGGGCTGCCCTGCCAATTATCTCACTGTCATTTTTCTTGACAACTACAAGACACATTGTTTGCCCCTGTTGTGGAGTGTTGCACTGAAGGCCATCTGTCTTTTTGCGAAATGAAAAGCCACAACAGAAAACGTTGCTACTCTTACAAAAAGTGATTTATCCGGGAAAGTCACTGAGATGTCATATCTATCCCAGTGAGAGGCAGCAGAGCAAGCAGGTCATATGAGATATGTCGACAGCCTACAAAGAAAGACTACGCTTTCAGTAAACAAGTAATATGTGTGTACAGAGCATGTGAAGGCAAACTGCATACTTCTGAGATGTTTATATAATTGATCCTTTTGACAGATTTTACAGCAGCTCTTACAAAGAAGATATTTTCATAAAAACCTACATAGATTTCTGTACACGGCCGATTTTAGATATCTGTCTCCTCTAAAATGTTCCTGTACAATATTCATAAGAACTTTATCTTCATAAGAACTACAACTCCAAGAACACCTCTGTCTGTATAAGTATAATGTTGACAGAGTCTATCAATAGTGTTCATTGTTTTTATGCCAGTGTTGTACATCATTTTCCATCGTCGTCCATGTCCTACATGCCAAGTGATGCAAAGTATATTTCCTGTCACAGATTAAATGAAGTCAAGCTCACATAACCTCGTAGCAGTCAGTGACTCTGATAACGGCTCATCCCGATACACACACATGTGCGCACGCACACTACAACAACCAGTTTTCACGTAAACAGCTGTGACTACTACTGCTATCTACCATTTCTGTGTTCTATATCAGGGCTAATTTCGCTAAATGCTAAAGTTCACAAAGCAAAACTTCAAAGTAGTGCGCATTTTAGCTAATTGTTCTTTTGCCCTTAAATGGTTCAGAAACATATTATGAAAGGTTTATACGGTGTTTGCCAAGCAACGGCAGCCCCCCCGACAGAGAGCGGCCTGCTGCTACTTGAACAGTAATATGAAGAAACTTGAAAATGATTGAGACAGTGACTGTCCGACTAGTGGCCGGTGAGCTTCCTGTCGCACCAGGTCAACGTGCGGCAGGTTGCTAGGGACAAGGACACACGTCTTAGCACATGTTTCCCATGATAAAGGGAAGTTTTCTGTTAGGGCACTGTTAGGTCACTGCAAGATACATAGCAAGAACAACCAACGCAGTTATTTTAAATGAAATAGAATGGGAATAGCTGAATAATGTTGCTTTATGAATACAAATATTGCAGCAGTGGCTTCCATGATAACCTGTCACAAACAGAACAGAACATTACGATTCGTCTGTTATTCACCCATCGCCCCACGCCCCCCCAACTCTGCTGTAGCCTCAGCCAGACCTGAGTGATCAGGGGGCTTGTTGAACATGAGACCCCTGAGTGCCAGCCCTCTCTGGGCGGGCTGGCACATGTACTGACAACAGAGGGTGAGACAGGGATTCTCCCTGAGAAATCGTTGCATTTCCCAGTATCCAGTCATCCAGGATTCTTCCTCGATTCAAAGACGTTGACGGAGTAGGTCAGCGGTGTGGGGAGGAGTTAGTCTATAGGAGCTGCTCTAGTCCGCTCTTGTAAATGGTATAATCTAAAGACAGAGATATAATAAAACTGACAGTTCTGTGTCTTATAATACATGCATACTGCAGTAGAGGAGATTCACCTCCAGGATATCAAATGAGAAAACTATCTCATTGGCCTAATACTCACACGTTATGATGTGCCAGTTAATATGTGCTACATGAAGAGTCATAATTGGATGGAAAAAAAGGAGGTTGGCAGAGATTCAGCGGCAGGATTCACGATTGCATGTAGTTCTGCGATTTCAAAATCTCAAAGATTACCACTGTCAGCATGAAAAAATGTGTCCATGCAGCACCATGATGATGGTCAATCTTGTAATGATTTAACTCTGTTTGCTGCAGGATCAATGTGTGCTGGAAAAGAGAATCCCAAAGCAGGGAGAAGTTTACAGAGCTTTAGCCTGAGGCTAAATGTTGTA
>CAAKHB010007859.1:346896-357111 GCA_901007665.1 Aeoliscus strigatus
TCCAGAGGCAAAATTCAAGCAAATCTGTCATTTTGTGGACAAGGACCTTTGAGGAGTCCACATATGAATTCTTCTTTTTTCTTTCTTGTAAATTAACACAGTAACAGTTCATAGATGAGAGATAATCCTGGAGGCATTTTGACTATCGCCATATAGAGGGAGACTTGGTTCTTTAAACACAAAATAAAAAGAACGAGTTGAGGACGGTGTTGAGTTGTTGTCTGTCAGAAGCGCTGGCAGCTTTATGAAAGATCTACGGACACACAACCTGTGTGACTGACTATCCGCCGTAAAGTACAAAACAAAGACCACATTTCTATTCATTGAAAATGCCATAACAATGTTTTGTATTTCATTTGGTCAGAACAGAAGCAGGGAACAGTCTGTGTCATGAGAGGACTTAATGTACTCGACAAAACACTCCTACTACTTTGTGTGAACTAGTCCTTTACGTTTCTACCACTTGCTTTCTGCACACTTATTCACACGTTTTCTATCTTTGGTCCAGTAGCAGGAACAGACCTTAAGCTGTGTGCACAGTGAAGAGTCAAGAATGCAGTGTGTTCACCCAGGAATGATAATCTGTTAAATAGACATGATGATTACCTAGGCAACCAGAAGGCAACTAACAGATGTCAAAACGGCATAAGCAACATAATATATCGAGATCTAATTGAATTCATCTGATGCGATTGAATAAAAGCTGGAGCCTGCTGTTATTTGATGATCATCATAAATAAAAAAAAAAACTGGTTAATTTCACAAGAATTTGAAGCTCAAACATCTACAGTTTACCCATAAACATGTACAATATCTGGCTACAAAACAAGCGTAAATTATGTTGCTTCAAACCAGCCACGTTATTGTCAACAATTAGGTTAGCTTAAGAAACAAATTACTCAGCTAAGAAGTTTTCTTGACAGACATGGCGGCGAAGATGAGATGAAGTCATTAGCTTGGTGATGGAGTCATTCCTAACCTCTGAGGTGTTTAGTGGCAGATGGCTCATCTGGGAACAATCAATGTGTTCGTCAAAGGGAGGGGAATGAAAATGCTGCGGAGCCCACCGGAGAGCTCGTGAAGGCTAATTGTCCCAAGACAAGGGTTTGATGGGTTATTAGAGCGTCAGTGAGTGGCACAGTAAAGTGTTTAAAGTAATAAGACACACTGACAAGGTGCTGGAAAGAGCTAATCAGGTAAAAACATGCGTCATAAAACCAAATAACTTTGAATAAGTATACAGTGTCCTATGGAAAGTCATCCAGCCATATGCTACTTTCTGAAAAAAAAATGACAGAGCAGCATGGTTCTGGCGACAAACAACAGCTGCTCGCGCATACATAAAGATTTCTCACGTCCAATCTGTGTGTTTCAGATAGACGCATGGCAACAGTAAATCTATAAAATGGGGAATTTCACAATTCACCTTCAAAGATCAACCTTGCGGAGCACAGAAAAGGGCAGAAATCAAACCCATCATCCTCCACATGGCTGAGGCGCACTGGACATGTGACCATTCCAGCACCGCCCCGCTGGGTCGTCAAAGGCTATCTGACCTGGCTTTGAAACGACAAGGAACTCCATTTGGGTGATGTATCAACAGCAGCAGACAGTGTAATACAAAAGAAGTCGAATGAAAAAGCCGACAGAGCGCGCTGACTGACAGCAAGACAGAACTGGGATAAGTGAAGTGTGCAAGGAGTGTGTGTGTGTGTGTGTGTGTGTGTGTGTGTGTGTGTGCGTGTGTGTGGTTGTTTCAATAGTGGAGCAGGGTTGTAGGTAGCGTCTGTCACTAAAGGACAGGTGGGATGGGGTGCGTCTCAGCCAATGGCAAAGGAGTGGGCTAACCTCGTCCCTGCTCCTCCATGCACCAGTGATTCTCTCAAATGTCACATCAAAATAGATCTCATTTAGTTGGGTAAAAAGGAACTGGCTCTCCATTGTAGATGCAGGTAGATCCATCTTAAAAACATGGCAGAAAAAGCGGCAAGTATTCTGAAAAGGTGCGAATGAGGGATGCACATCAACGTTAAAACACTTAACAAATACTGTGTGTATATTTCTATATGTAGTATGCACTATGGTTTCATTCCAAGGGAAATAAATAAATAAAATAAAATAAAATGTTGTATCGTAATCACTCATCCCCCCCAGGGAAACATGGAAGCCCCAGTAATCACATATGGCACAATAGCTCGCCCATAATCCCCTTTATTTTTATTTTCATGATGTCACTCTCTTTAAGCCCTTTGCTTTATGAGTCGCAAACGGCGTGGCGATGGGAGGAGAGCAGAGGAAAAAGCAAGGGAGGGGTGAAAACAAATGATGTGGATCCCTCATTGTTCTTTCTCTATGCCCTCATTCCAGTCAGGGTAATAAGAGAACATTGTGATTTACTGTCAGTGAAGCGCAAGAGTACATCAGAGAGAATCCACTGCGGCAGGGGCCATTAAAATAGATTTAACTTCCCACAGTATTAGGCCAGATGTCTACACTTCTATTATATTTCAATCGGCCATGACCTTGGTCTCCATATGATGAGGAAGATCACTAGGAGAGGGGGAAAGAGAGAGTGAAAACACACGCAGAAAACCAATAGAAATATCAAACTACTTAGTCCCACTAAATCCCTCTGCTCCATCATGCAGCGTACGCAGAGAGAGAGAGAGAGAGAGTGAGAGAGAGAGAGCGGGACGGAAATAGAGACAAGGTTTCAAGTTCTCTTAAAAGAGTGTATGAATCATTGAGTGCACTCTTGCCGCTGATAAGTTGCTGTTTTTTGGGGGGAATGCTGCTTTTCCACAGGGTATCTGAGGAGGGGCGACAGAGTGTGTCGAAAAAGAACAGGGACTATTTTTGATATTATCAGAGAGATGAATCCATAAATACTCAGGTTACCGAGGTCCCCGTCGCCGCCCCCCCCCAACATTATTTCAATCTGCGCTCCGACCATTAATATCCTTTATGTGCGTAATTGAATGAAATCTTCACTGCACTTCCACCGTCCAATTCAGCAACATGGAAAGCAGAGCAAAGGTCGCTGCTTGCTCCATTTCTGAGGCTGATGGTAATTGGACTTTATTGGCTGACATGGATTGACCTACATAAGAACTACCGATCCCTCGTTGCAAATCGTATTTACACTCCCTCCAAGCCCTGGGTGTGGATGTTTCTCTGATGTTCCTCCAGTATTGTTTTCAAATATCGACACCCCCCAAGTGCTGGTTCATTTTTTGTCTGCCTGAATTCAGGGTGGTGAAATTCTACACTCTGTTGAAATTTAAATACACGGCACAATATGTGCCTCTACTTGCTTCTCCCGACCTTGCCAGCGGCTCCGAGCGGCCTCAAAGGCGGAATGAGATGCGTGTTGGCGTTTTTCTGACCCTCAATTTTCATTTCTTATCCTTTGTCTCACATGTCCCTCTAACTTCTCTTGCAGCGAAGAGACAGAAAGACAAACACATGCACTGGAGAGGGAGGGGGGCTGTTTGTGAGCGGGGATGGCGATGTGAGGAGGGTGCTGGTTCAGGGTATAATGGTGCACAGTGAGTCACTATTAAGTAACGGGGCCTTTTCACATCAGCATCGCCTACATCTGGTGTGTGGTGCCAGGGTGTACTGAGGTTTCTCTGACTCAGAGACAAAGAGAGAGTCTTCTTGCTGAGGTGAAAATATACACAACATTCCCATGAATTAATTGTGAGTTATATAGGTTTTGGTTGCCATTTTTATGTGAAGACATTTTATTGGTACAACAAACTGTACACATTAGTTATTGCTTTAAATCTACTGTGAATAACTTGAATAGATTTTTTTTTGGTTTTGTTAATGGCAATAAAAACATGAACTGAGCTGCACAGTGATCTGATTTTGTCAACGTGTGACATACATTTCTGCAAAAACAAAAAAAAAAGAAGGAGATTGAGCGGTTGAATATGGGGGAAACAAGTAAAAATAAAAAAAAGGAGGGAGACAGTGAACATGACAGTCTGAGAAGTATCGGAGTTAAGAAATAACACAAATAAACAGAAACGCAGTCTGGAATAGACAGAAAAGGGAAGGTGGGGAGAAAGCAAGCGAGCCCCCATCCAACAAGTGAAGCTTTCTATTCTAATCTCCACCATCAGCAACAGTTCTCTTGCATCTGGCCAAATCGATAAAGACACACAGCACAGCAAGAAACTAGGAAGCAGAAAACACCGAGGTGTAAACAGGATGAAACCAGCAACTTCTCCTACGACTGGTGGTTCATGTGCTTCCTCTCCTCTGCAGGGAGCACAAGGCAACATGAGAACGACACTGACTTCTCCTCAAGCGCCGACCAGCAGTTCGTCTACATCTTCTCGTCTCTCATTTTCCATTTAGTCCATCGTAGAAGCGCACACGCACACGACCATCCATCTCCAGCCTGATTACAGGGTGAGGGGAATCCAGCCAAAACACTCCAAAATACACACGGAGGTGCACGTCTGCACAAACACTCAAACACATCAGGCTTGTTACGGATCCATTGTGCTAAATTAGAATATGCACAGTTGTGGTCGAGGGCAGCCATTTTGGTTTGGCTGTTATCCCTCTCATGAAACTATTATAGTGCTGTAAGCAAACACGCTGCAACCAGCATTATCTGACACACAATCACACTGTGAGATGTTTTCTGTTGGGGGAAGGGGTGACACTTCGGAGTGACACGTGTCCCTTCCTGACTTCAGTGTCTTTAATCCCACATCGACTTCAGACTGGCATGTTTTACTTCAGTCAGTGGACAGGCTGACGGCAATGGACTAAAAGAACAGGAGGTATACGTTGTCAGTCAACCCGGCGAAATAAAATGAGTCTTTAACTAAAGAAACAATCCTCTGTCATAGCTCGGTGTGTGGGCAGATATATCAGACAAAGCTGATCAACAAAATAACCTGCCCGCCTACACGTATGCATGTAGGCTGGAACCTCAACTGATGAACCAAATGGAAAACATCAATATCATGAAAACCTCTCGGGAGCGCCATATGTGCGGCTCATATTCATATCTCGTACAGAAACCGTACAGTGCTCAAAGCCTTGAAAACATCTTGTTTGAATGAGCTGATTGTGTCCGAGCGTACAGTAAACGGCCCCTTTAAAGCTGTTACTGATTAGCGGTTTTCTCTCTTTAAAAGCCCAGAGATGTTATGTGTAATGCAATCTGCTGCCTGTGTCAAACTGCTACCTCAGTGCGTACGCTGTGGAAGACCCCAGACATGCAAACAAAGGGGTCTCTGTTCTGGCTACGTGCACCTTTTTCACACACACGCACGCGCACACACCTACATTTCAAAGCTGTTGTGAGCATGAATGCGGGGTTAGAACTAGAATTAATACATTTCAGCAATTTTATCCTAATCGGAAATAAAAGAAAAATGCAAATAATTTGCTAAAACTGAACACACATGGAATACGCAAATCCCAATCAAAATGAAGAACAATGAGGAGTATTTTCATCATACCACTCGTTCAGACTATTTCCGACTGATTCCATATTCCAAACTCTCAAATGAATAAGAAAGCCATATAACAAAGCAGTGCACTGCTGATGTAATTAGGCATCAATTACCAAATGATTGACTCCCCTGTGCAGCAAAACAGACAAAATTGATGGATTTCACATAACACATAGAAAATAAGCGCAGAAATTCCTTGGATGTGGCAGCTTTGAGGGTATTTATAGATTAACCGCTTCAGACCCATCATCTGGTGAAGCACTGCAAATACATGGTGTGTAGAAAGCACAGCTTTCAAATCCACAGGAATTATGAATGCCGGTTCCACCACCACAGGACTTGCTAAATTACAAAGAATCATGTATAGAATAATGCACATGACTGTGTTTGTACAATACACTCTGCTTATTAATTTTCAACTTTTAATTCACCCAAACTGGTTTCTTACAAAACAAGGAAAACTGTTTCGGTGCAGTATGTTTTTATTGCAGTTTGGTCTATTTATAGGTTTACACAGAAATCAGCCTGGTGGAAAAGAGGATTGAGGGGACAAAGAAATTCACGTCCACATCCATGCACTGTCAACTGAGACCTTATTTTCTTATTGCTCACCTGACCTAATCTGCGTTGATGAGAAACTGATCGCTACTGGCCTGAATGTAATCTTAGTCTCCCATGCTCAGATGAGGGGTCAAAGGGAACCACTGCACATCAGAAAATGAGAAGGTAAAACACTGTAAGATACAATCCGTAAACGTCAAGCAGCACGTAAATGAGGCGCCGCTCTCATCGTGTCAGGTGTTTGGACTTATTTTAAGCTGAAAGAAGAAAAAAAATGCCCCCACACAGTGACTTAGTGAACTCGATAATTGAGAAAGTTGCTTCATTCATCAAGCTAAATGACCGACCACTTCCCGTTGTTCCGAACATTGATTTCAGACACTTCTTTCAACATTTGGCGCTTCGCTACACTATGTTAACCTGGAAGTTCATCTCTGACTCTGTCATTTACATTCACTGTCACGTGTGCGTTCGCTACCAGAACTTCTTCAGACACTGTGTTTGTGACATGAACTAAATAAAAGAAGCAGCAGAGAGTGTCAGAGATTGCTGGTTATTGCTGGGTGGTAAATGTGCCATTAACAGCTCAGTTACAAGGCAGCAAGACTGTCTGACTGATACCCGTTGGAGATGCCATGGAGCCCGTCGTGCAACTGCAAGAGATGAATGAATATTGGCAAGAGATTTTCAAGATCTGTGCAAAAACATAGTTCATGTGCCCAGAAACCTTCAGTGTCTGAGCAGCGGCACATCCTTCCTCTTCTGAATTTGGAAACCAAGTAGTGAACCCTGTGTTTGGGGTGGTGTGTGAGTGTGTGTGTGTGTTATAATACAGAACTGGTGTTTAAGCTTCTACTTGGCACCACTGACAAAGCATCAGTTGTGATGTCTTGAAAAGCCCAAATTGCCTTACGCACTAAGAAGATATTTGTTGACACAACACTACAAACATGGAGTGGGGTGGGTGGGTGGGTGGGTAGATGATTGACACATAACCACTGCCGCAGCGAAACTACAAAGCTGGACATTTATCCCAATTAGCTCACACCCATGTGTGCATGCAATGTGACATAATTAGGGCAGAGCAGGAAATGTGGCGAACGACGACGGACCATGTGCGCTGTACGTGCACAATAAGCTTTTACAGCTTCCACCGTTATTCCCAACTAAACACTATGGCCACGGGGTGTGTGTGTGTGTGTGTGTGTGTGTCTTAAACCCAGAGAGTGTAGACATTAAGATTGTCTTTAATTATTTGCTGTTTGTTACGGTAAAAAAAACATAAAAACTGAGTTCATGTTAAAGGGTCATTTCATGAAAATAGGGAAACACAAAAAAATGTTTTCTCATTTCTTTTTTATCTTTCGCTATGAGAAACTGTGTCTGCGCACGTGCTTTTGACTTCTGAATAACTTTGGGTGTCACGTCCTGACAGTCTTTGAGCGTGTGTGTGTGTGTGTGTTTGTGTGTGCCCCAGTGTCCTCAGCCTCCGTGTCCTATCGCTGTCTGACAGTATTTGGCGACGCGCTAATTGACAGAGAGGGTCCGCCTCGTTGCATGTTGTCAGAACATGAAGCTTCCCGACTGGATCAACATACCAAATTCTGCCATATGTCCAGCCATGTGGTCCCGTACCAGCTGGAGCACTCAGCGCTGTGGAACAGTGCTGTGGGACAGCGACTGTGCTGGTTTGGGCTGAGACAGTTCTTGGTCGCTGCTATAAGCTCTGAGTGACCCGTCGAGTCAGTGGGTGGACATGGCACTGACACCGTTGATGTTTTAATCCCTTTAATGTTGAAGATATATGATAAAATAATCTATGAAATGGCACATGTGGAGGTTAAAGAGACACTTTGGCTTATGAGGAATTATATGTTTTCCACAGTAGTTAAAGTAGGATCTGCCTTTTATTGAATAAAGCCCTGGTGACAATTTCCATTAACATCATTTAATTCACATTTCAGCAGTGAATAGTAAAGTAATGCAATAGAAGCATTCAGTGGAAATGACACTCCACCGGCTGTTTTTTGTGCCTTTTAAAAAAAGAATTGATGGGACACCATGAATTCAGATGTGGAGTTATAATAATTAAAATAAAAAAACATGAGAAAGACATACAGAGGTTTTATGGAAGAAATGCCATTTTGTTGTGTTTGTGGGCAAAAAAAGATATGCATAAGAATTTCAATTTGAGATTTTCCAGTTCCAATTTTCCAATGTTCCAAAATCTTTCCAAAACCTTTCAAGTTGTGCAGTTTTCCTATTCATATGCAATATCAAACTTTCAAATTTGTAATCTATTCCAACTAAAAACCCTGACATTTCTGAAGCTGATAATATAGCAGACTCTTTATACATGTATCTCTGTACATGGTACAAAAAAAGATCCCTTACCTGGTTTGGTGACCGAAACTCTTGGTTATTGTCATTCATGTACATGTTGTCACCATCAAACTGTGGAGAGAAACAGACAGGAGAAATAAACATGGCATCCTAGAGAAAATTGGAAGAAAAGAAAAGGGAATTAGGGAGCAGGGAAGAGGTGTGAAGAGTAAAAGCTCTTTACGGGTGGCCTCAAGTGTGACACTAATGACTTTGTCACTTTGGTTAAACCTTGTGGTGGCATGGCAGCGTGGGTAATTACTGCTCGTCAGCGGGCCGGTAATTAGGCTACATGAGCACTGTGATGAGAGATAGTCTTCTCCCTGTGGGTTCTGCCGTGTGTGTGAGAGACAAATGAGTGTGAGTGGCTCTGTGAGTGCACACAGTGGTAGTGTGTGTGTGTGTGTGTGTGTGTGTGTACATGGGTGAAGACACGCTGTGTCTTCAGGAGTGAGCTAATCAGGCACTGAAAGATCTCTTGCTGCAGGTGCCAAAACACAGCGTGACACCGGGTTAAGACTCGTGTAACAACTATTGACCCTTGACCCCTAATAAGTGATGCTTTGGTGCTTTTGGGTCTGTAGGGGTATTTGGCACTACATGGCAGCTAGCTCTGATGTGTAGCATGTTGGAACGTTAAATCCCAGAGGAATTCCCTGCTTAGACCCTCTGTGCGTGAGTTACCGACAAACATAGCTCCCGTTCTGTATTTAGCTCAGAAGATGTGATTCTGCAGCTGAAAAGTGCCACGTCAAAGCCAAGTGAGAAGACTCGTGTTGTGAAATGGCCTCGGCCCCCAAAGGCATGAAACTCTTTCACACCACAAGTTGCAGAAGATGGAACAAACCTTGACTTGGCTCATAAAACACACTCACACACACACACAGAAACACAACGTGTCAAATGAAGCCCCCCGTCTTTGTTTGCTGAACGGGGGACACTGTAATATCGCCGTGCCGGAGACAACATGATCAAACTAGACAGCATTCCAAGTCAAATTCCACAGATGTGAAGATACTGTGTCGGTAGAAGACGCCGCTGAAGGCCTGAATCATACACACATACATGAACAGAACGCATATACCTGCTATAAACACAACACCCAGCTTGTAATGAAGAAACAGGCATCATTCCTGCGGGGGAGAAATCTAATATCACGACTGGTAGACAGGAAAGAGTCGACGTAGCTAAATGAGCATGTGAGTGGAGAGAAAGAGAAATTACTGTACATTACTGCGGGAGAGAGGGGAATGAGCGGCTGCCTCGGGGCAACGCTTGGTTAACGATGCACATCAAGGAAGCCCTTGTGAGGATTCACTTGGTTATTCTAATGATTACATTTACATTCAGCCACATAAGCAAACACGAACTAGAGACAAGCGCCGCGTATACGCTGCATTTAAGCCTCATTCACACCTCACATGATTCATCCAAAAGCCCAACGCAGGCTATGAAGAGTGCTCGTTTAATACGAGTGAAATTGAATGTGGACTAATGACTTTAAGACAGCTGCTGGAAGTCAGGATGCTAATTTGCTGAATGAAGCGTGTTGGGAGCGTCTCACCTACCTGGTGAGACTGTTGACCATAGCGACGTTTCTGCAATAAACTCAATGCTGAGCTCATGGAAGCCTCTTGTCCTCGAGTAACTGAGCAATCACCATTGAGAATCGTGGGTGAAGTAAAGGCGTTTTTAGAGGTTCTTAAGAGTAGGTAGGTCAGTGAAGAAGTACAAAGAACACCAGCGACATCTTGCATTTCAGCTCTCTTTGAAACTCTCCCGGGAAGGG
>CAAKHB010007859.1:357131-368364 GCA_901007665.1 Aeoliscus strigatus
GCGGGGGGGGGGGGGGGGGGGGGGGGGGGGGGGGGTGATGTGTTGTGTTTCTTTCAGCTCTACAGTAAGAAATAAAGTCTCACAAATTACATCTGCAATACGAGATCCACCTAAAAAAGGGACCGAAGCAAGCCTTGAAAGGTCAGTCAGCCATTTTGTGCTTCAACATGGCTGCTCATATATTACAACATAAAGCTGCCCCCCACCAACCCCCCCACCCAGTTCTTCTCTCAATAGCTCTCCTTTGCACTGCACCCGCTCTCCCACTTAAAATGCCAATTTATCCTCGACTCAATGCTATCTGCTCTGCCATTACTCCACATTTACAGCCGAACTCATCATCCCATTCTGTTGCTACATTTCTCTTCATCTTCTCCCTCTTTCTCACTCACTCATCCAACTTCCTCCCCTTCTGTCCCGCTCTAGTTCCCCACCTTTCTCTCTCTCTCTCGTCTCCACCGTGTTACACCCCCCGTTCCCACTCTTTCTTCAGTGGGTCTTGGCATTGCTTTCTCATCGGCAGTCTAATTGGGCATTCTGCCGGAGACAAGGGCCTCATTAAGCAGTAATTACACACATGTTGTTTTCGGCAAACATCTCTATTTGGATTGCTTTGCATGGTAATTGTTCAGCAGGGACCAATGCTCGCGATGTTTCCCGGTGTGACACACGTAGTGCTGGGAGAGAGGAATGAAAACATGGTGAATGAGGAAAGAGAGGACTGGGGGGGTTGAGAATGGAGCATAATAATAATAATAGGTTATGGAGGAGAGATAAACTGAGGACTAAGGGATGCCTCCATGAGAGGGAAGGAGGATGAGAATAACAGGGAAGAAGAAGAAAGGAGACAGAAGGAGATGAAGGCGATGCTGAGGCGGTAAATTGAGAAAGACAATGAATAAATGACAAAGAGAGGTAGACTGATTCAGTGTGGGGAGAAAATGAGGTGGAGAGAGGAAGAGAGAGGGAGAGCGAGGGAGAGAGAGAAGTGAGTAAATGGGGAAGAAAAGTAAGAACGCAAAGACAGTGAGAGAGAAACAGAGATGGTGAGTCCCAGAACTAGGTCATGCCTCACAATCATCGACAAGGCTGAGCGTTTCAAAAATAATGAAGCCACAAGGTGGAAGTAACGCTAACTAGCATATCCAGGGAAAAAACATGTACTATTTACACAGCACTAATGCAACACAATAACATGATTTTATTTTATCTTATTTTTGTCCTCCTGATGTGGAGGGGACCAGTGAGCGTGTCTTCCCATTGATGGACGATTCACATAAAGCTCTCATAACAGGGGGTGTGGCAGTGATAAATGACCTGTAATACTCTTAACACCCAATCATTCCTCCCATCTCGCAACTTAAAACAAAAAAAAACAAGATATAATACATTGACACAGACTTTTCTGTACGTCATGAGATAAGTTGGTTTATAAACCGATCCAAAGCACCAGATCTTGTAGCCTTCTACGCCCAAAAGCACAAAAAAAGGGGGGAGCACAAATGAAAAAAAATGTTGCTCCACCTCCAGCGTCACAGGTACGTTACTTCTATAGAATTTATATTAGATATAACTGAGAGCAAAACTTGGAAACTTGGATTTGAACCCATTCTGCACAAAAGTGTATTATCGCGATAGTAATAATAAAAAACGACAGGATCCCGCTATGATAACGACCCCCAACAAACTTTTAGAACTTTTCAATGGATAAAACAGAACCTGAAGCAGAATGTGTTATACTTGTGACTTTAAAAGCCTTTGCCAGTACACCAGGTCTCTAAAAATAATTCTCTCACCGAGCGGAATTAATAAGCCCAGAACAGTACACAGCCATTCTGTGAAGAAAGGGGTGTGGTGGTGGTGGTGGTGGGGGGGGGTTACTCATGTAATATGCATGGCTGTTTGAGCACCCTCCTTCCTCATCTTTCCCCTGCTCTCTTTATATTTCTTTCTACATCTCTCTCCCTCTCCTCCTTTCTCTGTTCAATTAATCTGCAGGAGAGACCTAGCAATCCCCAATCTGAGACAATGTGCCCCTGAATTTTGATGTCACCCAACTTGTCCCCGCTGGTTCAAAGCCACAAGAAGCGGACGAGATAGTGAGACAGACGTACGCACGCACGAAAAACAGTCGAGAGGAACACAGATAGGCAGATTTCAACGTTGCACAGGAGGAGAGAGAGAGAGAGAGAGAGAAGCAAGACTATAGTAACAATTCGGCTGTTGCACCACGCCCCGAGCAAACAATGAACATAGGCAAACAATGAACACGTCTCACACATACACACACACACACAGACACACATGCAAAAACCATAAAAAGCACAGCCTGTGGCCATGGCGACACATGTTCTGTTGTTGTTAGATAAGGGGAAACAGACAACAGAGTCCCTTCCTGGGTGTGAGAGTTTGATGAACACACACGCACGCACACACACACACACACACACGCACACACACACACACACACAATGGCACCGGGGTCAAATCATATTCAATGTCCACCATTTTTAATGTTGCCTCCCATTTATCTGCTGCGCACTTTATTTTTGTGTGGAGAACTAATCAGATATCAATAAGATGATTTTTAATGGCATTCGGTCTGCAGATCACAGGCCACATGACTTCCTGGAGAATATTCATTCAGCTCCGCACAAAACATGAATCGCTGCAGTCGCACTCCCTTCAAAGGGCCGATTGAAAAGTGTTAAAAGACAAACTTTATGACCTCTGCGACTGATAGATCAGAAGAACTATTTTGTTTTATTGTCAGTGAGCGTGTGAGGTCCTCGTCATCAGATCTGATGAGCATCAGCGCTGTTTGTTGCGGTCCAAAGCATTTCACCGTAAAATGATACTGATACACACAAACACACTCCTTGAAAGAAAAATCAAAACAGGTTGCAACCACTTCTGTCTTCTGTGTGTGTGTGTGTGTGTGTGTGTGTGTGTGTGTGTGTGTGTGTGTGTGTGTGTGGACAAAGCCCACGTGGAATGGTGCTAAAAAGCTTTTGTTTCCACTGCTCAAGTTCACTGTGAGTTAATGAGTTCCCAGTTCGATGGAAATCTAGATGAGCCCATTTTCACAAAAGTTAAAGGTGTGTTCATTTTTTTTTAATTTCCTTTTGTACTGGTTTATAATACTAGCATTTTGTTAGGAGCAAGAAGCTGGACAAAAGGGATTAATACGGTTGCGGTTTGACATCCAGTATACCGTTATACTGCCTCTGGTGACTGGTGACTGGAATTACATCACTCATGAACTCAAAAGACATGAACTCAAAAGACTTTTTTTGTGAACGATAAGTAAACTACAAATACGATGAGCATTATGAGAGACAACGTCTCCTTTTAGGTACCCGTTGTCTCACTCTGTCCCGAGCGTCATTGGAAAGGACATTCACCTAGACATGCTTACATACAACATGGTTGTTAAACGATAAGCTCTGAAATCAAATTGACATATATCTGTTTGTTGCCTAAACAAAAGATTTATGTAACGGCCTCACTGACAGGAAGCAGAAACTGGTCTGCTTCCTGTCAGTGAGGCCTTTTGCCAGTTCCTTACAAGTGACGTGTGTGTGTGTGTGTGTGTGTGTGTGTGTGTGTGTGTGAACATTGTATTATCTTAGTTCTCGCCACAACGCAGTGAAGAAATTCATCATTCCTGCCTTTCTACAACAACATTGTATTGTCAGATAACCCATTTTCTTGCAATATGTTGATTATTGTACCATAATTTTTTCATTTTTATGGGCGCAATGTTTTGTTTATACAGTAGTGTGCTGTGACTGGCTCAGCACACTCGATTCCTTATGTTCACCGACCTGTTTAGTCTGCGGTTATTTCATACACCAGCCAAAAAACAATCATGGAAACTCTGTGTCATCGTTTCAACCCAGGAATTTCGCTTCACCATATCTACATTCAGATTTTATTGCAGCCAACTGAATTTGCAGTGTTAAGTTGAAAAGCCTTCCACCTGCAGTTTTGGGTCAGAGCGTCGTTTCCTGTTCAACTCAAAAGTATCAACACGCAGTTTGTGTAAAACGAAGTTTGTCCCTGAAAGAGAGCAAAAGCCCGAAAGAGCCACTTGTACTGTAAGTACAAGGATATGTAAAAAGAAATGTCAGACCAAAGTGCCAGCCACACGGCCTCCCTCTTCCTGCCACAGTGGCCTTCAACGCCCTGCTAACCAACGCCTGCTAACCGGTGCTGGGAAACACCTTCCTTAGCACAGTAGCATCACATCAAATTATCCACCATCTTAATTAAGTAATAAGTCTGTAGTTCTGTAACAACACGGGCACCACTAAAAGTAATTATTCCACCAGTGTACCTGCCGCGTACCACACCAGAGGTGAGTTTACGTATGTGCGTCTATGTCACTGAGGCTTCTCTGGCAGCAGGAGACACTGCAGAGAGCGAGCCACTTTTAACTGGGGTAAACAGCGATGAGAGACGATAAAAGGCAGAGTGAATGTCATGTTACCCCAAGCCCTTTGCCTCTGCTCACCACAGCATCAGATAACTGCAGCAGGAAAAAGTCTGGTTTCCTCTAGCATATAATTGGTTATCTCATTGCAATCAAGTGCTTGCTGCCTCTGCACAGAATACAGCATGAAAGAGCAAAGGGAGAAGAAGAAGAAGAAAAAAACAGTGACAGTTTCAGGCAGTGACAAAAATAAATTGTTGTAAGCACAGGAAACACTCGATCTAATTCCACTGGTGTTTGTCGGTAGAAAAGTGTCTCATTGAGCCACCGACATGGTGTGGACTTGAAGTTGTGTGTGACTAAAACAACAGTTTTGGGATGTAGATGTATTTTGTGCAATGTGATTCATGTTGGTAAAATAATTGTACAGTGGTCATTTGTAGAGGAACGAGACAAACATGCTTTCAAACGCAGGCTTACTTTGTTTCAGCGGCGGCCCACGCAGCATGACCCACCTACAACAAGGTGTATGTGGCACCTTTGGTATTCACACATATGCTGCAGCAATTAAGGAGCATTTCTCATCTCTTCTCATCTGTGCATTCCAGTAACTTGTTTTCTTGTGTACGTTTCTTTTAATGTATTCTCAAACGTGTGGTTCTTGAATGTGTTTCACGGTGTGGACTAAACCCTGGAGCGCAGGTCAGGTCATCATCTCGGTGCAACAACAGACAGAGGAGGTGTCAGAAATCGGGGCTTAGCTACATCTCACCACAGTAGTGGGCAGTCTTTTCCTAGCTGGACTGATGTCTGGAGGGGGGGCAGTGTGGAGTCTAACCCCTCGTTCACCCACACTGTACCGGGCCTGTGGTTAGAGAGAGACAGCAGGGAGAATGAAAAGAAGAGACGGAGAAGACAAAGGTGGGGAAGGAAATGAGACGGTGGGGCTTTAGTTGGCGACGTACAAGCAGGGCATTTGTAAAGGAACATGTCAAGCCCCCCCCCCCCCTCCCTTGTGGACCTCTGTCTCCCATGCGCCGGTTGCTCCCCTCATACCCGGCACACGTGCAGGGGGAGGAGTAATGACATGAGACTTACACAGTGACTCTGCGCAGCGCCGTGTAGGGGAAGAATGGAGGTTAATGAGCTGACATCCCCTCCACCCTGGATACACGCCTCCTCCTCGTGCCCGCCTCCCCTCTCTCTTACACACTGACAAGCAAAAACACGAACCCCCTGACATGACAGCGGGACTGAACGCTGGCACGAAGCTGCGGATCTGGAGCCTAAAGGAGAGACGGGTAGACTTACAGCATCTCACACCAACCCTAACCTATGACCTGCAAACGTCAGCTTGTACAACGACCACGGCCGCCATCATGGTAGAACGTTGACGACACACGATCAGAGCTGGGTCCGAGCAAAGATTCAACGTCAAGCTGCGACTGATGGACTCCTCTCAGGACAAGACATGAAACACCACAAATATGTATCAGCATGAGACGCTTTATCGATGCCAGTCAGGAAAATGTGCAGTGAAGTTTTATTTAAATGAACTAAACGCAAAGAAAACAACCCCCCCGGCACTCATATAGCTCAATACTGAAGGACGTGATAGACAGACATGCATAGAAATGAGAGCAGATGGTGACGACAGCTCTTAAAAAACAGAACAACTATGTAACTGTTTTTCAAGTCTGACCGACAAGAGGTCAATGAAAATCCATTTCATTCTTGACTGAAGAGAATTGGAGGCACTGGCATCTTCCACAAACTATCACCAACAGAAGAGGAAGAGACTTATCAAGAAGGAGCATCTGCTGTCTGAAAAAATATTCATAAAACATAATAGTATTGTACATGCAGGGTCATCAATTCAAAATAACAACTCTTAACTGTCATATGGATGCCCAGAATTCATTCAGTAAAAAAAAAAAGAAAAAAAAGGACCTTTTTTTTGGTTTAGATTTTTTTTGTTGTTTTATTAAAAAAAAGCATCTTTAGGAAACTTGAGGTGACTGCTGCATGCACTTGCATGCAAAAAATCAATTTGCACAGTGTCTCAGGTTACATAAACAGATGATCATGCATTGAACGCTGGCATAAAGCAGATTCATGTGATATCCAAGCACGGCTGGTGTGAAATCTACAGTACGTACGATATAAGCCCTTGGTATATCCATGGCACCATATCGGCCTGCTGTTCACACCCTCCGCTGCTCTTTATGAGAGCGCGGGGTGAACACAGGGACGACTCACCTGCTCCGAGGTGACACTTTTGACATTTTTAAAATAGATATCCTGCCATGTTAATGAATGAGAAGCTTTGACGTGCAGGAAAACGAGGCACATTACATGCATGAGGGTAAAATCATATTGTTCACAAAATAATGAGGAGAAAAAATAAACAAATACAATTGTGCACTTTGAAAACAATGCAAGATAGATGGTTCGCTATTAGAGCCCTCTTTGAATATTTCGAGTGAGTAATTTGGAGGGAGGCTAGTGCATTTTTAATATTCTTAAACCCAAGAGCTGTAAGAACACAAACTCCATGAAATAATAACAGGCATTTCACCTTAGCACTAACGGAGCCACTCAATTATTTACCACTAATGAATTGCTGCAGGCAATATTCTTCCTAAGTACAATATCAACCATCCCAGAGAGGCTGATTCAGCTCACTCAAATACTTAAATACATTTACTCAATTATGCTCACTGTCCCTAACACGAAGGAGACAAGAATGTGCAAGCGTTCTCGTCTCCTCTGTTCACCAACGCACAACAACTGAAATAATGGCTGACTGGTGAGATGCTTTCACCACTGATATTATTTGTGATTTAGATTTTGTGTGGTAAGATGCAGTAAAACTAGTTCCTCCACCATCACACAGACAGTGTGACACCACCGACGCCTATAGATTGCCAACAAACGAAGTGCTAAAAGCAGGAAACTGCAGCATAACCTTCTGTGTCGCAACGCACCACCAAAGAGAATGAAAATAGATTGTGCCATCTGTTACCTCCATCTTTAGGGGACAACGTGTGCAAGTAACTTCATTCATCCTGAGTTTGTCCTTATGCATTCCTTCTGAAACCCACAAATTCATCCATATGTGTATCATCTACAGGTACATGTGCATGTCAGATGCACCACATGTGAATACATGAAGGCAAACCTCATGTGGAATGGTAAATGTTCCATTTCACATGTGACATCTCCCTTATTATATTGTTCTATAAGCTACTGTGTCATACCAAAGCTTTAATAAAACACACCCGGTGTTGGTGAGCTGACACTTTTCTGCCTCCACATGCACGTGTGTCTGCAAAGTAGCTAACTGAGCACTCTGGTTCATTCCTTATCACCATTCAATTAGAGACATTTTCACTATCGTTTCCAGCGCGAAACACAGCTGCTCAGGTTTGATTTCCGGCTATGTGGATGTTAATGTAAGCTATAACTACACTAGAGTCAAATTTAAGTGCAACATATCCCGTTCCTCGACAGCTGGTAGTTGTAAATTACTATCGGAGAAGAAAAAAATGCAGCAGGAGGGAGGGAGTCTGAAAGAAAACATATACTATTTTCATTTCAACTGCTTTAAGGATTAAAGCTTAGGGCTCTAGAAAAAAAAAACTGCATTAAAATAATCCACCATTTGCATGTTTTATCTCACAAAGGAGGCTAACATAGACACACATACACACCAACCCCCACTCTCCTTCCCTTCTGCTTCCCCTCCCCCATTCCGGGTCAGCACACACACACACACACACACACTTATACACACTGTCATCATTAAACACACACGCATGCACGCGCACACACATCGAGATCAACCTGCTGCCATCTGCTCTACGCGCTCTGTACAATCCTCGCAGAATACATTATTCACTACAATACATCACATCACATTCCCTCAATGTCATAACCCTGTGCCAGAGAGGAGCGAGGGAGAGAGAACGGGTGAGAGCAGAGAGCAAAACAGTTATTGTACTCTGAGGGGAGGGGGGATGGGGGAGAGGAGCTTTGGCTTGTTACATGGTACAGAGGCAGAGAAAATTAAAGACACTTTGATTTGGCTTTTTGGTGAAAACCGGGTTGTCAGTGAAACTTGTTCCGCTTCCAGCTATCAGGATAGATTAAAACACGCAGGCAACATGGTTGTGCCTGAAAGTGAAAGACAGAAGTGGTGGAGAATATGAGAGAACAACTCAAAGAGCTAGAGAGAGAGAGAGAGAGAGCGAGAGACCTGGAGGGACTAGCAGCAGAATAGATATGATTTGTCGACAGTCTTCTCGCTGTCAACAAATTCCACAACAAAGTGGCAGTTACTGCTCTGCAATCCACAGCCTTTTCATTAATTGCCACTATTCATATTTTTTATTGCAACGGAACTAATATTTAATATGGTTCAAGAACTTCAGAATAAATCGATCATACAGGATAAGACGCCATTGGTAAATGGTAAAGCTGCCGTCATAGACTGTGTTTAATACTGCTGACATTTCTTCTCAGATATAAATTATTACATAGCAAACACTCCTGGTTGCATCACATAACAAATCAGAAATTTATATATCAGCAAAAAAACCCCAAACATGTTCCAAATCAAATTTGCGAACACAGCTATTCTGCTACCGACCACCAGGGGGAGATTAATATGTCTGCAGGAGAATTCACCAGAAAAGGTTTACAGGATTCTGCAATCCTTCTTCAGAACTGAAGAAGCTTCTCGGGTGAGTGGTGAAACGTCTTCAAGCAAACTAAAGTCCAAGTGCCTACGAATCAATGAAGATACCATGAAGTGGATGACTGGGACCCTTCACAGGCAGGATTCTGCAACTTTTCATCCACTTACTCAGCCCAGCAACTTCACTGTTCTCATTCACTTGCACAGCTTTGATCAGTGTATGTATCAGGATAAAAGACATCCAAAGTTGGTGACAAGCTGGTGGCACTGAGCTAAAGGGAGACTGACAGAAAACAGAAATATGGAAAAAAGGATCAAACTAAATGCGTATTAGTCCATTTCCACTGAAGTTTACTGATGCTCCCATGTGTAGACTGTGCATTTTTACACGTGGATCTGGTTAGAGAGCCGGTGCTTGTCAGTAGAATCAATTCATTGACAAGTATGGACTTTTATGGTTGTTTCACATTTTGTAAAAAAAATAAAATAAATCAAAATACAGACAACACAACAAATTGTTCCCTCTTTATTTTCTGTGGGGCTTATCGATATAACACGACCCTTGCGCCGTTGTGCTGTGGCGGAGCAGAGGGGCTGAACATCTGGCGGCCCCACACTTGACTACGTACTGACCTGCTTTGCATTCACCTGTTATTCAGCCGAACCTAATGTTTCCACTTGGTTCCTCTGCAGCTGAGCTGCAATTAACCTCGCTGCAAGTGCGAGGCAAGCAAGTCCTCAGTAATTTGTCAAAGCAGTTTGTCCAACTTTCTTAAATGTCACGCTGCCTAACCTACATTGTTTTTTTTCTGGGGAGAACACATGCATTCACAGCGCTAACATGTCCATCCTCTGCAATCTGCCCCCCCACACACACACACAGACTTTCCCCTGATTCTCTCGGCTCTTGTCTGTGTTTGGGCTGCGGCTGCGAGGGGTCACCGCCTGCCTTGTTCTCACACGTGGAGCACCGAGAGAGTATGTGTGAGTTAGAGACAGACCGCACACACGGTGGATATAAATGAGTGTGCGCCAGAACGTCAAAGAAGAAGTGTGAAAGTGTGTGGATTTATCCAAATGTCTGTGCAGTTAGTGGCTTTCCCAAAGCTTGTCTCTGTGTGTGTGTGTGTGTGTGTGTGCTTTGCAAGCTCAGTGCCAGGTCTCTTTAATGAGTCTGTCAGGCGCTGTTAGCGACAGCGTGCTCCCATGGCTCGGCGCACTCCTACAGACACACTGTGATTAGCCGGGCCAACGGCACACCACCGGGCCAGATTAAACACTCACCACGCCGCCAGGGAACACACACACACACACACACACACACACACACACACACACACATCGGAACAAGCATTACAGTCACTCGCACAGGATCCACATATGCACTCAAAGCCATGCGGCTTCATAATCATCGCTCCTATTAGGCTGCTCTGATACAATAACCCGTACTTGCCCTCCAGAACCAGGTTTTCAGTTCGCCTCAACTGAACAACAAGGCAAATACAACTGTGCTAGGAGCCACCGATGGCACACAGACAAAAAAAAACTGACTACATTGTATTAATCTGTCCTCCGTTATTGAATTTCAGTCTGCCACTAATCTTAAACATCACTCAGAATTAAGGCGAGCCCCTCTGACTCCGACAGCTCTCAACGGCTTCATTAAAGCGACATGATTCACTAATTACAGGTAATTACCCTTTAATGAGCAGTCCAGATGAATAAGTAGATATGTAGGGGAGGGCTGGTAGCAGAGTCTGATGGCTTTTCCAGTTTAACCGTTCAGACATGGCGTCCTGGTTAGACAACTGACCACACCATCACCATCTATGTTTACGTTCGGTTAAAAAAAGATTGTGGCTGATTTGACTGTACGTCTCTGTAGCGACACACATCACAGCCCGACCAGCCACAGAAGAGTCACAAGTAGATTTGTCTTTTTGTCATTTGCAAAACTCGACAGAGTCACAGAGATAGCTGATAGACGTGTAGTGCGGCGCCATAGCACCCGGTGTCCACAGCAGACGAGAACCTTTGTGCCCCGTCAGCAAAAAACTTCCACCATGATACTGACCAGCAACATCTGACGGATCAAACAC
>CAAKHB010007859.1:368384-400671 GCA_901007665.1 Aeoliscus strigatus
GTCCAGATGAATAAGTAGATATGTAGGGGAGGGCTGGTAGCAGAGTCTGATGGCTTTTCCAGTTTAACCGTTCAGACATGGCGTCCTGGTTAGACAACTGACCACACCATCACCATCTATGGTTAAAAAAAGATTGTGGCTGATTTGACTGTACGTCTCTGTAGCGACACACATCACAGCCCGACCAGCCACAGAAGAGTCACAAGTAGATTTGTCTTTTTGTCATTTGCAAAACTCGACAGAGTCACAGAGTAGCAAAGCCAAATTTAAAAAGACACACAGATAGATAGCTGATAGACGTGTAGTGCGGCGCCATAGCACCCGGTGTCCACAGCAGACGAGAACCTTTGTGCCCCGTCAGCAAAAAACTTCCACCATGATACTGACCAGCAACATCTGACGGATCAAACACGATGCCAACAGACAACACTCATTTCTCCTTTGCTGCTTAACTAAGCAAAGTCAAAGTCATCTGTGCCCGTGTCTCATTCACTCATCATTCATCAAACGACTTGGTAACATTAAAGAGTGAGGTTTCTTATCTCACGCCTGCAGAAGAAAGTCCCCACAAAAAGACAGTGCACCAATTTTCCCCTCTTTTGGTTTCTTCTCCTCCCCCTCGCCTGCGGTCTCTCGTGCCAAGTGGCCTATTTTTACCCCTCCGTGTAGCATACCAGGGTTCTCCTTGTCACCACCTCATTTCCTGCCATCAGTGTGCAGGTACAGTCAAACAGTGCAGTTGCTGAAAAGGCCTGAATGTGGTCTGTCGACCTGTCACATGCGGACACAGAGCTTCAAATCCAAGGTGTTAGCTCGAGAGTGAAAGCATCGATTCCTTCGCCTTGTATGTCAGACACACAAAAAGCACTGGGTGATAGCCCTGGAAAGACGTTCTGTTTGTTTGCCTTTAATCCGAGGCCTGTGGGATTACAATATTTACAGAAATAGCCTCCTGTTTACAATGCGCTAATCCAATCGCCATGCTGACGTTCATTAAGTTTGTACCCTGACAGTGACCCCGTGAAGCCCGACCCTCACTCCTCTAAAGCCTATTTGTCATGATGCCATATGCCCCCTCATGAACACTGCTTCTCTTCTCCAGATGAAATGTGCAGAATGCGATATACTGTATATGTGGCACAATGGAGTAATTGTGTTTTGTGCCTAGAGGGACTTTGAGAGGAATATCAGCCCAGGATGTTGTCTTCCCAGCCTCATAAGACAATCCTGTTGGAAGTAGAGTCAGCTACTGAAAATCCAAAAGAGCAACTTGATTTTTACTACGTTGGCTGGCCTCTGTTAGTGGCTTACTTGACTTTATAATGTCAAGTAGCATCACATTTTCTGCAGCACTTCACAATACGCTTTCATATTCTGGCTCTGAACAGAACACGTTCAAGGCCCAAAATCATTCCCATATGTATTTGAGTGGATAAAATTCTTTCCGAACAGACAAATATACGTTCAGACTTAAAACCATAAACAAAGAAACGCCAGCAGACGGCCTGAAGTTAACTGTCCTCTTTGTGCTGCCCCTCTCCTCTAGCGTGACACACAGTGCCTCTTTTGTTCTGGCACTCATTGCTTATGTTTCTGTCGAGCACTAATGCACACAGATCGATAGCATACTTTCCATTTCAACACATTGAGCTGATGTACGGACACACAGTTGGAATTGATCCTGTCCTGTCAACACAAAGTTTTAAGTCTCCATGTCTTTTTCTCCCCTGACTGCAAATCTGCAAAAAAGATGTTCTTTAAGTAAAAAACTTTTTTTTGTTTTTTTTGTTTTGGCTGCGTGTTCATAATTTGGCATCATCCTTTACTCACACGGATGAAACTGTAAAATGAAGATTGTAATAAATTATCAGCCTCCACTGGACTTGTTTTTTTCCATTTGTGTTTGTATATAATATTGTTATCGATCATTTTGATGAACACTAGACCATTAGATGACCATTAGTAACATTAGCCAGTCGCCAGTTTTCACATTTGTATTATCAGGTCATGGCTCTTGTTTTACGTTTAAGTGCTCGCAAAAATGCTGCCAGTAACAAGATGAAGAGTTCTGTCAGCTCTTTTTCACCCAGGTCTGATTGGGGAGCTCATCTTCCGAATGGTAATTTCCCAAGTGGCCCCGAGCTGAACTTAAACTGGAGAGAAGTTCACGCTCGCACAGAAGAACTTATGGAACTGAACAAACTCAGCACCGTCGATAAAGCTGATGGTAGTCAATTTGATTTCAAAGATGTAAATATACTGTGAGACATGAAATAACTGTCCTGTAGAAAGACGCTGTGTATTCAAGGTCAATTATTCTGAATTAAAAGTGGCCAGCGAAACTTTTCTCGTAAACAGTAGAAATGTACGTTCTAGACACCTGCAACATCTTCAGCTTCATAAACCGTTAAAAAGTTTGTGTTTCCTCCCAAACAGAATGTGCTTCTTTGTTTTTTTCCACAAACATGGCTGAAAGATGTAAGGAAGCAAATCTCTGGATCTGCAATTCTAACAAGCAGAGTAGTAAAATTTGATTTCAATTTGAATGTTACGATACTCAAATTGCTGTTAACTTACCGGGGACCAACACTGTGTACACTGACGTGTCAGCAACTGAATAAGTCTATTAAGATCTTTCTTTGTTTGCTTAAAATTTTCCACTTGTGGAAAATAACCTGGGGATCTTGTTCTTTTTTCCCCCCTCGCTATAAATCAGAATCAATTGTCTTTTAAAAACATCCTGTAGGAGGTAAACACATTTTTTTTTGAAGCTCTCAGCCCACACAATGGAGTAGGTGCTTATAAGACCGAGATAAAATATACTTTCAGTGATAACAATAAAACAGCTCTTCTTGGTTCGATGAACCAAGCCATCAGCCTCTGAGAGGCAGAGATGGAGGGGAGCAGGCCAGAGAGAGAGAGACACAGAGAGAGAGAGAGAGAGAGAGAGAGAGAGAGAGAGCACTAATCTCATTACCTTCTCTTCCAGGCATGAGAGAATATTCATTTCTCTATTTCTCTGTGGCAACGGCAGGAGGGTGATACGAAAAAAAAAAAAAAAAAAAAGGAAAAAAAACAAATCCCACGTCTCCGCAATTCATTTTCCATGTAATTAAATCAGTTAAATGTTACAAAAACATGTAAACTCCGTCAGTGACTTTGAGCCATTTGCATTTTTAATCAATCCAGATTAATTCTAATAAGCGAGCTGGGCTGAGGCGATGACAGAGACAGCCTATTGTGTGTCTGTCACACTCATTTAATTCTGTCATTATGTCCCACATCCTTTTATGATAATTGGCTTTTTATTCTCAATCAACACCCAGCACAGGCTATTAAGTAATAATCTCTGACTAGTGCACTTTTCACCTTAGACATGATGGGAGGTTACCACCTTTACAAACTGAGGAGAGAACTGAACAACAACAACAACAACAACAACAACACTGCAATGGCCGAGCTAAGTGAACTTGTCCATATGCTTCAAATAAAAGAGGACAGTCATGAATACTGCATGTGAACTCTGGCATCAGGTGTTAAGCAAATGCATTAGACAGTGGAAGTGGGTATAACCGCCCGTCCCCTGCAACGTAACAAAGCAAGAGAAGACGAGTGTGTCGGATGTGTTCAGCCGTTTCCTCCGGCTGCCTCTCAGGAGAGTCACTCAAAAAGTAGATCCAAAGAAAGTGACCCTGCTGTGGAGACAGGAAACAAACGTGAGAAGTGCTAACAGGTTACAGCCGCAGGAAGACAAATGCCACTGACAATGGGACGATAGGAATATAAGCAGCGTCACAACTACGGCTAAAGGATTTGAAGAAGAAATGAAATTGTGATGGTTCGTCATGTTGCCCTTTGATGGAGCAAAGGTCAGTCTGCGTCGCTCTGCGTCGGTCAGGTCAGTGGGTTGAGGTGTTTTTGGTGATCAGTGTTTTTCCTCATTTCCAATCAAATATAATGTTCAATTAGTAATCAGTTTAAACTGACATTGATGACCAATCGTGGTCTTTCAATTCACAGTTTCGATTGAAAGACATTCATCATTCAGCCCTACCTTGAAAAGTATTGGTACAAGTCTTTCATAAATCTGTGAGCTTCTGCATGAATTTTCAATGCTGAGCGACAAACTGACACATGATCATGGAAAAAGTGGAAGTGATGAAGTGGTTTAAGTCAAGTCAGATTTGATTTGTATGGCGCCAATTCACAACAGTTCAACAGTTAAATCGGCAAGCAGGAGAGTTTAAAGGCCCAAATAAACTACACGACACAAAGACGGGAAAGTATTTTCCTCTTTTGACTGTTTATCGCCCCATTTTTTTCCCCTCCATTGTCATCGAGTTGATGACAATTCTTTGACAGCTCTTGGTGCTATGGATACATGATGGATCACAGACACATTTAGACGCGTAATTTAAGTTCACTCCGACTGCATGTGTTATTTATAGGGGCACACGTGGCGGCCATCGGGAAGGAGCACTGAAACGCCAACGTATGGGACAATATGGTTCATACGTGAAGGGTGAAACTGCCAATCCATTGCTCCTGCCTGATTCAGTTCTGTCTACAGGGAGAGACAAACCTTCCTCACAGTCCGCCTGGTGACATTCGTTAATCATCAGCGGCAACAAGTAACAATATAATTCAGTGTTAGTGTAACAGTAAATGTCACTGGACAAGCAATGTTGTCGAGGAAAGGAAATAGTTTGATAACACACTGTATGGAAGACAGCGTTCCTGTATTCTTGCGTGTCCAAGTGTTATGTAAAACAAGTCGAAGTGTCTGTCATTACGCATGCGGTCACAGATGTCTTCCCAGTTGCTGCAGTGGTTAAGTTGTGAAGTAGTTCGTTGACTCATCCAAGACCAAATGTACTTTAAGCCACAATGACATTTATCTGGCAACCGCAATCTAATTGCAATGTCAATGTTTTCACAGGACACAAAACTCTTCACTGAATACTGGAAAAGAGTGAATACTTCACCCCTATTGTAATTTTCAGAGAAGTGAATTATAGTGTAAGAGATACTCCCAAAGTCTTCTTCATGTAATGATTGGTTTCCTGGTCCAGTATTATGAAACCTAATTCCAAAGAATGATTGCTGTATTTTCCTTGACAACTTACTCAAATCCAGTTGGTTTCTTTCTTTTTTTTTACATTTGCTTTTTGCAAAAATGTCTTAATGCGTTCATTAAACTATTTATCACTAAGTATAATCAAATTAACGTGCAAATTAACTCATGTTTCATCATCTTTAACAGTCATTGGCACACTCACACACACACACTCATCCATGTTATATAAATATATCTGTTATTTTGTCACTCTTTCGATTGGGCGCTAGTATAATAAAGGGTAAAATGTCACCTATTCAATAGCACAAAACGTACTGTAAACAATGCCAGGAAAGCACTGGGGGCTGGGGGAAGGGTTGTTTTCAGCAGAGGCCGTGCTGATGCAGCCGACAGTTGGACCTTCCATGTTTGCAGTTCTTTACTGGCTTCTCTCGACAAAATACGTGTACAGCTCATATTTTAAACTCTAAAATTAGCCGTGGTGTGCGGCAGGCTGTCAGTGCTGATGCAGTTGGACAGGTACAGACTAGAATGTATTAATTTTCTCACATGGGAGAAGAGTGCTTTTGGAGGTTTCACTACCCACCACTTTGCCTATATCCCTCAGCATAAGTGTCCTTACCAGGAGCCACTTTTTACTGGGAGAGATTTTTTAGTAGATTCTTTTCCCCCCAACTCCCAAGAGACAGATGCTAAAAAGCAAAGTAAGTGGACCCTCTCAAATGTCCAATGACATGTGTTCTGCTTTATCAAACAGAGAAAGCCGCAACGCGCCCTCGTTATGTTATGAGTAAGCTCAGATGCTCGGATGCTTCACACTCCCACAATCACCTCTGAAACCCGAAAAGACTTTTCACAGTCTCACTTGATGAAACGGTGGTACCGCACACATTTTACATTTTAATTTTCTATAAAGCCGACTTAATAAGTTGCCTCTTGAGCACACATAAGGTGAGCGTTACTATGGGGACACAGAGTGCTCGTCTGTGCTCCGTGGCACTGAGTGCCTGTTCCATTGTGGCGAGAGACAACAGCTGTCTTTACCTTTGGCAGGCAAACAGGCTCATTAAGGGCGACTATGTTTGTTTTTGTGCCCGATGCCTAGCCCTAAGCAAACACTGCCATATCTCTACTCCACAGCCCTCGCAGTCTCAACATTTCCTTCCCTATTGTGGAGGGAGACCCTGGCACATTGCGCTTACCATAAGGTTTTTTTTTTTTTTTTTTTGTTGCTGTTGTTGTTTTTTCACCCATGAGGACCGGCCGTGTTGCCAGTCGCTCTCAAAGAATGCGTGCTTAATTGAGAAATTTAGTTGAGGCCGGAGCTGATGAAATGCCGTTCACAGAGCACAGATGCTTTGAATGTTATATACATAACGTGTGGCATTATGCTGCCCGATATCACATCTTGTGGTATGTCACAAAAAAGACCCCTTTGTTTGTTGTGCTGGAGACGTGATAAAGGCGTCATTATTTGCCCTGCTTGCAGCTAAAATCTGCAGTGAAAGGTTTCATTCGCATATTTTCTCCTCTCTCAGCAGCCTCTGTGGCTTGAGTGACAAGGCAGGTTGAATTCATAACGCTTTGACAAAAATTCCATTTAAGAGGGAAAATGGCATTGAATGTCATTCCATTACTGCAGACGGCGAACATGGGAACACTTTAACCCAGAAGGCATTCACATTAACTTGTACAAAATAGCGGAATTTTTTGGACTGTCCCATATTATATGTACAGTATTTGAGCATTTTCATCTCTCGCATTTCAAGAGCAATCCTGAAATGTACTCACTCATTGGATTTCATCCCTTTCCAACCATTATTTTCTCGAGCCCAAAGTCACAATGCATTGTAGAATGAGTTCTTAATGTGGAGTAATGAGGCTGTCACTGCGAAGCAGTCTCTGCTTGTTTGACTTTGACTCATGTCGTAGATTCAATTAAATCAGCTGAAGTCAAGCTGGCCTGGGGCCAGATCGGTAATGGGTGACCTCATTCAAACAATGCTCTGACATATTGAAACAATAAGAGGAAGGGCCTTGAGTCAGTTGCAAAAGCAAACTCCACTCAAAAGCGATAAGGTAGAGAAATTACAGAGAAGTCACCAGAGTGTTTGAAAGATCTTCCAGGGCTCTTATTTTTCCATCGTCTTGGTGACAAAGTTGGCGTTCATGGAACACAAAGGATTTACAATCCAGAGGACGGTCACCTCTTGTAACGCCTCTACCTGCGGTCAGAGATATGACCCACACTTATTTTTCATGTCAATTTAGGGTTTAGAATTATGCTACCGCACGGGTTACGCAAAATCAGCGCTACTGCTTCCAACAAAAGACGTCCAAGTACAACAGACAGAAACATCAGATGGCCATTATCTACACAACCGCTAGAGGTCTGTCACTAGAGGTGTGACAACATTGTTTTATTCCTTACAAATTCCTCCTAACACAATAAATAAAGGATATGTTTCTCTATTGTCAGAGTGGCTTGTTTCTTTCGACCAGTGATCACAAAAAAATGAAGCTGTAGACCAAGAACCACCCAACAGCTGGTGTGTTTCTGCTGGTGGAGGTTTACTTGTCCTCAGAAGTATAAACTGATTTATTTGGATGTTGAAATGCCTGGAATCTAAATCATGACACAAACACTCCCAAGGCTATGTAAACAACCTTTCCCTGATGTAGTCTACAACCACGCTTACTGAGCAATAACTTCACTGCCAAGGGCAAAAGCACTTCTCACTTTTGGAAAGATCTCCACAGTCACACTGTTATTAAGAGACGTCTCTCCTGGATTTATTCCTGCTCTGACTTCTATTGTCAACGTTTAGAAAGCGCGTTTCAAGTTTGTCATTGTGAATGAGCAACGCTGAGAGCTCCGTGGAAAGAACATCTAAACGGAACATTTTGCATTACTCAGTCTTGCTTCTATAGTCACAAGGCAAAAGCTGTTACAGTAAACAGCTAAAGGAGCGTGCACATCCAGAGTAACTGCATCTCATTAAGTAGCATTCCCTCCGGCCCTAATTCCATTAGAAATTAAAACTCGGGACAATTAGTGGCAGATTGGTCTCAGCTCAGTGCGCTATAGTGCTGCTCTCAAGGCGCCAAGATGACTTAATTACAGGCTCATCTGAAAACAGCGCCATCGTAGCACGGTGACTACCTGGAGTCGACGTCATGCACAACAGGGAAGAATAACATCAGGATGGAGGAAAATAAGTCACTAAAGACTGAAAAAGGCACTGACTCGGAGTGATTTTAAATGTATCCCTGGCGTTTTACTGTATGCTACAGCTGAGTTGTTCATAATGTCAGCTAAAGGAGAGGTTAAAGGTCAAATATGGTGTCTCCAGACCTTTTGGTTTTGGGCCATTCTACCTCCAGATGAAGGTCCGTAAACCTGATGAGAACATATCTGACTCTTGTGTTGGGGGTCATTCTGGCTTCTAGAAAAACTACTGACATACTGTCACTCCAGTATGTTTCCGGACACAGTCAGCACAGAGAGCATTTACACAAAATCTCCAATGAGCACACACAACTAACATGTTTTATTCCCGTCATGTCACTTTCTCATGCCTCATGGGTTTTCTGTAAATGAGCCAAAGGTAGTTTATGGAAGGACTGACCCTTCTGCCCTTCAAGCTACAGAGACAGAAAGAACGATTTCATAGCTCCATGTTGCTCTTGTCACGTGGCACCATGTCCTATTATACTGTCATGTTGTCATCGTGGGATTGAAAGTGAAATGCCTTGAAGCCGTGTGTATGTGTGTGTGTGTTGGGGGGGGGATGTGGCAGTGACCCTGCAAATGGATCAGGGTCTACATTATTCGTTCATGTGTTGCTAAGATGGAATTTTGGGATATGGGGATCAAATTTAGTCTATATAAACACAGCATGGACTAAATGTTCATATCTATTCATTCACACATCGATCCCTTGTGATGGTGATGATACGTTCTCTGTGACGTGGATAACTGCAGCTTGCTTCAGTCCGTGGATGCCAAAATTCAGCAGCACCTATCAGATGTTTATCCTATAAGCTCCTATGACCTGAGTCAGGTTTTAGTTTTAGTGTGTTGACAAATTCAAGTTGATTCTTTCTACGAATGAGTGACTGACAAGACACCTACCACAGCCAATCCAATCGAACCAGCAGGAACAGGAGAAGACAGAGGAGCTGTCAAAAATGCCCTGGACCTGGATATGTCATGAGTTAAAACATCCCATCCTGATATGAACTGCACTGCTGCTTTCCATTTTCTCTGGTTCATTCTCCCCTCGTGCCCTCAAAACACATCTCATGCAGATTATTGTGATGAACAACCCCAACCTGCTTTGACCACAACCCTTAAAGTCACCCTGGCAATAATTAACGTACTTCTTGAACGACGACTACGTCTGCTGTTACAGTTACAGTTGTTACATGTTACGACCAACATGAGAGCAGCATGAGTGTGTGAGTGTGTGTGTGTGTGTCTTTTTCTGTTTGCGAGGTGATCCTTACATATTACTGAAGTTCAGCTCATGTTTTGTATATTCATAGTTCAAACATTTAACTGTGGGGATGACATTTCTTGACAGGAAAGAAATGTTTCTTTTCTTTTTTTTTTAAATATAGGGTGGTTTTGTCTCTGACGACAAGGCATAAAAAAAAATCTACAGGAAACACTGCTATCATACAACCTGGTTGAGTTACTGTTAAAACGTGCTTTCTTTTCTTAGCACTGTGGCGGGAGCTGATCGTCAAAATACATCTAAAGTGCATCATCATTTCCATGTCGATTTAATGGGGTTGCTGTCATAATCCAAATAAAGCCAAACACTGCATATGTGATAACTGTTTTACTGCTGGTGATCACTGCATCTGGAAACAAGAAGAAAGGGAGCCATGGAAAGAAAAAAAAAAGAGGACAATGAGTGATGAAAGACGCTGTTGTTTTCCAACAAGTCACTGTGTCAGTTGAGAATTTCCTTTGTATATATGTGCGTGTGTGTGTGTGTGTGTGTGTGCTCAGGGGATGTTGCATGAATGGACAACCAGCATTTAGGGTTCAAAAGAAAACAGCAGTCTGAGCTCTAGCCTGTGTGAAAACCAAGGCTCCGTTGCTCTGTATTAAGTGCCATTGTTTTGGTAATAGTAAACCTGAGGCACTTGCCAGGAGGCTTGAGCCATTCATCTAACAAGTTCCACAAAGCAAACCACAAAGTGCTCCACTGTCGACTTCCCCTTACTGAATTCTGAGCGCGTAAGCACATAGTATCTTAGTGCGAGGTAACTTTATGAGGCGTAGTTACCTGAATTAAGCCTGTCATGCCTGTTTATTTGTGTGTTTCCCTGACAGCCGGTTGGGGAAGCATGAGGAGGAGTTTTTGTGAGTGACAGAAAGAAGACGGGAGGTGATGGGAGGAAGGCTGATAGACGGGGATTAGGGCGGAGTGCAATTTTTCAGCGGGCCAGGCAAACGACATGATCTCTAATTACCCACAAAGCACTGTGTAACCCGAACCGCAGATTAGGCTGCATTATCAGGCTTAATAAAACATGACCATCTCTCAGTTTCACTCCCTTTCCCTTGCCCTGCTGCTACAAACATTTGTTTCATACAGGGAAAAAACAAAAACAACCCCCCCCCCACAATCATTCTTTGAGAAACAAAGGTTTTATTTCAGGCTCTGTATAACGGTATGACCCGATGGAGCTCTAATTCCCCTCACAGCCGACACAGGTGGGTCTAATCACACTGATGAAGGTGCTGCACCTAAACCTTCATTAATGTCATCAGCAGCACCTGTGTTTACCTACAAGATTATCTCAAGATGGCTGCTGTGCAAAATCCGATATTTTACGAAAACTCCAAACAACAAAACAACTGTCAAAAAATGCGTCATGACTGGATTTTGACATTCTAGTATGGAAATGTATTATTGCTTGTTTACTACTGTTTGGAGTAGATCTGGAAAGGTTGTGCTGGCTGATTAAACGTTCTCGGTACAAGCCACATCCAGTGCTGCTCTTAACGAGGTCTCTGCCTTTGTCCCCTGTTGGAAGGGGTTTTCCTCACGCTGACTGAGGTTCTAAAGACAGAGGGTGATTTCTTGTGTGGACAGGAAAGTCCACCGAGGCGACGTTTGAAAAAAGAATTGACTAGAATATTGAATAGAACAGAATA
Source organism: Aeoliscus strigatus (assembly GCA_901007665.1). Classification (NCBI taxonomy): domain Eukaryota; kingdom Metazoa; phylum Chordata; class Actinopteri; order Syngnathiformes; family Centriscidae; genus Aeoliscus; species Aeoliscus strigatus. The sequence continues at coordinate 379,637 of CAAKHB010007859.1, forward strand.
CTGTCTAGATCCACACTCAAGATTCAGACTGGCTGCAGACAGGCTCTCTGATGAAAGCAATGCTTGTATTTGTGTGATATTAGTGAGGATTCCATGATTCCTGACGCCATTCTCATAAGATTATTGGCGTTGTACGACAGTGTAGCGAACATCTTCTGATCAGAAGTGTCCAATTTAGAGGTGCCGATGTGATTTTCTTCCAGTTATACAGGACGATGAAGGATGCCTTCATCAGTGTTCATTGTTATGTGACCGTCTGCTCCTTTTTCACAGGTTAACAAGGTATAAAACATGGCTGCACTGACTTATCAACCAATGAATATACATGTTTTTCAGCTTGTAGAGTCTTTACCCTAATCAGTTTAGGTTAACTTTACTGTCCCCAGAGGGATGTTGGAGCTAAAATGTATCATCAAAAACATGGCTAGCAGAACGACGGTTATTCCTGGTTACTGAGACCGTATTTAGTTCCGAGAGTGCCCGTACTTTGACGTTTACAGACTCTTTGATTGTTGTTTTGTTTGAGTTTGACCACCATGCCACTGGTTCTATGCCGGGTTTGACCCGAACACACTGTAGGTGAACAAGCACACTCACAAACAAACAAACATGCACAGGCTGATACAGAGCAGCCGATACTCACAAAAGTGCCAGCACACACACACACACACACACTTCGGCACACACAAGCATATACTTTCTTGTTTCTCGTGGGTTGTGCCAGTAAGTGCTGCTTTAGGCGAGGGTTTTTCACTACTGTCTACTGTGTTATTAACAATTCTATAAAAAGATCTGCTCAAGTTACCCTTTCCTGTCTGTTAACAACCCGTACGAGCTGCTCTGAGGCTGCTGAAGCTTAGTTAAGACAGAACATTGTTGACTGTATGTCAGAATTTCCAAATTTCTACCTTTCTTTCCTCTGTTTGTTTTTCTTAGGGACATCACTCATCGGCATGGCTCGCGGCCAGCTTCAGACTAAATAGGTCGACAACACAAAGAGAGGGCCTCGTTCGCTCGCTTTCCCTCTATTTTCTCAACCCACAAGTCTCCTCTAACCTCTCTACCTCTTTTAACTCTGTCTGTTCTTTTCTCTTTCCACAATTCTATATGAGCACTCCCCTTTCTGTCTGTTTTTGACTATTCCCATGTCTGGATGGAACTGCGGTGCAAGAACTACCGTGTTATCAGAACTTCCATGTACTGTACTTTCTATCACACTTGTCTGGCCCTCGTATTTCATAGGACTCATCGTTAGCTGCGGAGAAAGGTGCAACGAGACACAGTTTAATTTGCTTAGGAGCTCTGTGGGCTCCCACGGTCACTGCTGACTGAACTAGATGCACTGGAAAAGATTACAGCCCCGCACAGGCAATTATGTCTGCCTGCTAAATATGTCACAAATAATAAAGACACGCTTCAGACAGACAGGAGACGTGGTCACAACTGGGGAACAAGGAAGGAGAACAAATTCAGGAATGATAGATCAACCCTGTCCTCCCCAAATCGATGCATGTCAGTGAACGACGGTGACCTCCCAAAGGAATTTCGTCAATCTACGCAAGGTTTTTCAACATATCCTGTGAATTCAAGTGGTATGTGAACTTTCAGATCATGTGTGTTTCTGTGTCTACATTTGAGCTTGGACCATTAACCGAACTTTCACATGAGTGCCGCCCCCCCCCAAGGCTGCAGCACAAACATGGCACTGACACCAGGCCGATAATATTTGTTAAGGATATTCCCTTAAAACAAGGGAGGGAAAGAACGTCAAATCCCAAGCAAGGAGCTCACCATGACCCATGATGTTTGCACAGGACATACCTCAGGAAGCTGAGACAACTGGGAATGTTTGTCCAGCTTCCAGATTCTTCCATGCATGCATACATACATGCTATACAACACGGTGCATGTACATGCATACAGGGATGCAGTACTGATGGCCTTTTGGATTACTACTAAAATCAATTCACCACTACATCCATAAACATTTTGAAAAGGCATTATTACTATCATTTATCATTATAAATATAATCAACATTATGATGTACTTATTATTCTCTATTAGTTTTAATATGCATGTGCATTTTGTACATGTAAAACATACTTTACATACAGTAAAAACATATTACATGCAGCTCCCTACATGCACGCCTTCCTATTTGCCTTCATTTGTTTACCTTAGCACAGCAACACTGGGCTGCAGCCCTGTACAACACACAAGTATAGTATGTATTGTAGCTGTCTCACTGGGTGCTTTCCTTGTTATTCACTGATAAACAACATACAACTGAGGTTGCCTGAAAGTCTCCTGGCAGAACAAGCGAAAGCTCCAATTATTGTGTTAGTGCAGACAGAGTTTAAACCACCAAGAAATGGCGTGCAGAAACAACCTGCAATTTTAATTGTTACAAGCGCTGACAAATCTCTGATGGCGCTCCGGATAGCACGCATAAATGTATAAGAAATAATGAATAAATCAAAATCATTTGACTGATGTGCAGCGTTGTTCACATATCCGTTTCAGCTCACTGCTGTGCGTTGTTCCTTCTGAGTGCTCACAGCCATTAACAAACATAATCAACATTTAACTAAACACCCAGGGGCGTACTCTGCAGCAGGTGCCGGCGTCATTTCTTTCTTCTTCTTCTTCTTCTTCTGTGAGAATGAGAATGCCACCGCACAGCCCCGTGGGACAGCTCTGGCTGACTAATGCAAGCACACCACAGTGGGGCGGCTGGTCTTAATTATGGTAACAGACGCTGAGGGGTGATGCACTGGTACCCGCCAACAATCAACCCTGCTCCATACACACACACACACACACACACATTCCCTCTCATAAACTCAAATGAAAAATGACGAATGAAAAATACTGCAGTATTTATCAATGTTTACGTGGCACCAAAGCATCACTTCAGAGATAAGAACAGACTGGGGTTCTTTTTTAGCCAACAAGCGTAAGGAATCTCAAACGATGTCACTCAGCCGATGTCAGAGCCAATTCCAGTTTTTTTGAAATTTTTGCAAATGGTCAGAATCCCCTTCTGAAGCTCTGCTCCGTGCGTCGGGGGCAGGGAGAATATGATTTAGTGGCTGTTTTTCGCTGTGCCCCTGCTCACTGTGTGGCACCCGGCCTTACAGTGGTATGCATGGCCTTCCTCTGCACAGGGCTATGAAAGCAATTGTGACTGTGATTCCGTAGTCAGCAAAACGCTTGAATGGCCCCGAGTTAGCATGCACACTCTCTCTCTCTCTCTCACACACACACACACACACACACACAAGCTCCATCCACACACTGAACCACTGATTACTTCAACCCACTGGACTCTCACTTATCCTTTGATTCTCCCTTTCTGCATCTCTGTCACATACCGCAGTGTGTCATCAGCTGAGACTGACAGCAGAAAACATGAACATTCTGCTGCAATGAAGGATGTTAATGCGTTAGGTCTATTAAAATGTCAGGCTGAAACAAAAAAAAAAAAATACTGTCTGTTTATCCAAGGACGTGTTTCACTTGAGAACGATGGAAACTGGCTGAATATGCGCGCATAAAGTAAGCAAACCTTTGCACTGGATACACAAGCCGGTGCTGTAATAAAAAATAAAAGGAAGATAAGGCACTCAAATGAAGCGCATCAGCTTATCGGAGCCACAGAAGACCACCAGCTAACAAAGGCTGCTCTTCACTCATGTCCTATCGAGGCAGATATCAGTTGTTGGGAGGATATGAGCTGGGTGGGGCCTTGGGTGTATAAACACAGCGCTTTCTCTCGCTGCACTCAATTGCTGTACAGTAGGCAGCACCAGTCGCTGCTGTTTGATGAACGCATTCAAATAAAGGAGCAGACACGGTGCACAAAGCAAATAGGTGACAAACAACTGGCCCCAGTGCAATTACATCCACATGCAGCGGAAGAGAGGACGCTTCTCGTCCGATAATGTGCAAATTAGTGCAGTTATTTGTTGTGATATGAGCAGACAGCGTACAATCGAAGCGCCAGTTGTTTCTGACAGTGAAATGAAAGTCACTGAAATGTTTCCATGGCGATGAGAGAACATCACTAAAGTGTAAAGCCTCTGCACTCATGGTTAAAAGAAGTGAGCACTGATTGCATTGAAACAGACACCTTCAGGAATATTTGTGAATATTTCTGATCCATCTGCGCCTGAAATACCTTGGCTGTTTAGTACATGCCTCTCCTTCTTCTCATTGTACTTCTTGATTTTTCTGTTTTAGAAAGGACTTCTGGCTTAATAGGTTATTAGCATAACCTGATTTGGCTCTGGCAGAATGAGTCATGTTATTTAAGAGCCAATCAATTGTCAGATGCAAGCTGGGAAAAGGCTCACATTTCCTCCATGTTGCTCAACTCCACCACCACAAATGAATCGGGCTGCCGCTGTTGATAACAGACATTAATAAGGCCACATACGAATACATCCAGAATCAGTTCATCTACATTTTGTGAATGAAACGAGCTGAAATGAGCGGTTCTAACAGAGACTGGAGCCATGACAGCGGCACACGTGTTCCCTGGAAGTCTCATAAACTTGCTAATTACTCAAACTGGGACTGTGGCAGCACACAGCATCCAGAGTTAAGTCTGAGCCGCACGAATAAACACCGTAAAACTCAAATACGAGCACATTCTCACTTTATCAAATTAAGCTTGTGTGCAAGAGCCAGAGAGCAGTAATGGTGTTACATCTCAATATGGTTGCCAGATTGCAACCATCTTACAAAAGAGTATTTTATTCAAGATATGCTGACACTCTCTCAGCATCTCAAAGCTAAACTAAATGCTCACAAATCCACCTCTTAAAGTCTGATTCAAGCCAGCAGCCACATAAATATGCAAAGAAAGCACGTAAAACCAGCCGCTAATGTGGTGGTTAACTTTTTGCCTCTATGAGAAAGAGACCTTGGCCGTCAGAGATGGTTGTCAGAGATGATTAACAGCAGGTCTGATCCACGGATACTCGTCTCTTTAATGCCACAGCCAGTGTGACAGGAGTTTGAAGAGAAGAACTTGACCTCATGCACTATTAACAGGAACATCAAATGATCTCCTCTGGCCTCTTTTGCATTGCTAGTTACGGTTTCGGTTAACGCCCCCCACACACACACAGACACACACTGACACACACACCACACTTTGTGTATCGATGAAAGTAGAGTCGCCTTCTTGCTTGTCAAAGCACTTGATCTTTGTTTGCAGGATTCACGCAGTGTGCGATATCAACATATTCTTGGGATTATACGTTTGCAGGATGATCCTAATTCCTCTGACCTACAAAAAGATGGCACACAGTTCTGTGTGTGTGTGTGTGTGTGTGTGTGTCACAGGTGTGACGCAGTGCAGTATATGTTTTATATAGGATGTTTATCATGTGTGACTTCACTTTCCTGATTGTTTCTCCCCCCACAACCCCACACTTTCACACTTATTTGCTCACCTCGTGTTATTCCACACCTGGGGGAGATGATCTTTTCAGTTGATCGATGGAATGTTCCGTTTACAGAATTTCCATTTGCCCACACAGTGAAAGTAAAAACATGATTGAACCATATCCTTCGTGCTGTCTTCATCACAGAAACAATACAAATGTAGAGGAGCAGGTCAACGTGCCGCCGCGTCAGATTTGTGCTCCAAACAGGGTAAGTGACAATAAATTAGTGACTGCTTGACGATGACACCCGCGAATTAAGCTGCTGTGTTTCTCATGAACTCTTTTCTTGTTATGCAGCTCACTTAGCTGTTTTCACTTTTTTTTTTTCTTCTCTCCATCTCTTTTTAATCTCTAAAGTGCCTCTCGTGATGCTCTGTACTTCTCACAGAATCACAGGCAGCGGCTTGTTTTCAAGCAAACTATTTTTCCTATTTCTTTTCTTGTAAAATGTCAAACGACAAATTATTCATGTGTTATTTTAAAGGCCACCTGCTTGCAAGAGAGAGTCAGTGCAGGTCACAAACCGAAAGCTGCTGGTTGTCAACACTGGCGGTCAGAGACAGGAGGGACACTGTGCTTTCTCCATACAAAGTAATTAACAGTACATTACTGGCACACATCCATTTAATCGCCCCGCTCCCAGTGGAAAAGCATGTATGCTATATAAAATCATTGAGGGAGATAATGCTGGAGCAGAGTGGGGCAGTATGGATTCCATACAGCCTCTGGTATTCCACATCCACACTGGTGGGACCCTTCATGCCACAATGGTACACAATTAAAATCACATAACAACCACGTTGGTTGGAGGGGGAAAAGTTTTCATTCATGAGCCAAATATAGTGATAATTGCAGGTTTCACAGTTGTGTGTATGTGAATGTGTGTGTGTCCACGTCCAGACTGAATTCAAACAAATGGTGTAGTCACTTCAGTTGCTGACATTTTTTATGAGGTCTGTGGCGCCTAAAATGTCTGGGATGGTCTGATTTCGCAGACAGGTGAGACAGGTCTGTTATTATTTACCTTGTTCGAGTGGTAATAGTCCAGAGAGCTCAGGCAACTTGGATCAGTCGGGAGGGAGCATGAACCAACATTTGCCGGAGGCGCAGGATAAAATCTCACGTCCATCTCAGGTTGTGCGAGACTGAAGGCATGAAATCACTTTCAGCGTCTTTGGCTTGATGATGTCTCGGCAAATTACAAATGAAAAGAAAAAAAAAAGCAAGAAAGAAAGACAGAAAGGGGGGCGGGAGGGGGAGAAAAAACAAGCGGGTGAGTTTTGACTCTCGTCCCGTCACATCCGTTCCGGCCGAACTTCGGCACCAACTCTGGTGATGCGCAGTCCTCCTCAGAGAGCCAAACACCGCCAACACACAGCAGATTGCATGGATACACGTGTTGGCCAAACTACCCGATGGCTCCAGATGCAGATGTAAGTGTAGAAAATGGGGGGGGAAAAAACCAAACCAAAAAAACCCCAACAAAGTCCAACTTAGATCCTGTGTCAGAACTCTCGTTCGGGGCTGAGAGCAGCCGGTGGGGTGTCAGCCTGCGTCCCGCTGCTCGGTTCTCCTCTCAGGCTTTGTTATGGAGGTGCGTATTCTCGCATTGGTTCCAGTACAGAAGTGGTCGGACTTCCCTCTGCCATGCGACCTCTGCCGATAATAAACGGGAAAGAGGAGCGGAGGGAGAAGGGGGAGGGGAGATTGGTGGCTGCCTTGGCAACCGCTCTCCTTTCTGCAACTGCGCGCCTCTGATTAGCTGCAAATGTAGTGGTGTGCACGGCTGTGCATTAAAGAGCAGCCTGCTTTCCAAGGGCTTCAGAAAGGGCTTCCATTTGGGTAATTGTGCCAAGGCGGATGGGGGCAGGTTGCAGCAGAGCATCTATGTAGTTCCACCACCTCTTCGTATTTATTCAAAAGCTTTATTTGCACCTGAACCACCCTAATGTGGACATCGGCCAAAAAAAATAAAAACCACCAGGAGAGACCCACTTCTCCTTGACAAACAGAGACGGTCAACAAAAGTTGAATGTGTAATAGGAGTTAAGTGTCAGCTCCTGAAGAAAGAAATTTCAATCATATGGACACAAAGTCACCAATCACTGACCAATCACTGGGGATTGATCAGTACCAATAGTTAGTTCTAGTTTGTAAGTGGGGGGGTGGTTGCATTTAATTTTGAATATATATTCGGATCAAATCTAATTTCAACTATAATAATAGTACTCATGGATAATAACACATATTTTTTTTTATTTGATTAACGAACACACACGCACAAAAATACCAGAGAACAATCGAGAGACATATATCTGACCTGCAGTTTTCAAAGTGTGTAAACTTGAGCGAGCAGAGCAGAGTGGAATACGTGTGAGGAGGTTTAATCTTGTATCACTGTACAGCTGCAAATATGAGAGGAGAGGAGCCGAGGCTGTGAGAGCTGCATCTGACAGCTCACTGAATGTGATGGATAGCACACCCTTGCCCTGTGATGTGCATGCACATTTGATGTTGAAATGGCCTATCTACGGGACCATTGTCTTTCAATCATGTCAAGGCAAAGTACAGAACAGAGCACATTTTCTGCTGCCTGGTGTTATTACTATGCCACAGTTTATGGCACACTCTGCCTGCACTGAAATACCCTTTATTCTCCTTTATATGTTCTGTTTTAATTTCATCTGTTTCCAGGATGATTGCATTAAACTAGTGCGAATACGTCCTCTCTAATGCGCCACTGCTACACAGCGTTGCAGGCAGGCTTTCATTAGAAGAACCTGGAGGTGAATACAGGAAGGGTACAATAGTTTTCGCACAAACTGTGACAGCAGCATCTGCTCACCGCTGCTGCTCATATGTTTCCAACCTTCAGATTAAAAAAAGGTAAAAAAAAAAAAAAAAATTATACCAGCAGGTCGATTATGTTACAGATCAACCTTTGTTTTTTTTTTTTTTGTTGTTGTTTTTTGCTCTTACTTCATGGGCACTTTCTGCCACTTTCCCCTGTCCCGGCACACAGAGGGTTAACCACATGGCTCGGTGCCATGGCTTCATGGGAATGGAATGTGGAGTGCTGTGTGTGCAGGGCTCCTTTCCCAGCATCCTTCACTGCACAGGCGCATGCTAATGATCAGTATTATTGAAGCACAATTGACGGGCTAGCAACCAAACAAGAGAAACTAATTACTACTAAGGCTTTATTGTCCTGTAATTACTGAAGCTCTGTGGCAATTACTGGCACACAATGGTGCAGCCCTACTTTAATCTCAAATAAAATGTGATTCAGATGAAAAAATTTCGAGGATGAAAGGTAGATAAGATAATTCATCGTGCGGTTTGTTCCGGGGGAAAGGATGGCTGATTTGAGTCAAACATGGCAGGACAAAAGAACTGCTGATGGTTGTGCTAATTCTAACTTAGAAATCATCTCAAAACATTCTCAAAAAAAAAAAAAAAAACACAGCAAAGACTTCATATCTCTCTAAACACGAGTCCAGGCTGCTGTGTCATTAATGACATTGTTTTAAATGAACATAGTTACTGTGCAGTCACACGCTGACTGTTTCATAAGAACTCTGCACATGTCGTAAGAACATACAAACATGCAGATGTGGTGTCAACGTTTAGCATCTCCACAGTCTGCACACAATGACAAGTCGCTGTTCCCACATACTCAGGGAAGTGACCCTCAAGCACAACTGGGTTTTATTTAGTTCTACATAACTGGCGTATTTGACTCAATAGAACAGAATGAGAAAGTGTGTCCAAACTTCTGACTTGTAGTGTAAATCCTTCAGACTGTTTCATTGGATTAAATAATACGATAGAGTTGAATGTTAAATGTCATGAAGTCATTGATCAACTCTAACAGCTGCCATTTCTACTCTTTATTATTATATATCTGCTGAACAAATGAAAAGCATGTGGATCTCATCTCTCTTTGTAATATTAGAACTGGAGAAAAACTGCATTATTAGTCATGACCAGCACTCTTATCAGCTCTGGTACGTGGCGAAATGGCAGAAATACAACCCTCATGCCACTGGCGTAATTGTTTCCTTGACAGCTTTATATTTTCAAACAAAAAATGTTTTAAGGGTCTCTTTAAAAACTAAATGCAAGTCCAGGCAGGAGACTATGTGGAGTTTATGGAGAACAAAAGGGATGATAATGGAAGTAAAAGAGACAGTGAAAGGTAGCGTTTGAGGGAAAAATTCTTTTTTTTAACAGTTTGTTAATCGATCTTTGACTGAGGTGTCACAGCCCATTGCTTTAATACTCTGGACAAAGTCAAAGAAGAGGTTTTGTGATTGATTATTTGGTTGACAGATGAAAACTAAGATGCTCATTTATTCCATTGTTTCCTCTGTAGACTGAAAATATGGACCAGGTAGGTTTTCATCAATGAGTATAAACAACATGTTGTTGTTGTTGTTTTTTAAATCTAGCTAACTAGAACTAGCTAAATTGTCACTTTTCTGTGTTTGTACAGCTTTATAATAGTTACCTGCTCATGCAAACTAGAAACCAGAAGGAACCTTCCATCTCAATAAAACAGTCCCTTTTCTTCCATATGCATGATCAGCCAGGAGCCACTAAAGTATTCTTTAGAATACTTTCTTTACATTACATTCTTTACAAACTCAGGCAATGAACATACACAAAACCATCTGTTTTTTTTTTCTCTTTTGTTTTAAAAGGCAACAAACACTCCACTCCCAGTGAGATCTGCTCACATCTGAGCAGAACAATAAAAGAAAAGAAGGAGAAGGAGAAAAAAAAAAAAACAAAAAACTGCAAACCTGTGAGAACCTGCAGGGCATTTTCAGCTAAATTTGTCTCAGGGGCAAAAGATGAATGTCAGAGGCTGTTCATTTATTCAGAGTCCTTTTATAAAATGTCAGCGGACTTATCTGCTGCAGTGAATGTAGTGCTGGAAATATAATTCTATGCCCACGCAGGAAAGTAAGCTATTTCAGGATAAAATTGATACCGTAGCACCTTCTAGAATAAATGATAGGAGGTCTCCCAAACACCTAAGGGTTTGGATCCTGCTTACTGACCTTTGACCCCCCCGTGCCCGGTCACATGGAACCAGCTCGTTCCAGCGGGCCTATGGGAACCTCTTGGCTGTCCTGACTGTGTCAACAATCGGACACACAAGGACAAACAGCATTTAAGATCATGTTCCTGTCCTCAAGGACAACATTTCCATGAAAACTGTGCTAAACTACGATATTTCATCTTGAGTAACCAAGGAAGGCAAATGCTTTGATGTGACCCGAGTTCTATCTTTGTGTCATTTGCCTCTCAGGAGGAATAATTATTGAAAATCACCACAAGTTGATTTGGTCAGAGGCATAAATCCCTTTGCATGGTGGGCTAGAAGAAGACAGACAAGCTCAGATTTCATTTCGCACTTCATTTCAAGGAAATTCAAGACACTCTTCTAATTGCCTGCAGCATTTCAGCTCGCGTTCGGGGCACGATGTATTTGCAGTTTGAATGAGCTTAACTCAGTGTGTCAAGTGAGCTACTTTCATTTTTGAACAGTGAAAGAGAAAGTGTGGTGTAGATTGCCAGAGTTGGTTATGCGTGATCGAAACGTGTTTGTGACATTTGCTAAGCAACTGTTTTGGACAAAATGTTCAACAAGCATATCGCTACCGAGTGCTTGTTTTCTGCACATGTATGAAAACAGGAGCTATTCTTACGTCTGCCCTGCAAGGAAACACATTCGCCACGAGTAACTGTTCATCACAGAAGCAGAGAAGTTGTGCGTTAATCCTCTGTGAAGAAATTCCACAATCCAATCATTTCAGGTCCCCTTTCAGATGAGCAATTAGGATTCTTTGGGTATCTTGAGTAGGAAATCCAAAGGAAATGGATTTGAATTTTAGATTTTTTTACCCATCAAAGCTGACATTTTTATTTTCCAATGCACACGTTTGTGAATCAGATATTAATACAAGCATTTTTCTGCAGAAGCCTCTGTTTTTCATTGTCATTGTTGCAGTCAACACATGCAGATCGTGTGCGTCTCCATCATGCATGGTGGTGAAAACAATGCATTTGCCTCTCGTGTTCCATCCTGATTAAATGAGGCATATTTGATCTTTATCTGGGCTGAAGGATGATGCTTGTACTGGCCTCTATCCAGGTCCTGTAGGCTGCAAAATAAAGAGACAACCCACATAAATGTATTAGACACAATTAAATGTCTGCATGGCCTCTTTTATTTAGTTCATGAACATGTCAAAGGGAAATGTGATGAGAAAATGTATTATTTCAAGTAAACAAGAGTTGTTAAAGGAACATCAAACCCATTTATGAATTTCCACTATTTTCTTCCTGTAAACGCTTTATTTGATGTATTTTCCCATGTATCTATTAAAACTTATTTGTTGGTACCGTTTGGTATTGTTGGTACCTCTACTGGAGGTGTCAGCAACATGTAACTAGTTTGAAATACTCCTTTAATCTGTCACATCCTAAGAAAACAAAACTAAACAATACAGAAAAAAAATAATGTCATAAAATGTCTACTCACGTACAAATACGTGAAATTTGTATTTCTAAAACCAGCAGTTGAGTAACACATGAATTTACTCGATCAATAATATTTTTCTTATTCACTGATGTACGTATGTATGAAATGGAGAAATTCCTATCAACCCGACATCTCTTTATTATGTTTGTTTGGTCAAAACGTAAGAAATTTTGCAATTAAGAGGCATCAGTGTAGTTGCACTACGACTTTATTCAACGCATCCAAGGGTCGCTGTGGTGCAGCTCTGTCTGTAGTGTTTGACAGAGAGACATTTCATCCTCCCTGAGCGCTGACGTATTGTAAATCCCCACCTCCCATTCCTCTGTCATTATTCCTCACACTAAATTCAAAAATTTGACTTTTATGCAGTTTCGACTTTACAATCCAGTACAATAGAAGTGGCCATTATTGATGGTTCAGATCCTCTTTCAGATGTGCCGGCACGGTGGAACACAATCAAAGGAGGAAATAGTTTTTCATCTGAACTCTTCAGAGATTACGGGTTTATCAATTCTACTTTGCACCAGGATGAGTTTTTTCCTACAGAGTTGAGCTGAAGTAGATGTTGCTGCACAGGTGTCTGTGTTGATAGGATGAATAAAAATATGGCTGGTGAACATGCCGTTCAGCAATCTTTGGAAACAATATCCTGTTCACGGTAATTTCACTCAGGCTACGTCTCTTCACCAGCCGCACCCCTTCTTCTTCCTCTTTTACCGACACAAACACACACGGACTCACGTGTTCAAGGGTGATAGAATGCAACATTGCCATTACCAGTGAACACAGAATAGAGGGGGAGAGAGAAGAAAGGGGATGGGGGAGTGTGTGTGTGTGTGGGAGGGGGGGGGTAAAATCCATCAGATTTGATGGCATGGTGATGTAGATAATGTTTTCTCTTTTCAGCTCAAAGACGGAAGGCAGACTAAAACCACTTTCACTCTCTCGTACTTACTGTTGTAAATGAATCAACAGCAAAACGCGCCACGCTTGTGTTCCTAACACGTCTCTCTGTGCACAAACACGGAGCCCTTCTACCAATTGCAGTGATTGCTTACTATCATGTGATTTAATGATAAAACACACAAACTCTTAATCCGGCTTCGTAGCGCTGGCAGAAGAGCTGGGTTTACATGAACGGAAAAAAGAACATAATGATCCCATTTCTCATCTATTTGCACAAATAACGACAGAAAACCCCTCAAAAACCGCTCAACGCTACAGTAATTTGCTGCACAGAAACATTGGAAAACACACGCGTTCAGGAAATGTAGATGGGTTTTTAAGGTCTGAAAGCCACAGCTGCTTGGCAAGCAGAAGCTGCCTCCTTTTGTCTTTTATCTTCTTCTGTAATGTGCACAGGTGCTGCTTAATTCAATTGGAGAACGTTGCCATGGTTTTACATTAATATATTTCCATGTTACCATTACGACTGTTGTCATGGAGATGATAGGTCCTCTTTGAACTGAAAGCAGAGATGGTTTTATGGGGTATTGCAGTCTCTCCCACTCTCTTTCATTCAGTTGCTCCATGTCAAGTCACATGGTCGCCACTAGATTTAAAGCTCGGCTAAATTCTTCATGCTCCCTGTTTTTTTTTTTTACTGGTAAAAAAAAAAAAAGCGACTGTGGAACAGAGGAAACATGTCTACTGTAAATAACAACCAACACACTCAGGAATGAGATGGTTATTTGCCTGTTGCGATGCACAAATCAAATCCAGAACGGAACGGAAGAAATCGTTACATTGAACACGTGACATTGGAAAATGATTTCCACAAATGTTCCCGTGCACTTTTTTCATTAGCATGCTAATCGAGCACAAAGGTTGGACTGCACTGGAAATGGAATGTGCACAAAATCCAAACAACTCTGTAAAATGAAAACATTTTCTTTACATAGCTCATCACGAACATCTAATCGAGACATGGTCATTTCAATTAAAGTAATTGCACACTTTCATAAAATCAATACTGCACCCTGGTACTGTAATTGGTTCTTTCAATCAATTTGATGCATTTTCTAGAACAAAAGGCAAAGCAGGGGTATTCAATTTACTGAAGCATAGCAAAGTTGATGGAACGCTTGTATTGGCTATTACGGCATTAGTTGTTTTCTTCTTTGTACCGATGCCAGTAGAATACCCACCAGAGGCAAGTTCAAAGTCACCTTGTTATCTCTGGATTTGGTCCTCAATACCACTGTAGCTCATTATATCTGTACGCGCAAGAGGAGAAACATGTTAGCTCCCTGGTACCTCGCTGTAATGAAATGTAAAATGCATCACAATATGCCGTAACTTAGTTGGAATAGGTCTCAGTTTGGTGTTAATGAATGTGCTAACTAACACACACACACACACACACACAGGTGAATACACCTTTACCTTTGCACATATATATGACAAAAACTGGGTCTGTTCTGACAGCGCTGAGTCATCAGTTAACCATGATGAAAAGCAAAGTCAAATGTGGCCTAGTTTTTTTTCTTTGTAACTGAGCCCGTAACATTTTCTGAATTTGCACATCCACTGGGCCGCTCCTGCAGTATCGCTGTGAAAGGAAACGTCTTAGAATTCAAAATAAGACACAATGTGTCTCTGTGATGAACGGATCAAACCCGTATTTAAGGTACCACCACTTTCTCTTTTAATAAATTTCACTTTCTCTTTTTCCGACTATGACAAACGTTGGATATGAAACTGTGGACGTTCAGCACAGCATCCAGTTTTCTGATATTCTTATACAAACATTAAGTGACAAGATGGTTCTCTCTCTCTGCACACTGACAGTTCATTCCGAACTCGGAAAAATGTCAAAAATGTTTAGTCACGGCTGAGCGGACTTAATTACCGTCCTCTAGGCTGCCTCACAACTCAGTGCCACTAATGGTCCTGAGCTGCAGATAAAATTCCATTTACAAAAATGTTGCAGCCACGAGATCTGATTTGGCAAATATGAAATATTTTTTCAGATGTAATTAAACTGACAATGTTTATCACCCATTCGGGAGGAAGAAAAAAAAAAGAGGGAATTGCCCTTTTTCGATAAAATTCAAAAGAAATACTGTCGGCTGTTTGGGTCAGGATGACTGGTATGTAACAAGTTATCTCTGCGGAATAGTGTTGAAGCAGGCAATGCATTTCAACTTTTATGAATTTTCTTGTACAGAGAAATGTCTGGGTTTCCCCTTTATAAAAAAAACTATATTTAACTGTAAAACAAAATGTATATATGCAGTTTGTCAACATATATAGATATATACATAGTGTGTATATATATACATATATATACACACACACATACGTATGTACAGTATAAATATAAAAACACACGCACACACACAATGTGATGTACAAGTTCAGAGTGGGTTTTTTTGTCTGATGTTCTTGGAGCCTTGAGGCTTCAGAATGAAAATCCACATACGAGTGGATGACAGCACAGCCCCTGTACTTCGAGCTTCTGAAAAAACGCATGTAAACAATAATTATTTATGCTTGTTCGGGTCTTGTTTTACTCATGTGATTAGAACTTTTTCTCAGTCTCTTACCTTCAAATCCACCATGTAGATGTAGAATGTCACATGACAGTAAACACATGAGAGAGCGGCTGATGCACACTAAACAATCAGGCCCTAACTATACTGTCAATCATATAAATTCTCGCTGGTCAAAGAACCTTGTTGGACAAGTTTCATCTTTGATAATGTATGGAGTGGCTCCCTCATCGGTGACAGGAACAATGTGATTTCATTAATTCATGGCAACAGGGAAACTCAATCCAGCAACATCCCCGAGGAGAACATGGCTGCTTTGAATCCACATATAAAATGATATTGCATTTAAATAAGGAATGTGGTGGGCGCAGTTTCATTAACATACCTTTTCTGTTGCATGAAAGTACACACTTGATAGAGGCTTCTCCCATGGGTGCAGGGCTTCATGCTGGGCCTCTCAGGACTCCAGTGTGTGAAAACATTCCTCCAGGCCATTTCATACATCATTAAAAAGTACTGTACTGCTAAACTTCACCTTAGCGCACCAAAAAAAAAAAAATTACAGATGGTGCTTAACCTTTTGGTTTTACTTGTGAAGGAAATTCCAGCCTCCTTGAAAACGACATTAAAAAGTGGAACATCTTTTGACAGAATCCTCTGCTGAGAGCAAAGCCACTGCTTTTTTTAAAAAGCACTGTGAGTGGCACAGAACAAAAGCCCATTGACCTCCACTGCTTCTATGTGCAGCAGAAATCTCAGAAAACATGCACATTTAAATCATAAAAAAAGTCACAACTAATACAGTGAGTAATTCCCAGGTAGACCTGCTTACATGTCATGGTAAATTCTTAGAAGTCATATCACAGCACAGCTAAGCAACCATATGTTCCTGCTGCCATGCACCTAGGGTCTGTTATAAAGTTTGCATACTTCAAAGCCCAAAATCCACATAGGACTTCTTCTGTTTTGAGCTACAGCTACCTGACAGAAAAACACGGTATCTCATCGTTTGTTTTTTTTTTTTTTTCCTCCAGGTCTCATCAGAACCCAGCACCACCCACAGCTAAGTGACCGTCCCTCCCACTGAATCAGCCTCACTGACCTGCATCCTGGGAGACAGAAGTATGTTAGTTCACACCTGGTATCCTGGTGTGCAGCGTCACATGCATCTCAGGCAGGAACTGTTAAAGGAATGTGTCCATGGTCGGTATTTTTCATGACGATGTGTGGTAAAGGCTGCTATGCTAACTATAAGTCCTATTTAGCATGTCATATTTTTATTTCACGTTTCTTTTTTTCTTATAATAGCAAAGTTGTCCTTTTCAAAAAGTGTTCAGGGGAAAAATATTAGATTATTTTAAGATGACAGACAAGCCTGTCGTTATGTAAATGACCCTGGGAGGGCGTCTAATTTAAAATTGTGGGTCATGACCCTCTGCTGCAGAATCTACCCACGGGGTTGTTTTTGTCAGTCTAGGAAGAAAAAGGTTTTGAGGTTTGTTGGGCATAAATTAGAACAGTATAGATAGACATCGGTCTAATAATGATAACGATATGACACAGTTGGGCGTCAGTGGTTTTGGCAGATGACCGTTGTGGCGCCTCCTGCAAGAACGAGCAGATTGCAAACACTACTCCGTATCAAAAAAAAACCCTTCTACACATATCCAGTGTCGCATATGTATGGTCCTGATAAAACACCCATGAATTTTCTGTTCTCACACTCGCAGATAGCCACTGTTAGTGCCCCTCCGCCTCTCACATCCATCACGTGTAAATGAGTTTATGAGCATCACGGAGAACATAATGGTCTTAAGACTGAGAGAACGGCTCACCTCACAAACAGGATGACACGGAGAAGAAGGGATCGACATTAAGGAAAATGTACACCATTTACCACCAGCAGAAGGCCGTGGCTGCGAGGGAGTATTATTTATTAATCATAGATGGCTAAGTGACTGGTTGTTGATGGAATGGGCTATTTCCATACAGCCTCTGTGCACTCAGTCTACTCTCTTTGTGAGTTTCTCCCCTTTTCTCAAGGAAACAAACTGTGCTCTGCTGCTGTAAGAAATCTTGGCAATGTATCCAACGCACTAGGATAATTACTGGCTTTTGTTCAGAACTGTTTTAACACAGGAAGTATAGGATCCTGTGAAGAGAGAAGAATATATGCTGCTTTTATTGAACAGACAAGTTGTCGTCATTCTTTCTGTACCAGTCCACAGAATAACCCCCCCCCCAAAAAAAAAACAAAGCACCCGGGGACTTTTGATGCATGTCAGTGACTGAAGTGTGTCCTCCCTTGTGATCCTGTTTATGACCAATGGCTTGTCGCTGCCTGCTTTTTCACGAGCTTTAGTCAAACATAAACGCTGGGAATTAAACAAGCTGTTACACAGTGATTGCTTTCATCTCGTGACTCTTCATCCTCAAACTGAGTTCTGCAAGTCCACATTTACCTCAATGAGACTATGCAAACCCCCATTGTGCACTGTCTTCATCCTCGCTCTCCCTCCCTCCTGCTTTCTCCCTCTCCCTCTCTCTCTCTCATCTCCCTCAGCTTGTAACCTGAATTCAGTTGCACAGTAGACCGATCGATCATAGGGAGTCCTTTTTTTTCCATCCCAGCAATTTTCCTCTGAGGAAAGGGGGTATAATGTGAGCTAACAGTGTGGAAAATCAATGCTCCACTGGCATAGAATAACTTGGGAGACTGGCTGGCAGGGAGCACCGGGCTCCATGAGGCCAGTGTGAGTGATAAAACCACCATCTCTCTATCAGCACAATATGCCATCGCCGACCGAGCTGAACTAACTCTCAGTAGTAGGTTAACGTGTCTATTCCCCAAATCCTGTGGATTTATAAAGGGGACGGGTCAGCTTTGATGGAGAGAATGTGGTTGGCTTTAGAGGTAAATTGTACTGTATACTTGAGTGATGCGTCTACACAGGACATGTGTTGACTTTGTGCACCACAGGGGGAGAAACATCCCGTATAAAATCACAACGGCCGCTGAAGTGAAGATCTCAGAAATGTGTTCACCGCACATTTACGTTACATTTCACCTTCATTTCAGTTAAAATGCTCATGAATGTATGGACATTAAATACATGGTCGAGAAGGATGACAACAACACACAGACAGTTGAAAAGAGATGGTTGAGGAGATGAAAATAAGAAAATAAACAATTATACTATAGAATAACTTTAAAAATATCCCAATCAACTGATGGCATTTGACATATTTGTTACTTAGTGACTAAGCAGTGTTTTGGTTTCTTGCAACAGTGCAGGAAAGCTGTTCTTTAAAGTGTGAAGTAAGTTTCATAAACAACAATAAACTACCAGTACTGTCACAGGTACACCGCAGCATGTGCACGGTGCGTGTGTGTGTGTGTGTGTGCACTTTTCAGTGGCATGTCATCCCTCCTTCAACACCACCCACACTGATCCAGTGAGGTTCAAACTGCTGATGTCGCTCTCAGAACACTTTTTTTTAGATAGATAGATAGATAGATAGATAGATCCCTCATTAACAACTGCATGTAGTAACAAACCACAGATCCACTTGGGAGACGCCAGTCACAGCTCATCTTGCCAATTACACTTTGGATGATTCCTCCCCCAAATTAGGATGAGCCAAGATAGAAAATCATTCTTGGCACACCGTGGGGCCTAATTATCCATTGAATACGCAGAAATATCATTGATGCTCCGTTCTTAATCCACCTATAGACCGACAGAAACAAAAAAGGCACTGACAGCTTTTTGGCTGGTGAAGAATGTGAATGCGGGAGCAGCTGGAGATCTTCATGTCAAACCTGAGAATTACAGGAAAATGCGTGTAAGTCTGGCTGCTTTATGTTGTTTTGTAATTATTTTTCACCCTCAAGACTCTGTGGAGCTCCTCACCTGGTCATGAGATGACACCATGAGTCCAGCAGCAGTGGCCAATCGTGTGTCGTTTGTCTTAACAAAGTTGAGTGATGGAAAGCGTTACCAGGGTAAGTGACACCCTGGTTTTTACGGTAATCTATTATATTCTCACGCAGGCCGCTAACACCGTTACTATAACAACGCCGGATGAATTCCACGACAAAGACGTGGACACTCAGCTTCTCAGGGTCAGGGAGTGACCAAACAAACAGCATTGTACTGCAGGAAGTGTGTGTGTGTCATTGTCTTTGAAGAGCAGAACTTGAATCATGAGAACATACTCACTGTGAATACAGGAAAAAAAGAAAAAGAAAAAAAAAGACATCTCATGCCGATCCAATTTTCAAGCATCACTTCCACAGAGGCACAAACACATCTCAGCCGCCACCCTCCAAATGCTTTGCTTGTTACCCTCAAATATGCACCACAACGAGACAAATATTACTTTAAAAGAAACTTTAGATATGTTGTGCATCTGCAAATTTGACTTTATAGGAATAGCAAGTGAAATAACATTACCATAAGCTTGGTGCAATGCATGCATAATAGATTGTTGTTTTCACTCTGCATATGGTAGGAGCTGGATTCGCTTCAAAGTGCACCAAATTTGCATGATTCGATGTGAGGGATTCTGGGATTAGAGAATACCACTCCCCTCCTCCCCTCCTTTCACTCAGCTATAGAAAGGTATCACATTCCCACAGATGGCAGAGAACATTGTAAAAATATTGCCATTACTATAGAAAACGTGTGTGTGTGCGCAGAAATAAATGCAGCAACATTTTTTTTAAAGCTAATGTTGTAATCTGATACATGCAAATAATGAAGCGCAACAAATAATACACTGTGTTGTCAATTATATGTTTAACCCCTTGTCGCCTATTGTCACAAATTTCAGCCAAACCTCTTCTGGTCTGAAAGCAGTTGATGTGGCGTATGTATCCCAGCAAACATTTATTTTTTGTAGTTTTTTAATGTATTACTGTGAATACATTTACACAGCAAGGAGTTAAATGTAATAAATGCATTTAAAGTTTCACTTGAAAACAGAAGTGGTCAGAGAGTCTAGTAACAGGCTACACACTCAGTGTACCACTGACTGTTGTTGCTGACATGTCTTTTCTCCTAAATTGACACAAAACAGTGAAAGACGAGAGCGAGTCGGACTGAAGACAAACCCCAGGGGCAGCTACGGAACAAACAAGAACAAACTGATGAACGGTGTTTGAATTATTTCCTGTCTTTTATGTAGTCTGGCTGCCCAGTGATTTGACCACCGTACATTCCTGCAGAACCTGAACTGAAGACATATGTCAACGGCGCTGTTTTTTTTTTTTTTCCCCCACAGCAGTATGTACTTTTATGCAAATTGTGAGCCCATTAATGACGAGCTGTCCCTCTTCTCACTGAATAACCTGATTATAATTTAGATCAGGATGTCCATCTGTTAGGTGAACACCCACACACTGCGCATATATGATGAATGGAACTGCCACACGGCTCTTCCCATTTCATACTGGGAAACAATGAAACAGAAGACAATCAAAGAAAAGCTCTCTGTGTTTCCAGTCCCAGTTCATTTCCGTTTGGGCC
>CAAKHB010007859.1:407226-420689 GCA_901007665.1 Aeoliscus strigatus
GGGGGGGGGGGGGGGGGGGGGGGGGGGGGGGGGGGGGGGGGGGGGGGGGGGGGGGGGGGGGGGGGGGGGGGGGGGGGGGGGGGGGGGGGGGGTGGGGGGGGTGGGGGGGGGGGGGGGGGGGGGGGGGGGGGGGGGGGGGGGGGGGGGGGGTCTGGTAAATTATGAATGAAGAACCACTCTGTGGACGATGAGGACGATGCAGATTATTCATCCCTGGTTCCTGATTGCCACTTCTCAGCAGGATTTCACACCAGAGGGATGAAGACTGAATTACGAAAAAGTGTAAAGTAAGTCGATTACAGAATGCAGCAGGCAACTGCAATCACAATCCTGTGTGTGTGCATCATCTGAAGAAGCTTACGTGAAGATTTTTGTGGTAAATATAATCTGTAAAAGAAAAAACAACACCCAATTTAACAAAAAGGTGACAAATTGAGATGTATCAAGCTTTTCCCTCATTTCACAGATAGTACAGATGTGAGTGATGTTTTTTTTTTTTGTGTGTGTGGAATATTGATCATTCTAAAATGCACACATGCGTAAATCACAGTACAATCTACATAAAAAGTGAAAGTAAGAAAGAAAAAGGTGGGATCATATAAAACATGACAAAATAGATTTACTACGAAGACAAATTGGGGACCAGTAACAGATTTTATTCGCTGTCATCAGAAACACATGATCATTCCGATGATGATTGGTTGACAAAGTGGAAACCAGGAAAACATTCTGAACTTCAGCATCAGTTCCGCCGTATATCCTCACTGCTCATGTTCACCACGTCAACAAGAAAGCTACTTAGCAGCACAATAAATGGTTTTAATTTATTTTAAAACTCGACTGCATCTGACGCCACAGAGGCTCCAGGCAACGCGTCCACAAACATGTCGGGGAAGAATGATGGCTGCTGATCAACAGTATGTTGGCTGCTGATGACTTTATTGGAACAGATCAAGTTATAGATAATTAATTTCAGCTCTGAATCGATGTGTGCCGCTGGCGTCATCAGGCCCTGGCTGACCTCAGACACAGGCGCTACGGGGCAACACGTGCAGACAACTTCATTGACGGTATTAAAATGAAATAAATGCCCCGTTTTTCAGACATGAAGATGTTTCCTCTGATTGGTATTTGAATCGATTCATGACTTTGGCTTGTTCTCTTTATTTCACGCCGCTCTTCTGCAAACGATGTAACATTGTTGTCATGTTCCCAAAATGTGTCAGTGAGCAGACACCTGAAGAAAACCTCAGGAAGAAATCTCGGTCCATCTTCAGGCCAGAGAGCTGGAGTCTGCTGCTGTATGTTCTCTTTGCCATGATGGAGGAGGAGGAGGAGGAGGAGGAGGGGAAACGCGGCAGAGGAGGGAGGGGCGTGGGGAAGAGCAATGAGGCCGAGCTCTGATGAGGATGAATAGGGAAGAGAGAAAGAGGGAAAGAGATGGAGGGTGGGGTAAAAAGGAAAGGGGCTGGGACTCGGGGAAGAGGAGAGGGTGCTGAGAGGGGTCTAACTCTGGCATAAAAGTAAATTCGAATGCATTATTCATGGCTCTCTGTGTCGAAATATCATTTACGTGTGCTGTGTTGACTCATGGCTCGTAAAATGAGAAGGACATGAAAAGAAAAAAAGGAGGGAGGATATAAACAACTCAGGAAGCTTTCTCTATTCTCGGGCTGAAAAATAAAAAAGGAGCCCTGGTGCTCAATTATTTATTGTATGCTGTGTTTATTATTCTTTATCTGGGTAATAAGCAGCCACCTTGTTAGAGAAAGTCTCAAATCTGCCTTCAAAGTTTGCAGTTTGAAAGGGGCCGACAGTATGTATCGCGCAATGCATAAGCACCCTGCGGCAAAGAATCATTTCTTGTTACAGACCCTAACTGGACCACGGGTTTTAAAATCAACCCGAATTTTCCTCTCTTCATTCACCTGCTTTAAATCTGGGCCGATGTGCTGAAAGTGAGAATTTCTTTCGTATTTCATTGCATTTACTGTATAATGAGCGCTGCCACAACAGCACGGTCATCAAGTCTGTTTGGAACTGTCAGGTTCTTACTTCAAGTACATCGACACCACAGCAGCTCCAACAGGTGGCACACAGTACTACCACCATCTGACCGCCATCTGCTTTCATCACCCTTTTTACTTATTGCAGCAGTGGTCCAAAACACATGTGCGGTGGGACCACCAGTACCGTAAGGGTTTATGAGATGACGAGAGGAAATGAATTATTTATATATTCACTTTCTTCTTTGTTATTTTGTGTCGTCAATTTTTTAACTCTTGAAGCCTCTACCGTTGTGTGTACTGAAGGCAACAAATATTACTAATCAACTGTTAGTTCAGATGCTTTAAGGATTAAACCTGTTACATTTTCATAAAAGGATAAGAATTCATGACAGTGAGAATACTAAGGTACAGCACGTAAGAAAATAGAAACATTTTTATTTGCTCCAAAATGAGCCCTTTTCCTTTCCTCTCTCTCGTATTTGTATCCAAGCATGTGTGCACTTAAACGCACGCATCTGTGTGTGATTGTGTGTGTAGCCGTTGAAAAGTCGCAGCAGATATGACCTGCTCCACTTTTATTTTGATTTATAACGCTGGTGGAGAGCATCATCACAGAATCACTTCATCTTCTCTCCTTTATTACACCACATTTGTTTTCATTTTACTCCCAAGGCCTGGCTGAATACATTACACGTTTCCCAGGGGGCTGTGCGGCTTCTCTGCCACGGGAGACAATGGGATGACGGGGAGGGATTTCTGAGCATGCTTCATCATTAGAGGCATTAGCGTTATTTTGACTTGAAAACATGATCACAGGATTATCAGTATTCTCTGTATTAGCAGGATAAGTAGGCACATTTGTTGGAGCATTCGCTGGTCAAGCGCATTGTTCATAATTACAAGTCATTGTACACATTACGTATACAATAAGTGCATAATGTGATGCAATTAATGTGATGAAGTGATACATGTTGATATTAAGAGTGTCAGGAGAGACTTTTCCACAGAGATATTTCACAAATCCACTACTTTTCTTTGCAGCAGCTAAAGAAAAAGAAAAAAATCTCTGACATATTCACTGATTTGAGCTACCTCAGCACCCTTTTTTTGTGTGATTTAGATGAGACAACCCCCACATTCTCCCAAAGCATCATCTGATGCCTGAGGCGAATGTGGGAAACAGAATCTGATCCCGTCCAAGGAAGATAAGTAAGAGTAGAACATTACGGTGGAGATAATATGGCAATTGGATTTAGCATACAGAGGTCAATGGCAGGTTAATGCACAATGTAATACATGATTGAATATGGGAGCCCAGAGCAGGGGGGGCGCTGGAGGTTAAGGGGTGGCCCACACTTGTTTTGGGTCAGTCTGGAAAGAATATGAGCAGGGAATTATATTCATTCATCATGTTTGTCACAGCACCAAACTATTCTCGTTTCAGCACATTTCATTTCACTACACTATCTGAGCAACGTTCAAAGTGTCAATCAAGACAGAGATGTTGGATTTCTAAGAGAAAATCACAATAAAAAGAAAAAAAAAAACTTGAAGAGCTACGTAAGTGTCGGCCTATGAATATTCTCTGAGTCAATAAACTGACTACAGACTGGAGAAGATATTTCATGGTTCGACCAGCAACCGGAGACAACAAAAGTTCGGCAAGTGACGATAAACTGAAAAGCTTCATCATCGTCAAACAGATGTTCCAACAGCAGATGTAGGATCTTGTTTCCACCCATGTGTACTGCTCTTTTGCTCGCCACCCAGAACGCATGGCGCCAACATACAGATGTGTTTGGTCAATGCTGCTCAAGTCAAAGTCAGAAAGTCTCTCTTTTACCAACTAGGACATTTACATACTCGTCTGTTCATCGAGTTTGTAAAAGCCACGTTTTACCTTTCCGTAGTTCCATAATGTTGCCATATCTTATCACATCCACCTTCTGGTGATCACATTAAACCCCTTCGGCATACGTCGTGTTCTAACTTTCGCCCACATTCCGACACAAACACTGTTTGTCTTCCTTATTCACATCCAGCAGAGAGACTGATGGCATCTGCATCATTTCAAGGACATACAATAACACCCACCAGCCAAGCCATCTTACATGAATACATGGAGAAAAGGTTTCCTGCTATACCATTCCATGATTGAATTTCCAAGGACATGAGGGGAAAAAAGAAAACATTGGGGAAATGGAGGGGAAGGGGAGGGGCACAACTAAGGGTTTTTCTATGGTTTGCTGGAGAGAATACGTATATTTTAGGCATATATAAAATATAACACTTACAATAATACATATTGAAACCTTGTTCATGTATTCCAAACATGTACGTGTGTGCAAACATACACTTCAGACTTGCATGTGTCAGATATGTCGGATAGAGTGTGAAAGTAAATGAGAATAACAACAGATCCTACAAAACCTGGCTACTGAGCTCGCTATAAGCAGTGCAGTTGTTGACATGTAAATTGCATGGGCTCTCCTCTCCTGGGGGTAAAATTACTCCTCACTGCTCACTGCACCCTGTATAATAACTGGCTGGATTCTGCCTGGTTAAGGGTTTGGGGGATACCTGTCAATCAAATCAAAGCCAGACAGAATATATTTACATGGGTGCACTACAATGTATCATCTGAGCACTGCTGCTTCACCTAGATCTGGGAGAGCCTACAGACTTTATTAGATATTTATTGACTTTTTTTTCTTTATCTGAAACTGACACACACACACACACACACACACACACTAATAAAAAGAGAGTCTTGCTTCTAGAATTGATTGACCTGCTACCTTTTTATTATAAAATAATATATAAGAAAATGACTCATGCACAGACTCATTGAGGATGAACAGAAACAGAGCAGGTTACTTTGATGTCAAAGTGAAGACAGCCATCTAAAGGCCATCAGTGGTACTGCATCTTGAATCAGACTATTATTGTTTTATTACAGTAAAAAACAACAAAACAAAACACACACACACACACACACACACACACACACACACACACACACACACACACACACACACACACACACACAAACACACACACAAAGCAGATTCTAAAATAGAAAAGAGACGGTAATGGGTTGAACAATGAGTTGACACCAAGCCAAAGGCTAAAAGGAGCAGAATTTATGACCAGCATTTTATGTAAACTAGCAGTTTACATGGTGTCTGTCACTATTACACGTTACAATATAGATGTCATCATCATTTGGGCTGTTGGTGGTATAATTAGGTTGAAGGTGGTATGAAAGATGGTTAAATAAAACATCCTGTCGTAGATTACGTTATGGAATTTGACAGGTTTGGACACTGCTGTCCACTGCTTAGAGTTACATAATTGTCTACTACTTATTCTACCTTAACATCATAAATAATCTACCTTCATGCTCCTGGAAAGCTGTTTATAGCAATGTAATTCTACAGGCACAAGGACCCAGAATCCTTTGCTGAGCTCCCCAGCATGCAGATTGGGCTCAGAGATAATTTGTCCAACAGCAGCAGCAGCACATTCTTGTGTGCAACATGGAGAAACACTGGGCTGCAGTGTGTGCACTGATTTTAGCACTTGGTGCATTTGTGCATTTAAACACCGTCTGTGCTGCAGAAGCTGACAGCAATTTAACAGGTAGGTTTGCTGGGAGTGTATGTCTCCATCAATCTGCCACTTCCTTGTAAAAAAAAAAAATTGCATGTTTCTGTCTTTTCCTTCCACAACTGAAATCTGTGGCAACTGGACATCGTCATTAGTGTTCATGTATTAACTCATCTGCTTCAATGCTTCTTTCTCTCAGTGGTTCTTCCAAAAGCAGGCCACTGCCCTCGTCGCCTTAAAGTTGTCCCATCACATAAGGGGTGTGTGTGTGATGAAGATTGTCCAGCAGACCACAAATGCTGTGTCTTTGACTGTGGAGCTGTCTGTGTCCCTCCTGCTTTCAGTACGACCCACAATGTTCTTCCAGTGCTGTTGAACGTTAATTCTCATAAGTCACGTCAAACGCTGGCGGTCCATCCCTTCCACTCACAGTTTCATCACCCCTTCTTTTGTGACTGTGATGTTGTCATCGCGTGCTCTCCTTCTCTTTTAGCCAAACCAGGAGTGTGTCCTCGCAGACGCTGGGGCTCAGGCATGTGTGCTGAATTCTGCTCTGATGACAGCGATTGTCCTAATGAGGAGAAATGCTGCCACAATGGATGCGGACACGAGTGCATCGCACCATACACAGGTGACCTATCCCGTTACACCTGCACTGTTTGTGTGCATGGTGACTGATTCTTAACTCGGTGTTTGTCTTTGTGTGTGCGTGTGTCAGTGAAGCCAGGCCGCTGCGCTTTCCCTCAAGGAACTCCCATGTGTGCCGAGTACTGCTACCACGATGGTCAGTGTCCAGGGGAGCAGAAGTGCTGCAGGACGACCTGCGGTCACGCCTGCAGTGAGCCCTGCTGATCAGACAGCCAGCAACTCAGCTGTCTTTGCTCTTGTTAATGCAACAACACTGAGAACACACACAAATAGGAAGAAAGTCCATTCACAGTAGCATTTTTAGAACAATTCTACAGTGTTAATTGCACAAAAATTCTAGCAGGGATAATTGCTGGCTCTTATGGAGTATTAATGCCACCTTTGTAAAAGCTTGAAATAGAGAATGACTGTTACTTTTAGAGCGTCAGGATAATGTAAGGTGGTGTATGTTTGTATCTTTAAGCCTGTGAGGCCTTTCAGTAGGTTGGTCCATAACTAGCATTTTTGTTTTATACCATTCAGGCTGAGACATGTACTGTTCTTTTTATACTGTTATTGGTATGAAGCATTCAGTGTCCCTTTGTATTTTCACTAATAAATGTTTCCAGAAACAAGAAATGTGTTGCATATCTCTAACCACACGTCTAGTTTGTGCATAAAAGCCACGTTTCCTGGCTTTTGGAAGACAACATCTTGACCGCAAAAAAAAAAGTTTAAATATGTCAAGAATGCAAGAATGAAACTTACAAATGAAAGACTACTCACAGATGGGGTCTGTTTTCAGCATTACTGCTCAACATCACACATCTGAAAACACATCTTGAAGAGTCATTGTTCTAATGAAAAAAAAAAAAAAGATGGAACAGCCGTGTTTGGGTTTTTTTTTTCCAAGCACATGAAAACATGTTAAAACGTGAGCGTGATGTCATCGGTCCCTGGAGGTATGTGTCCTGTTCAAAACACTGAACACGCAGTGTGTTCTCTGGCTGTGTACCAACACGTGTGAGAACAGCGTTTGCGGCTGACCAGATATGAGCATCACTTGAATGGAATGCTGCTTTTGCTGCTGTTTTTGTTCCACACTGCTGCCAAACATGCAGAGTGCGAATCGCTGACCAGTCAAACACAGAGACTTCTGTGTCCGTCATCTGCCAGAAGTGGGGCCAAGTCTGTTTAAACAAGAATGTGGAGGCTTGGTGGGAAGAACCGTCGCTCAGATGCACTTTCACACAGTTAATGGAAGAAAACATGTTTAGTTTATTGTAAATGCAAATATTAACACAAACATACAGTACCGCTTCACACACTCACGTTCTGCCCAGTTTAAGGCCAGCAAATGGGAGTCGTAGGCAGACGAGACAAATTCATGTCAGTAGCAGGAACAGTATCATGATCGAAGAAAAAAATGCATAGTGGTACTTGATGGTGTGGGAACCATTGGTAGAAAAAAAAAACTTTTTATAAATGGGTTAACAGCACAAATACATAATCACTGGGAGGGTAAACAACAGCACACGTTTGTTTTCTTTTACATCCATGTAAATATTGACATACCAATGTGGGTTTATTGCTGAGTAATTGCTGTTATTATAAACTGTTAAAATAAATAAACTCTTTGTAGGATGCTATGATAAGCATTTTTAAAAACTGGTTTGTGACAAATCTCATTTTTACTTTAAATAACACGCCCTTCACCCCCCTTTGGGCTCTGCATTCTGACTGCAAGCGCGATGTCTGCGTCAGAAATCCTGCATGTAGAAGGACAGACAAAGGCGCAAAAAAACCAAACAACAGAACAACATATTGTTGAGTAGACCGTAATAATTATAGGCCACTCACAGATCAGCTCAGACACAAAAACGCTCCTCAAAGAGAAGAAACGAGGAGGCTTGTCTCTTCATTATTAGTATTTAAGCCCTTGACATTCATGCGTACAATGATGAGTGCAAAATAAATGGTAAATGATACAACATTTTTTTGTAATTAATGCTACTCAGAAGGAACTCCTTTAAAAAAAAAAAGCGATGCATCAGGTCTTTTTTAAAATTTTGTTCCTGTTTGTTTTTACCATATCAGCAACTTTGTTACTGAGGTCATGCTTCTGGATGTAGAGCGGGGGGCTGAAAACTGATCAAGTATGAAAGAATGTCACGTTCACATTGAGGACAAATGTCTTCTTCATAAAACCACAGCAGTTCAAATGACTTGAAGAAAGAACATTTTAACAGCTCTCCACTTCTAGTTATAGAAAACATGACCTTGTCTCCTTCTGTGTACAAAACGAAACCATCGAGTTCACTGTAAGAACATTCATCCCAGTGTCTGACTCAGTTCTTCCCTGAATAGAACAGTTCCTGCTGCATTCACCTGAAGGAAACTTAACTCCAGTTTAAAGTCTTGCCCGCTCTCAGAGGGGCGGCACACCCCTCAACCTTCGGATGACGTTGGCTAACCTTTTGGCCAGTCCTGGGCTGGGCTCTTCTATCTGGAAACTTCGAGTGAGTAGGTTGTAGAGGGATCCGTAGCCCACGGCCACGACAGTGCAGGTCAGGCAGATGACATTGTAAGGCATGCTGAAGTCTGGAGTGGGCAGGTTGACCAGCAAAGGCTCCGTGTAGACGCGCACAAAGAAACTGGATTCCTCTTTACTGGGAAAACTGGAAGGACACAGGACATCTTACCATCCCTTCTTTACACAAAACTAATTCCTAAAAATCAGCAGGAAACCATAACAACAACTCAGTACTTACAAGCTGCTGAAAAGGGGGCGCTTGTGGGTATTGTTTGTATCCATGGCGACAATGCTTGGTACAAGGGAACTGACAACCGAAGACCTGAAGGTCAAAACACCAAAATACCTTCAACCTTCAGCTCTTCTATGTGTCAGTGAAACATAACTGCAGCTTTACAACTTGTCGGTGCAGGACAGAATAAAACTCCACACACGTACCCGACATAGAAGCCATGGTTGGGGTCAGGGGTGTACTCTGTCCACTTGAGCAGCGCTCGCTCAAACTGCACGGTGACTTCAGTGACGGAGTTGGGAGGGAGCTGAACCAGCATCTCGAGGAGGTGGGGCCTCACACGGTCCTTTGATGGCTGGTAGTGGATGAAACCTGGCAGCAGAAAACAAACACACAGACGTCATTCACTGACTTTCTCTTCTACGACCTAAAGGACTTGTAGTAACTCTGATACGGTGAAGTTCAAAAGGCAGACACTGCAAATGTTCTCATGGAATCACTCTGCTTAAGGTACACTGAGCCTCTTCTACTAGACACAACTCCTTCTGAGAATATTCACTGGGAAAAGGCGTCTTTTTATTTCAAGACTTGACGAGCACAGAGCACAAACCTCGACCAGCTGCCATCATACATCACTTCAGCAGATTCAACACATACTCAGCATTTGTCAATGGTTAAAAATGGTCACCGTCTCTTCAAGGACGGCACTCTACAACGCTGCTGAGCTCTGCCTGGAAAAGCAAGCTGCTCCATGGCAGTTCAGAAAAAATGGAAAATAACTCACGTTTGTCGTAAGAATTCCGTCTCAGGTCTTTTTTCCGACAAGGCATCTTTCCTAGTTTGCCCTCTGATTGCACACCCATGCTGTTCTCAGCGACTTACTGGGGTTGTTGTTCTTTCCCTTGCTGGTGACGGTCAGCGTGTGGATGTACAGACGAAGGTACCAGGGCACCGAGTCCAGCAGCAGCACAGGAAACGACCGGTACGGGTGGTTGTTGTACATCAGTGTGTGAATCTCTCCCGCCTGCAGCCCGTAACCAGCCACGTAACGCTCGGCATGGAGCAGAGGGCGCAGCATGTGACCTGCAGGTGGGGGACAAGGAGACAGGATGCTTTTCGAGTCAACTGTAAATGTGAGACTCGACAACAGCTAATGTTGGTAGTGGTAATGTCTGACTGGTGCATGGTTCTCTGGACTCTTCATTCTTAATGCTACTAAACCTTTGAAAATATTATCTGAAATGTCATTTTTCGGTCCTCTGTGACACATGACAAGGAGGAGCAGTAAATCCACCTGGTGAATCTCTGAATGAGGCCTGCTCTGTCTCCTGTATCCTGCATTATTCTGACATAAAAACGCTGCGTGCTGCTTTACTGTTCCTCCTCACCCTCGCTGGATTTCCAGCGAATCAGCAGATTGAGGGAGCGAGTGGTGCCAAAGGTGGTTTGTTGGGTCAGGTCGTAGACGGAGAAGGTTCTTCTGTCTCCCAGCACCACTGCCTGGCTCAGCAGCGGAGTGGGTGGGCTCAGCTCAAACTGCTCCCCCTGCAAGCGTTCAAGCGGACAAATTTACAACAGCACATTCGGTCATTTGTTTAGAGTGTAAGCGAGAACATCGTCAAACCTCGGGGTTGTCGGTGATGTCTATGTAGATTTTGCTGGAGGAGGCCAGCGGACAAGCTTCTGTTAGGGTCCGAGAGAACATCTTGAACAGAGACCACTCTGAGGGAACAGCGGCGTGAATGTCAGCTTGATTTTACTGACAAATACTCAGAACAAAACAAACCTCAGATGAAAGTAGGCGCTCGGGTGCTTTTGCTCACCTCGTTTTCCCTGTGCAGAGGTGTGTAGGTCAAAGACGACATTCAGCGTCTGTCTCAGCTCCCACGAGGTGGTTTTGCATTGCCAGTCCTGACACACCGGCCGGATGTGCACCGCCTGAGAATGGAAACTGCTGTGGAAGAGTTTCTCTGACTTCAACAGGACAGCAAGGCCGGCCTGGAAATGCAACATCACCACATTCAGTCATCAGAACAATGACACGTCAGAAACGTGTGTGTGTCAGAAACATACGATGATCGAGGGCACAGTGGATTTGAGCTCTGCCTGATGTTCACACAACTCACCTTGGAGGCACAAGGGAGGAGTTTCTTCCATGGGGTTAAATTTTCAGTGCAAACAATCTCACGGGGAAGGGTGGCGTAGCGGAGGAAACGGTGGTCGGTCACTGAAAGACAAACAGAAGATGGCAGTGACACGCTGCGGCAATCACACCTCCACCTTCCACCGTACCGTTGCTGATGCCCAGAGGTTTGAAGGAGGCGCTGGGCTGAACAGTGTTGGTGGAGTCAATGAAGTTCAACGAGGCGCAAAAGATCCCCGACAAAGCATTTGTCAGCTCCTTCCACGTTCCATCCACACTGTCACAAAGGAGACAAACAGAAACATTAAAGCTGCTGACAATCGACACACAGGGCAGTGAAGCGGTAGAAGAATTAAACTTATTTCAACCAAATAGGAGGATGATTATCACTCAGAGGTCTTTGTAATTAATTATGGACTATATTATCTAATCTGCAAGCAGCTTGTGTTTGTATTCACGTTGGTTCTAAACATATCAGAAGACTTTGTGAACGTCTGGCAACACAGCAGGTGTGCATGGATATACATGGATCAACAGTTCAACTGCATGACCATATTCACAGAATAATAACAGATATTTGCCAAAGAGTCAATGTTTCCTCAGGAGGTTGTGTGTTTTTCTAGATTTCAATGATCAGCAAATAGATTAAGTCAGAGACTTATAGACAGTGTGACTCTACGCGTCCTCATTCTCAAAAATGGCAAAACAACAGAAAACATGTGTTTCAGTGACTAAATCATGACTTTGAAGATCGGTGTATGTATGCAGTTGGGTTTGATGAAGCGTGTTGGCGCACAGCTCAGTCTGTCCACCAGGGTGCAGTGTAGGTTTCGCTTACACGGCTGGAGCAGGTGAAAGGTAAACAAGGGTCATTCCAAACAATGCGGTGATGGAGAGTGCCAAACACAGCACCAAGCAAAACAAACTGGACAATGTTCCCGTCAACTCTTGAAACGAACAGGACCATGGCTCAAAACTTTCGATATTTTAGAATTTGAAACGGATTCAAGTCGGTGACTGACTGCACTGCTGGAACAGCAACTACTGGAAGGAGTCTGGATCAGTGGCTGAAAAGGAATTGTGATCGACTCCTGTCTGCAGCCAACAGGAAACGAGAAGAGGCAACGTAAGTGAAGCTCTGTCTTTTCACTGCATTCACTAATGATTATTGGAGGCTGGACTGGATCGTGTTTATCTTGCTAAAGTGTGTGTAAAGAAGGGAAAGTGTAGGAATTCTCTGCCATGATTCAAATTAGGTGAACATCAAAGACAATAAACGCCTCATCATAAAATATGTTGTGGAAAAGGGAGAAACTGACTGTTCAGATTTTCTGCTTCTGAATTCATCCAGCACATGACACTGTATTCACTGTTTGTTTCCATGACACTGTATTCACCTGTGGTAGGGGGACATCTAGGCAGCGAAGTGGGGGGAATTACATTTGTGGAAGATAAACTTGATTGTAATTCCAATCCTCAGCTGTCGGCAGAGGATGGAACCCTACTCACTCTGTCACAGAGTCCTGGAACCACACCCACAGTTCGGCTCCAGGGGGGGACGACTGAAAGGGCTGCCCCCACTGCATTGTCCTCCAGTATCCCTGAGTGAAGGAGATGTGCAGCTCACGCACTGAGAACTTGGAGATAACGTGTCCCAGAGACTTGGGGAAGAGACGGTAGTGGGACACTGAGGAGGACAACATTAGAGCGTTATTTTACCAGAAATAGAATTAACCACAGATAATACTCATGACTGCAGCTGGGATATGATACTCCTTTATTGTCCCATAGTGGGGAAATTAATGTTTAATAGATTTCCAAATGTGGACAAAGAGAAAAGTGAGGATTTTTGTTTTTTATAACATGCAATCATTATTCTTAATATGATAGTAAGATTTAGTTATAAAGCTTTCAGTCAACTTTGTCATTCTGCAGGATGATTTTACAATATGGAATGGGTTCACAGTAAACTACACGAATGAACCTTTAATGCTCAATGTGAATTTCTCTTAGACATTAATAAAGTATCTCTCCATCAAGTAAACCTTATGTTGTACGCTATGTAAATGTAAATTCATTATCCTGAATAATCTGTGTACAATGTCTCGATTTAGACGTAGATATTATTTCTACTGGACCTTGTAGCATGTTTTCTGGATGCTAACAGTTAGCTTACCTTTGCTCCCTCCCATGAAATCCGTCTCCCACAGGACACGAAACTGGAAACTGGCGTAAATATCCCCGGAGTGCAGCGGTCTGATGACCAGCTCCTCTTGAAAGTCGTCTTTCGGGTGTGGCGGTGCTGACGGG
>CAAKHB010007859.1:421891-433340 GCA_901007665.1 Aeoliscus strigatus
TCCATGGCTACATCGGATGGACTAGACGGCTGTCTGCAACGAGGCAGGTCTCAAAGTGACCCGAACATACTCACCGAACCGGGCATCGATCTGTCTCACGGCGCAGGTAAGAAAGACGCGTCGTTGTCTAAACCTTTATTCTCATGTGTTTGTGATGTACATGCTCTCATGGCGATGCTGAGGTTTCCATCATCATCATCACCATCACCATCATCATCGTCCCTGCTCGTCCAGTCATCATTAGCGCATATGCGCCGGGTGTTGGACGTTTAAATATGCAGCCGAAGCGCAGAACTCTTGAGCTGCAGAATAAAAATGATCATGCAATGTTTGCGTAGTCGGATGGCTGCATACCATTTCCACATTGTCGCCTGTAGCCTGTCCTACTGTTGACTGCCGGCGGTCCCCAGGAATCAGCCTGTAGGCCGTTTAATAACATGCAGCCAGCAACATGGACAGTGTTGCATCTTGTATGAGGTAAATCTCATGTAAAGAAATCCAACACATGCTTATGTTGTCTAATGTCACTATTATCCGAGATTCGCCAAAAAAAAAAAAAAAAAACCCAAAAACAAAATCAACCCACATTGACTCTAATGCCAGTGTGTTGCATTCAACATCTAATTGTTTGTGCATATACAGCTCTGCCACATATTGACAACCCTGACATGACCCACCCTCTCATACCTCCTCCTCCATGCTGACCTGATCACTATCATGATCAATGACCAGCAACCCGCTTCACTGGAGCTATAGGTGGAAACACCCCCAATTCACCACAGCCTCACTCTCACAGTCGGATCGACTCACCGGCTCATGGACCCTGCAGGTGTACTTTTGGAAGAGGGGGCCCTTGTTCATCACTGTGTGATGTGTTCGCCATCCTCCTGCATATTGATGAATTGATCTTTCATCAATAAGAGAACGCCAGCGAGCAGTTAGGTGATGAATGTTCCAGCATAAATTATGAATTCCGCCCCACCCCCTGCAAATATATGGTTTGATTTATTTAATTTTTTTTACATAAGTTCAGCTATTTGTAGGCATATTGTGTGGGTTTGGGAAGAGTCATTGCTTCCTCCCACACATGCTGAGTTTTACGCACATGAATACTGCTTGACTGAACGATTCAGAAAAAAAAAAGCACATGTCATTCACCTTTCAACTGTTCACTTATGAGGTCTGTGGCAGCCACACCTGCCCGCTCTCATCAACCGCTCGTTGCATGTTTTTAATAGAGCCTTGCTGGTTTCCGACCTCCTCTGGTTGATATAATTCACACATAGGTAGAAGTGAGAATGTCACACTGGGCCTTTGACACACCTGCGTAAACAACGCAGACGCCTGGCAGAGCAGCCGCACTGACGAGACAACACCGGGACGCAGAAAATCAGCCTCTGCAATTGCACTACTTTCAAAAATGTGAGTGGAGTATGCAAATGGAGCACAGTAAAGTCAATTGTCACTGCGACTACAATGTTGGTGCCTGGTGACCCACAGTACACAGTGCCCGCCCCCCTCCCTCGCTGTGGATCATCACTGTGCTAGCGTCTCGGACAGCAGTCTTTGCCAAAGGATTACTTTGGCTGCTTTTTTTTTTTCCTCCCAGTACAGTGTCAGGGTCTGCAGCTGCAAGGGCTGACACTGTATTCATCCGTTTACTCAACACAGCAGAGAAGAGTCAATAGAGGCGGTTCCAGCTGACCATCAGAGAATCAGAGCAATGTTTTCTTCTGACTAAAGGTGTCAGAGCCACTGGATTGTCAGAGATGGATACGTCACTACCTTCTCAGTTCCAAACCTATCGTCGGCTTTTACTGACCTTTCTGATTGTTTGTGATACAAGAAAGATACAAGAAAGTCATATTCCACAGTCATTCTCAGTCATTGCTGACCATTGACCGAGGTAGTGACGTAGAGAGGACACCTTGAAGCTTTGAGGACAAGGATCGAAGGCAAGGCAGGGCTGTCCCCGTGCCGTCGTCCTGACAATATCTCTTCTTCTCAAAGTTTGCAGAGAGTTATCATTTTTTAATAGATGAATAATTTAGTTTGGAACGAGGATATTATCACTCCCACTGTGTTCATGTTAAAACAATCCAGTTCCATCACCAGAATTAAACATTGATATTCATTTCTGAAGTCTGTACATATTATCTTATCGGAACAAAGCCTGTTGCAGAGTTAGTGATGTGGATCAGCACACTTCTTTCCTCTCAGTTTTAACATTTATTGCACATGTCATGTAACCAACACAATGTGTGAGTCAGGGTGACCTATATTATCATTAGTCATGTATTATTTATCTATTAGTTTGACAAAAATTCTGGTACATTGCATCTCCTTTCCTAAGCTTTATCTCCCATAATAAGCACTAATCTTTCATATAATACTCCAGCTATAGGGAAGAGTGCGAGAGAGTGCTATATCCACCATAGCCCTTAATGTGTAATGTGCATTTGAATGCCCAGAGCAGAATCTAATCAAGAATTCAAAAATATTTTGTCGAGATTGTTCACTGTGTAATGATATGTCAGTTATTGTTTCATAGAACTACATCGCTAGAACTGTGGTATCGTATTTAAAGACACGTGTATATGCAGTAGAAGTGAGGGAATAAACTCATTTGAACGACTCAACATTAACCACAGAGATTCTTACACACCATATACAGATAGACCCTGTCTGATCAGATAAACCTGTAATGGGTCATTTAAACGTGGAGGAGTCACTGGATAGACAACGTTTCAAACACTGTCATTTGTCAGTTTCCTCTAACACCCGCTAAGCAGAGATTTTTTTTTTTTTTTTAAAGTTCTAGTCCTCTTCCACCCTACCTGGTTAATCCCTCTCAGATCTGACATCCAAAGTATCTTCAAGGATTGCAGTGAAGCCCCCTAATGAATAAGGAGCTACGTCAAACCCTGTGAGAGTTGATACTGAGCCCTCACGATGACTCACCCCAAGAGCCATTTCTTCGCCATAATACCTCCGTGAAGCTCAGGCCCTGATGAGTAAATATGGGAAATTGTGAGTCAGCGTGTCTTATGTAATATGCACCCCATTTCACAAGTCTTTGTTTAAAACAAAGGAGAAATAATGTACACAAAATGGTATTAGTGCCAGAGGAATTCCTTACATAAGTCCTGGTTCAAAAGATGTGGATTCAACATTTGTATTCACAGTTGTGGACTGCAGCAACATTGTTATATGACATCCAGTCCCCTCTCTCAGCCTTTTAGTCCAGGGAATTTGAATGAAGCAACCAGATTCCGTTTTTCAGTGGAATATGAGTTAAAGATGTGCAAACAGGAGCACGGTGACCTGTGAGACGCAGCCAAGAGTTCTTACTCCAGAGGCGCTCAGAGAGCATTCACATTCACGACGATCAGCGTGATGTTTCCTGTCATCCGACAAATTCACTTCATTAGAATGTAAAACAAATGCCCAATATTGAATTCATTTTTCTTATTTTAAGCTGGTGCTCCTCCCCTCTGGCAAGGTTAATGAAAATTAGCCTGTTGGTTTTTGCATAATCCTGCTAACAGACAAACAAACAGATTTAATTATCGCTCTTTTCCAAGGATCTCAACCTCCTGATGCTCACAATAGTTTGCAGTGTTTGGTGGCTTTTGACAGCTGTTGTGTGATAAACGGAGGCATCACACGTCCATGCAGGACGTGCTGGTTACAGTACCTTCTACGCTTGTAGAGGCAACAAAATAGAGCACAGTCTACCCTACATTGTTACAAAAGATACCCTCTTGACATGTGGTTGAATTAACAACAACAGTACACTAGTTGAAATATCTCTTAAAATGCTATGACGTCGCTTTCTTAGTTTCCAGATTATTAAAAAATATACTTCGCACATAACAATTTAATGAGATGGAGGCGACAAATTAATTTCCTGTTCTTTTAAAGAGATGAAGGGGAGATCTTAAGGTGAGGCTAATATTTGTGTCTGTGATGTAAAATTGAGTGCAGGATGAGACTTCTACGGGTTTTAATACGTTTATTCTATGTCACTGATGAACACATACAGTTCCATACCTTTTTATCAGTCATCAGATGACAGATGGACATGAATTTACTGTCTGGATGGACAGAAACACCGTCACCCACATTAAGCACGTCCTGATTACGCTTTTACTGGCTTTCCTGACTAGTGGAGTCACCATTCATTTGTCATGGTCAGCTACAAGAGACAGTGATTCAGTCGAGGCCACCTGGAGAGCTGTTCATTTCCTCCCCGATGCACAAAGGGCCCTACAAGGGGGGAGAAGAAATGCTTAAGTGGTACCACTTCCTGGTATCTCAACACCATGAGATCTTTACTTTTGGTAACTAAGAATCGACATAGTCGGGAGAATGAATGGGATGAATTCCTCAAAGGGGGTCTTCTAACTGGAGACTTTTATTAAGCTGGAGTTGGGTTGTGATGTCATGCCCAGTTGAATGACGCCAGAGAAAAAAGACAAAGTTGTAAATGTTTGTAATGAAGTTGGTGGGAGATGGCGAGAAGCTGCTTGTGGTTTAAAGGAACATAAGACACAGTCCTCAAGAGTGTGTGCACAGTCTGTGTTGTTTGACAGTGTGCAGCTGTGAGATGCAAACACTTAACAAAGTGCCATGTCATTAACAATTCACCTGATTATCATTTCACTTATGGGAAGTTCATTTCTGCATGAATGATGCAGGAAAAGTCTCCAGACGTCCCCGTTAAGGATAACGGTGGAAGTTATACAATGCTGATGGTCGAATGGAGCTGAGGGCGGCAGGAGGACTTTTGGGACGTGCCCGGTGGCCGGGGGCCTTAAACAAGGTCTGATGGGCAAGGCCGCTCTGGAGGAGCAGCTTTGAGCCCAACTAATGAGATATAAACAGATACAGAGTGTGCTCAGACTGCCGCGATCTGTTGTGTAGGATGTTGCTATCCCTCAGTAGATACTGTACTTACTGTCGGGTGCTCAACTGAGTGATCCCACCAGGAGAAGAGGTGTCAGAGGCCGAGGGCTAAGATGTGGATGCAGATGTGCAGACGAGCATCGAGAGAGAACTGAGGGATGGATGTAGAGAAAACTAGGGTAAAGGAAGTGGAGTAAGACCTGGACTCAACTTCTCCTTTACTGGCCCTACTCAAGAATGAAGGAAGAGTAGGTAGAAGGTTTAGTATCCGTCTCTAGATACATCCTTCTTAGGCTCATTCATTCATTCATTCATTCATTATCCGGTTGCTCCTGTTACGTTTGTGCTGGAGGCGATCCCAGAAGTCAACGTCAGGGACGAGTCACCAGCTCATCGCAGGTGGGAGGAAGCTGGAGTACCCAGAGAGAACCCACACAGACCCAGATAAGGAATCGATCCAGGGACCTTCTCACTCTGAGAAATACCACTGTACCACCGTGTCGCCCTCAGCGAATCTACTTCCTATAAACTCAGACAACAAAGAGAAGCCCACTAAAAGATCATTTTTA
Source organism: Aeoliscus strigatus (assembly GCA_901007665.1). Taxonomy (NCBI): domain Eukaryota; kingdom Metazoa; phylum Chordata; class Actinopteri; order Syngnathiformes; family Centriscidae; genus Aeoliscus; species Aeoliscus strigatus. Next base: position 427,369 of record CAAKHB010007859.1, read on the forward strand.
TGCGCAGTGATATTATTGCATGTTGTACCAAGTCTACTGTCGGACTCCTGGACCTACAGCTAGAGTGGGGACAAGATGGTTGCCATGTTGAGTTCTGCCCTCTGTGCGCGCCTTCGCTGTCTGGAGCGCACAACATCGTGCCTGGACCCTCAGGATCCAGAAGCAGATTAAGCATTTGACAGTGTTTGAGCGGCTGCATGTTCCCTGCTGTGTGCGTCCAAGTGTGTGTTGATCTGCAAGAAAACTGGCAGGACGGTGCAAAACAAGAGCAAAAGAAAAAAAAAGAAATTAGCCATTGCAATGAGCCATAAAACAAAGCAGCCAGGCAGCTGAACGCAGAGAAGGAGGAGCTGAGCTGCCTTAAACACCTGTCAGAGACCTCTGCATCAAGGCAGTCAAGGAGCTCCTTAGCCTTTTAAAGGCTGAGGTTAAACGGAGTCGGTGTGCATGAGCTACACTGCGTGGCGTTGAGCGCTAAGAGAGGAAACTCCTCTGGGGATTGAAGAGTGTTGAGCAGTGGAGACACATTTTGCGACGAGAACGGGACAAGAGGCAGAAAGGAGAAAGAGGCGAAGAGTTAGCAGCTTCCGTTGAAAGGGAGCCAAGAAGTTGTCCTAATTGCCAACTGGTCGTACTGCTATGATGGATGGTCTGCAGGATAGCCAGCGTTAACAGAGGCGGTGGCCGTGGAGGTCGGAGTAGAAAACTCCTCTCGCCACATGTGTAGACTTTAAAGTGATCCAAACAAGGATAATCAATTCTTTTTGGTACCTGCAAATATCTGACATCGTCTTCTTTCTGGTCATGTCCTCGATGGGTCTGCTCATTTCCTGTTTGCTGATCGATGATGAAAGTTCATTGGTGGAAACCTGCTAATACTCAGTGCAGTAATATCTCACATTAGAAAGATTGATGAAAGAAAATTGAAATAATTTCTTTAACATAAAAAAATGTACATTTGTAACCAAAAGTAGGTATTTTATTTGTTCACATTGTGAATTATAATATTCCCTCCAGCTTGGCTTGTAAAGCTGGATGACACTAAAGAACTGCTGTCTCATGAGTATTCATCATCTTCTCTGCACCTCTTCCAGTAGTAAAGTTTACAACGTTGTGTCATGTATCAGGGTCCGATATCTTCACATCTCCCACTGCGTTGTCCTCTTTGTCTTAACAAAGATGCCTGATCCAGTCACAACTAAATGAGGAGGGGCACTGACGTGGGGGCGACTGTTCCAAATGTTGAGACGTATCACTGTCAACTTACAGCAACACTCAACGCTGCTGCTCCTTCTGCAATTGATATTAAAATTCATTAAAAGAGATTCAGATACAAAATGAGCTAGTTGCACTGTGCGTGAGGAGGGGGGTGGAGGACGATCCAGATGCCGGGTGTGTACCTGAGGTAAATGAGGTATTATGTAACACACCGACAATGACCACAGAAAGTAGAACAAGGCCTTCCATTAAGAGACTGCTGCCCTGATAGGCACTTAGGCCATAATATTATTGAACATCTATGCTAAGGCCTCTCAGGAGATGCTAAATTAAATACATAGTCAGTTCACATAGTAGGAGCAGGAGTACAGTCATAAAGAGGAAATGAACTGAAGCTTTTCATTGTGGTGATGGACTGGCTGTGAGGTGAAATGAGAACCAACAAGGAAAGTTAGATTAGGCACAAAAATGATCTGGTCAGTTGTTTAACAAAGCAGTCTGTCAGCAAAATTATATAAAGTCCTGAGTGAAACCCTGACAGAGGGTTCCATTGCTGTCGCTTTTTATAACACTTTTCTGCCTTAATGGCACTCAAAGAGCCTGTTCAATTGTTACTTGTTTACCCATTCATGCTCACATTCAGACTTTCTGGCAGAAGCTGTTTTACGTACCCAGTTGTGAAGAACATTCACACACAGACTGATGAAAGAAACCTGCTCCACCTCCGCCTGTCACAGTCACAGCCGCCTGAAACTTAGTAAGGAAGTGTTTGCCTCCGCCACTGAATCTGTGTCCAATCTGAGCAGATAATTCCCATAGACCTTTATTATCTAGTATTTAAAGTCATGTGGAGTGTGTGTGCGTGTGTCTGCACACACACACACACACACACACACACACACAGAACATGACTTTAAAAACACAAGTACACAGAGGTTAGATGGCAAAATGTAGATATGCTGGAGATTATTATTATAAGACATGGTCAGTCCTCATCATTGATCATTGTTGGATGATTTGAGTTTCAGTGTGGAGGTAATAATATAATTCAGAGTGGACACCAGGGCGTTCATGATTAATGGCGTCATTCTTTCTGATGGACTTTCCTTCATTAACTGTAATTGTTCAATTTTCCTCTAAAATATATCGTGGTGGATGAGAAATGCCGCGCACACGGGTGCAAATGGGGAGTGATTTTGGACCGAAATGGAGCTCAGTGAGTTTCAGCACCACGGTCAGTTCCAGCCTGAGCTGCTGAACCAAGCAGAGTCGTGTTCTGTGTGCTGATGAGTCTGTCCGGAATCCCATCAATACTGACACTCAGCTGGGCTCTTGATCCACTGGGGAGGAGGTCGGTCAATGTGCTTTTCTTCTTTTTGCGCACCCAGTGACACATTAAAGGGAAAAGCACAAAGTGCCGATCCAGACAGATCCCATTCAGTTTAATCATCTCGTCCATCTCTGGAAGCTTCTCTGCCAAATCCCATTAAAACTGCTTTTACAGCTGTGGCCAAGCTTTGGAGCAGAGTCTGTGGTCATTATTAATGAGTGAGTGGCCCCTTGCAGCATCTTCATCAACACTGATTCATCTCACGGCCCAAACTTGTTCCACCAGCAGAAAATGTCACCGCAGCAGCTTCGCGCTGGCACAGAGAGAGCTCCAACAAATTCATGTGTTTTTATAACTGGGCGACTGCCATCGGCTTCAGAACACTCTCACAACAGATTTAACCAATTAATGAAATATTTTTTTGCAAATATTTTTGCTCCAAGTAGACAAAAAAAAAATCAACAAGATATTGTTTCATTCCAAAAACAGTTTCCTGAGTGTGTAATTAATTAGTATGAATGAAAACAGCGTGCAGTGCATCATATTATTAACATGATTATTATATGGTATTATGAGAAATGCGTCCGTGTAGCATCTGGCCTGATATATCCATGACGCATAAGGTAACTGGTCAGTTACCACGCCGACGCATCTCTATACGCATCTGGCATCACAACATGAGCTGCTGGCCTCTTGCCATCGGGGCAGAGTTGGATGTGTTGTAAGTCAGTACATGGACTAATTCCAGCTACTTAGACAAGAACATAAAAAAAACGTCCTTCTATTTTTGACTGTTAGCTCTCCCCATTCGGCGCCGTGACTCTGTCGTATGGTTCAAGCTACGATTAGCGTATAGGTCGCAGGAATCCGAGGGTGAACGTCATCTCGGTTGTTTGGAGGTTGCAGTGCTAACAGCTAACAGCTAACAGCTAACAGCGCCTCCTGTTATCTACCCTGCCTGGAGACCATGATGCGCAGTCCACCCTGAGTAGTAGTGACCCAGCGGAACATGTGCTCGCAAGCATTGTGGGTGTATTTACTCTCTCATGCACACACTCAGTGTGCTGCATATAAAATGTTCAGGCATTGACCTAAATCAGTGGAAATCAAAAGAATAGATCACACACGACTGCTCACCCACCACACTGCTGCAGGAGTCTATCACTGGTCTGCATAGAGGAGACAAACAGCCACGTTCGCACCGTGATGCTGCTTCCAGGAGGCCACTTTAATAAATGGGGAAAACCTGAAGCTGTCTTCTTCTCTTCAGGCTAGCGTCACTTTTAACTCCACACACAGCGCATCACTTTTTATTACTCACAGCAAAATGTTCCGGCTTCTTTCTGAACGGATTTCACCTGTTCCTCCGGTGTCTGTATTTTTTTTTTCTCATTTTCTTTATTTATTTCACACTTTATACTTTAAGACGGCTCGATCGGGTGGGGTCACAGTGGGTCCCAGGTGTCTGGCACCTACATGTACATGCTAATACAGAGTAATTTACACACCCAAGTTGGAACCGGAACAGAAATGTGAATTTAGTCACAGCTATACCGTCTCATCAATTCAAGCCCTAAGTAAAGAAACGGTCCCATGGCCCCCTCTCCTCTCCCCATCATTCACCATTTCGGCCTTTATAACAGCAAAGTCATGTTTGTACGCTCCCGTTATTTGGTCACCCAGTAATCATCTCAGGGATCTCTGTCTCCAGATATTTCTGTCTCCAGGTATTTTCACCCATGAAAGAATACTTACATACAGGATGAATGTCATCTTCTCTGTTCTGCACAACTGTTGGACTGGAAATCTTCCTGGACACATGCAGGGTTTTCCTTCCATCGCCCAAGCAGTTGTTGAGAACATGGACCGGCTTTTTCAGAGGCTCACCCCTCTGTGTGGGTGACAGGAAAAGCACTTCTAGCAAGAACATTAACAGCACACTGGGTGGACGTGATGGCTGCAGCAAGCTTTCACAGTTGGTCAAAGATAGCGTGTCTTTTTTTGGCCGATATGCAGAGGCGTGTCTGCGTGGGCAGAGATGTGTGTAAGAATTACTATCCACAGTTATATGGTGGTGTAACCTTACTCAACACTGACAGGAAATTATTGTCCAAACCATTACAAAAACATCTGACGAACCACAACTGAAAATGGTTCATGATAGTTTCAGATGGTTATGTTAGGTATTCATGCTTTTAGTGCAAATTCATTGCATCATCATTGTCACAAATTCTCTGAAACATCAAATGTAAATTATGCTGGTTGGGGCTCAAAGGGACTTTCCCCAGCAAACCTTTGGACATGGAGTTTTGAGACTGTTGATAGGAGAATATTATTATTATTATTATTATTATAGATAATAATTATTATTATAGACAGGTTTTGGTGGTTGGTCAGATGATGTATTTGAAATTTACTGGCTCACTGAACTGGGGAGGTTTGCATTTTTTTTGTATTATTATTATTATTATTATTATTATGGGCTCTATAATGACTGAATAACTCAGTTCTGGCATAATTCTCACCAGGGACTGAAAACGAACGAGACTGTGTTTGTTTGTCAAATTTCATGAGATTGTATCCGACAGGCAAAAAGTAGAGGAACAGCTTGTGAGCACGCACTAGATCCTTGATGTCCTTGTCGACGGTGCAGCAAAGCTTAGCCGCCAAGCCGCCCACCAGCCCTCGTTGTCAACATCAACATATTGTAACAAACAGCGTCAGCCTCAGGCCCTCTCCGATTGGCTGCCGGCCTCGCTGACATCATTTCACTCACTCTATGCCAGTAGCCCACACGGTGGAGTTTCACACTTGGGTTGTTGTCACTTTGATGATGTGGAGTCTTGACATTTGCCAACTCACTAAGTCAAACCATGATGCACTGTTTTCTCTGAAATGACTTCCGCTCCCATCTGACATACAGAACTCTGCTTGTGAAGTCGATACCTACGGAGATCTGTGTTCGTATTTAAGAGCTCAACGAGATGTTTCTGTGGAATGAGAAATTGTTACATGAATAATGGAAACAGACATGAAAAGGGGACATGACCTCAGCATCACTATGCTGATTATAGTGTTCTGCCTGAAGAATGTCTTGTTGTGTTTCGTAATAAAACTGTTCTGACGTGAAGTCTTTGCGTAACAAGCCTTTCTGATTTGTATTGTTGACAGGGTTTCATGGTGAGAATGAACATAAACATTCAGTTCCCCAGTGAGATATTCAGAGATGACGTTCTCCTCCTCAACCTGGCCTTTCTCTCTTACATCCATCCGTATGTTCTCTCTTTCATATAATGTTGCACGTACCCTTCGGCTCTTCTCTCTAGTCCTTAGCTAGGCGCCCTGACGAAGGCTGGGCTCCTGAGGCAGCAGGGCCACAAACAGATGGCTGCTCAGTTGCAAAGCCGGGGGGGGGGGGGGAAAG
>CAAKHB010007859.1:438973-455847 GCA_901007665.1 Aeoliscus strigatus
GCTGGAGACGGTGAGTGCGACTATCGCAGCGTATGTGGAAAACACAGAGCAGCCAGAACATGCTCGTTGCTAGACTGACAGTTACTCACACTCACATTCACACCTACGGGCAATTTCGAGTGACCAGTTAACCTCAGCATGCTTTTGGAGGTGGGAGGATGCCGGAGGACCCGGAGAGAACCCACGCAAACACGGGGAGACCATGCCAACTCCACACAGAAAGAACTGAACCAGAACCTGGAACGTTCTTCTAACCACTGCCCCACCGCGTCAGAATGAAGTGCATGAGTGTTTCGGATAAGATGCCATTTGCGAGAGTGTAGACCCTGATGCACCAACACTTGCCAGCTGTGTGCGTCAGGTCGGATCGCTGTAAATATGTGTAGGTGGTGACATGTTTGATGCCACAGGCACCTCTGTTTGACCCCAGCCGATCTGGGGTCAAACAGTTTTACCCGTGTGGATATGAAGTTGATGCGCATCAAACCACGTCAACAAACGTGTCCACAGCTCACGTTGGAATTCCTCCAAACCAATATGTTCTTCCCAAACGCAGTCATTTGGGTATAGTGTAAACAAGAGAGAAAAACTTGACACACCTCTGGGGGGCGCCAGTGCTGCTTAGTGCTGTAATTGAAAGAGGAGGACCTCACTTGTCAGGCAAGGCAAGGCACAACTCATACACCAGGCAAAAAACACAAAAAAACATCAAACGAAAGAAAGAAAAAGCAATCAAGTAAATAGACACCAACTAAAGAGAATAAAATGCATAAATAAAAGTTAATTAAAACACATAATCCAACAGAAGAAACGTTTTTAAGCCTGATTTAAATGAACTGAGGAGATTGTTCCACAGGTGAGGAGCATAACACCTGAAAGCTGCTTCACTTTGTTTGGTTCTGGTTCTGGGAACACACAGTAGACCTGAGGGGTCTGGATACTTCATAGGGAGTGAATAAGTCAAGGATAGATTTAGGTCCAAGACCATTCAGTGCTTTGTAGACCAACAGTAAGATTTTAAAGTTGATCCTGTGACTCACAGGAACGCAGGAATGCAGGAACAGGGTTTTTTTTCCATGTCTTCTTTTGACAAAAATCCCTTAATTCTGGTGGTCCTTAGCTGATTTGGTAATGAGCTTTAAAAGGTTGTTAAAATTCAGAGTCAATAATTACACCAAGATTTCTGTCTTTCCGTTGATTTCAGGGACATGGACTTAAGGTGAGCACGGATTTCAACAACCACTTCTGTGGTAGTCTGTTGGAAAGAAAAGAATATAATGCCATGACAGTTAACATATGTTGAGCTTATATATATGAGCTTATTTAGTGTCTTATTCTTTGGACTTCGCTGTCACCACCTCAGATCCTGTTCAGAGGATTTATATTCATTCCTCCGGCAGCGTCTGCAGAAACCTCAAACCCCTCGCTTACCTCGCTTGAATTTCTCACCTATCTGCTGTCGAGGAAAGAATCCTGTATTTGGCACCGTTGGCCTGTTTCAAAGCCAAAGTAGAGCATCAGGTCCACACGTGCTAAAGCAGTTGGGCCAAGATGAGTCACAGTGTTTCAACCACTAGAAGAGAAACTTCAGAGCTGGCAGTGGTTCGCTGTCCTGTGCGGTTGACTGGTTTCAGAGGGACGTGCCGTTGGCCCGTCCAAACCGAGATTTGCATTTAAGATCAACTTTACATTTCCTTCCACTGGCAGGCTGGGGATGACTGAAGTGTGTGGCTTCATCGGCTTTCAGAAGAAATGTAGCAGAGTTGGAAGTTTTCTCTCCCAGATGTTCAACTCAAACAGATGTGCAAGTGTTTTGTTTTGTTGGAAACATCAGATGAAGTGTGCAAATTCTGGTCCCAAACATCCAGACTGTTAAAATGCAGAATAAACGGCAGACACAGCTAAAATGAATTAGTCTGTCTCCATGTCGTCACCTTAAATCTCCTCTTAATGATTTTGTACGCTCTGATTGTACTTGTGAACTTCTTATTGGCAGCTTTGTACTTGTAATCTTGTTGTTTTTACTGTGTATATTTAACAAATTCATGCGTAATCAGGGCGTCATGTTTTCAACCCTCCATGAATGAATGAATGTTTTCAGCTTTTATCTGTTCACCCCCCCCCTCCCTTTCAGACTCAGGCCCTGTGTCGCTCCCGACTCACCTGCCCACCTCCTACCTCCCCAAGGAGGCTCCACCCAGGGGCTCTGAAAGCCTGGCTTCAATGACCCTGCCCCTACGAGGACCCCTGGCCAACTCCTCAGGGTCCCCACATCTAGGCAATATGATTCACCCTCCCATGCCCCCTAGCTGTATTATGGAGGAACTGCAGAGAGCATTTGCTTCCAAGAATAGACAGGAGAGGTGAGTCCTTTGGTTAACCCGACACAGCTGTTTGACAGAGCCATGAAAGAGACACCACATTGTCCATAGTTGAAATCCAGATGTGTTCGTGATCTCCTCCCACTGCCGCAACCTTTGCATTGTTTTCCTGCGTGACAACATTACTGCAACATTCTCCCGCCTCTGTGCGTCTTCCTCAGTGTCCACGAAGGGTGTGAGCAGGGCTCACCTCCGCGGCTTTGGTGCTCTGACGGCCGCCTCTCTCGCTCCTGCAGCTCTGAGAACCAGCACACGTCTTCTCTAGGGGTCGTCTGTGTCGGCGGCGGAGGGTCTGACTGGCCCAAGAAGGAGGCAGAGGAGAACAAGGAGAATGTGCGGCTGGACCAGTGCTTCTCCAACACCTCAGGCCTCCCAAACGATCTGGATGGCTGGAATGACTCTGTCATCTCCGGTGGGTCACAAAGCTGAAAGGACTCATTTGAAAACACAGTTCCACCTACACAGTTAAATGAATGTATTCTAAGGAGTATTTGCAGTGTTAACCTGGACACACATTTTCTGCAGCGCCTGGCGACATAGCTGATAATGTAGCAGATCTTTCCCTCAGGAGGAAATATTGCAGACCAAAGGGATGTAACAGTATTTATTGTTTTAGAAGTCGTGTGACCAAGTCGTGTAAAGGCAACTCTTTGTTAAACGTTCACCAGCATCGTGCAGTGGCTGACAAATCGAATGCAGATTCTAAGAGACCATTAAATGGGAAAACAAATTCAAATGCAATAAATTACATGCATTTCCTGCATTTCACCCATTCTCTGTGGAGCACAGGGGAGAAAATTAAGATGTACATCAGTAAAAGACAGGAAAAGGAGATCATCCATGTCGTGTTAATGCTTGCATGCATTGTTGCAGGCACACTTCCTCGCCGGCTAAGGAAGGAGCTGCTGGCTGTCAAACTACGAAACAGGCCAAGCAAGCAAGAGCTGGAGGACAGGAACATCTTCCCGGCCCGGAGCGACCAGGAGCGCCAGGAAATCCGCCAGCAGATTGAGATGAAACTTGCCAAGTAAGCAATGACGTCTTTCCACATACGTGTATCTCCAGGCATTAGTGACTGTTGATTCCTTTGTGGTTTTCATTGTATTCTGTCATAAATAAAATGTTAGCGTTGTTTCTTTGTGTCTTTGTGTTTCCCGCCCACCAACAACACACTGGGACGTGCCCTCCCAGTGTGTCTCGGAACTACTTACTCAGGTTTTTGAGGTTGTACACGTGGCTTTTGCTGCCCCGAAGCCATGCAGAAGGTAGTTGGACAGGAGCTGAAACAACAGAGGAGGGAGGGTGGGGCTGGACAGAGAAAGTGCAGTTACAGTTTCTACAGGCATATGCTGAAATATCCTGAAGGCTCTTTTCTCCAAACATCAATGCTCATGACAACTTTGAGATGCCTTTTAAAGTAAATCTACTTGATTGCCTCGGTTACATAACAACCAACATGAGGTGGAGGTTTGATGAAAAAAAAAAAAAAAGGATCTGAATAGATCATCTGATGGTTTTGCATGGACTTGATTTGTGTTGTGTAATCTGCCACCGCTCAGAACAGACTGTCTGTGTTCTGAGACGATCATCTCTGTCATAGTCCAGCCCAATCACTCATGTTGATTCTAAATAAATACACAGTGAAACAGAAAAGCGACAGAATGTCCTTGTGCTCAAGAAACAGCATCTCCGTCTCTGCAGACAGACTGTGATTCCAGGAAAGCTCTTAGTACAGGATGCACCGCTAAATGAAGACGTGACAATAAGAGAGCGGGGTGTCTTTTGGGAGACAGCTGAGAAACATCATCTCCAAAGGCTGACAGAAGCCTTCTCCTGTGTGTGTGTGTGTCACAAGACCCAGGTTCTTTAGCACCAGCATATCAAACAGCGGCACACCATGGGGTTACATAACCCGATGTGCAATATCTCACAGCCAAGTGCCTCCCACAGTTTCTAGTGAACAAAATGTATCGTCTGTGTCTGAGTTCAGGAAGACGACTGCCTCCCTGATCTATTCTTAGATTCACAACAAGTACATTACAGTACTTTATTGTTAGCGCACACAGGTTTGCAAGCAAACATCTTATGTAAAGGTGAGGATGGAGCTTGTCTGAAGCTTGCATAAGAGCACGATGGGTCAGACGCAGAGGGGTTCGACTGGTGGCACAGCGGTGAAAAATGCTGCTGTTACATAAAGACCCAGATCTAGACAGCGCAAGTAGCTTTCATCTGTTTTTCGCTTTGCTGTTGTTTCCGTAGAAAGCATCATCTGTGTGAAATATTTCCGCATCGAAGCCTTTTTCATAATAAGGCGTCTGTTCCAGTTTTGTCTGAACTAATGATCGCCGTCACAGTCTAAATCCTGAGGTGATAATCGCTTCGCTCACAGTGTCACACATACAGAGAGGAGTTTTTATTCTACAATGTAGCTCTGGGCATTGTACTTGTACTTACCAGTGCAACAACAACAACAACAACAACAACAAAACTCGTTTCCTCTGGTATGAATGACAAAACAATCCACCACACTCACCTCTGGATTACTGTGGGCGACTCCCAGCTTGCGTTCTGTCTGCTCTAATCTCCATATCTAGTGGTGTTTAGACTGTAGTATTTGCTGCCGATCTAGCAGAAAATGCCATCAGGACTCATGGTGGATGAAAGCACCTTGTCTCTCTACTGTGTCAGTGATGGACGACCTTTCTATATTTAGAAGCTCCCTGCTTTGCACTCGTGCTCAGCGGGTTTTTCTAATCTTAGCCTCTGTTCAATAATGCATCTCCTGGTGAGTCCTTTCTGCCCACAAATAGTAGTGTCAGGGTGCCATATCAACAGAAAAAAAAAAAAACGTGGGGAGGAGCAAGTGGTTATTGTTACTGTGCATGGAAAAGAGAAGAAAGCATGGCCATGGTCTCCTTACACAATTAGCAGCTGACAGAAAAGACCTACTCCTTTGCCACCTACTCATCGGTTTCTCAGTTCTTTGTTTGGATTTGTCATTCTCCCCAAAGCGCACCGACTTAGTTTTTGTACACGAAAACCCCTTCTGCGTCATCGTGGTATTTGGGGATGCCTTTTGAAGTGTCACACTTGAGGCAGTGGGTGAGACAGACCTGCACACTGAGTCAGCGTGTCGTCACTTGCTGTATATTGGTATTCTCACGTATAATAAACAAAATCTGTTACCTGTCAACACCAGGCGGTCATAGTTTTGTGAGTTCAACGCAGAATTTGTGGTTAAAATAGTATTTGTTATCAGCAGCGAGGTTTGAATAAATTAGCCCACAGACACAGACTAAAAGGGAAAGTGGGCGGTTTCTAAAAATAGCATCGGATTCTCTGTAAAGCAGGCATGCAGCTCTGTGTGTAGTAGTGAAACCTCCATCAGCGTGTTGCTAGGGAGAAGTGAGAATTCTGCTGGAAGACTATTGTCTCAAAGATACCACGAGTTGTTGCTAAGCAACTCGCCGTCAGGTCAATAATACAGAGGATCGTCGTATTCACTGGGGCTTTGGAAGTGATTTTCTGTTTCATCTGTTTAAATTGCAATGCAGCTTTTCAAAGAGCAGCAGACTGAGATGGCAGGTGGATTCACACCGAAACGATGAACGTTGGGTAGAACAGTCTGACTGTTACTGATGAGGTTAGCGCAGATTTCTGCGGTTATTAGGCAAAAAAAGAAGAAAATATTATGAGAAGGTGTATGAGAGTCAAATGCACTGATTATGTACAAAATGTTGTAAGTACTCCCTGATTGGTGTACGTGTTCCAATTTCAGTCTCGTTTCTCAGAAAGAAATCGCAGGGGGAGTTGACGCATTCCTGGATGTCTAGTCATGCATATGTTAATTAATGCCTGCACTCGTTCAAATATGTTGCACCGAGTCAGACAACATCCTGTTGGTTGTTAAGTTAAGGAAGTTAGTTAGTTAGGTCAGAACCGACTGATATTAGATACTAAGATCTGCTATGAAGCAGCACCCAGCCACCTGCTTCAGGGCCTGAGTGTGTTTGTGTGTGTGTGTGTGAGCACACGTGCAGGTGTCAGTGACCTAACTTTGATGGTTCCCAGGACGGAGCCACAAAGAGTCTGCTGCTGATTCCTGAGCAGGGATGAAGAGAGTCTCACTGTGAGGTGGCATTCTGCCTCCTCTGTCCTTTCCCCCTCTGGAGGTGTGCGATGCCGCTCACATCTATTTTTCATGTGAGGTTTAAATACTTCACGCTCTGGGGATTCCGGGGACACAGTGGATGCTGGAGACCTTTGGGAGGCTTTGATGAGGGGAACAGGGTCGACTTGAAGTATGTGAATGTGGTGCTAGAGGTAGTGGAACAGGGCTGACTGGGTGACTGTGTGTGTCTGTGTGTGTGTGTGTGTGCTGATATTCAGGGGTTGGGTGTTTGAGAAACACTTTGGGTTGCACTTTATGAAAAGTGCTAAATAAATAGTAAAAAAAAAAAAAAAAGAGGTACCCTGGTAAAAATGAAATCGACTGGAGTATCAGTGTGTGTGGTAGCAGTGTGCCAATGGACTCCTGTTCACAGGGAGGTTGGGGATGCCTGCTGAGGCCCCGCCCCCTCGCTCATTATGCATGCAGTAACCAGGGAGACTGGCGAGCAGCGCCCAGCAGCCCATCACGACCCACTAGAAAACAGCCTGTAGTGTGTGAGCTCCGCCAGAGCAGGACTGCAGGCACACACACACGCGCACGCACACGCAGACACACGGCTGGACTCGAAGCTGAGATGCAGCATTTCGGAACCGAGCAGTAACTCGGCGGACGATTGTCACACGGGAGAGTTGCGCGACTTGGACTTGTCCAGATGTGGGGAGCGCCTCTGCCCAAGTATCACAGCCGCGGTTCGGATGCGAGATGGAGACATAGGGGATTCCGTTTGAGAAGACTCGTAGCCGGGTTAGCGAGGACAGAACCGTGACACAATGGTTCAGAATGTGGTTCTGGTGTTTCTCCGCAGGAGGCTGAGCCAGAGACCGAATGTGGAGGAGCTGGAGAGCAGAAACATCTTAAAACGTAAGTTTCACTCCTAATTCCTCTGTTGAAACTCATCCCCTCCCCACCAGTGTCAAAGCTTAGAACATATAACCTCTGAAAATAGGACATAATGCATTAATGATGGACAGCACAGTGCGGTGCATTATTCAGGAGCCCAAGAGCGCATGAATGCACATTGTTTCTGTTCTGATGTGGGTGTTCGGAGGTTCCCAGTGGCAGCTAGATGTTCAGATGCAGGAACAGTGCAGGGAAAGAAGTGCTCATTTCATAATTGACTTTTCTTCTTTGCAGAGAGAAACGACCAGACAGAGCAGGAGGAGAGGAGGGAGATCAAACAGAGGCTGAACAGAAAGGTAGGAGTTCCATGGTGTTCTTGACTCTACCGGCCTCTTTGGGAATCATCAAGTGTGTGTATGTGATGATTATATATACATATTGATTTTTTTTGCTTAAGTCAGCATGATTGGGTTCATTTTTTATATATAACTTTCGTTTTTAATTTTTTAAACATTTTTCATTTTACTCATATGGACATGTCAGTCGATCCCTGGTGTATGGTACCTACATATGTATGCCGATACAGAGTAATTCACACAGTCAAGTTAGAAGCGTACGTAAACGTAAACAGTGAATAATTATTCAAAGCTGTTCACGTCCTGTTGTTCTCACCAGCCCGTCGTAAAGAAATGGTCCCACGACCCCAGATTTGTGAAAAAACAGAAAATATGACATAGGCCATTGTTTTAAGACGGCGACGGACGATATATGAACACACTGACGAAATTTAAATTTAACATGAATGAAAAAATGTTTTGTGTGTGTGTGTGTGTGTGTGTGTGTGTGTGTGTGTTGCAGCTCAACCAGCGGCCAACAGTAGACGAGCTCCGGGACAGAAAGATTCTGATCCGCTTCAGTGACTACGTGGAGGTGGCCAAAGCTCAGGACTACGACCGACGAGCGGACAAACCTTGGACTCGGCTCTCAGCTGCAGACAAGGTGTGTGTCTCATCTAATAGTGAGAACATGTAAATCAGTGTGATGATGAAAGAATTCCCCAAATTCTGTAGCAGTTATCAGATTACTACCCACACACAAACAGACAGACTCAGGATGCACTTACGGGGACAAACTAAAGCCGTTATTTCCTCTTCCCCACAGGCTGCCATCCGAAAAGAGCTGAACGAGTTCAAAAGCACTGAGATGGAAGTGCATGCCTCAAGCAAACACCTAACGAGGTCAGTATTCCGAAGTGCATGCATGTATCGTGTGTTGGGGAATCTAGAGAGCTCTATTTCTGGATGTAGTGGGCTAAATTTAGCTCTCCTTGCTCATCCAGAGAGCACCGAGGAGCTAAAGATAGATGGAGGTGCTTCTGAATAGAAGGCTGGGTGGGGTCGTCCTGATTAACCTGCCAGGCAGAGATGATAGAACGCCAATATGCCCTTGACGAAGCCTGTTTGGACAACAGGGCTTCCTTGTTGTGACAGTAACCCAGAGGGAGGAAGAGGCAGCTTCTCAGCCCATCTAATGACTGCACTAAAAATAGACCACGGAAGTGATTAATGGCTGCAGTGATGACTGGAAGTGACCAACGCACCACTTTTGTCTGTCCAGGTTCCACCGGCCGTGAAAGCAAGGAGTTTCTTCTGTGAAGAAATGCTGAGTCTGGAGCCTCCCTTTTGCCTTCAGAGTGTCTTTAACATTCGTCCAGCGCCCGACTGTCAACGTCAGTACGAGGATACGGGTGCGGGGGAAAGATGACGGCAGTGTTTGCACCAGCGCGTCCTGGACACTACTGAACTGAGCCACATTCAGATGGCTGGTGGAAGAGGACGTGTGGTGGAGCGTCTGTCTCTCTAGATGGGAACAGAGGAAAAAAAAAAACAAAACGATCTTGTCATTCAGTCAGTGTTGTTTTTTTTGTACTATTTTATGGACTTCTTTGACAAGGCAGCGTGAATCCGTTTAGTGGGAAGAACTTGTGCATGTGACCAGCCTCACCTTTTCTTAACTGATGACTAGTGTGGACTGTACAGTCAGGGGAAGGTGGTATTGTGAATGAGTCTGATATGTAACTGTACATACAGTATGTCAATCTGAATGGGACTATCAGTGTCTTTACTGGAAAGAGAAATACCTTTGTAAGCACTACTTCTCCTTCAAATACAAGGTCTTTTTTTAACAACGGCTCACGTGTTTTCTCAGCAACTTTATTTAAGGGACGAAAAGAAATTCGTACATCCACGAACGCAGAAAAACCTCATGAATGACATTAACGTTTGAAGAACTTGAGCAAATTCAATAAAAATGTAACAACACCGCAAATAGAACTGGCAAAGTGAGAAAAGCAGAATCTGGACATATGAACGTGTGTCATATGCGGTGTCATGTACGGCGCCAGCTTTTTTGTGCACAGAAACATTTGAAACGACCTTGTTCCACTCAAATCCTGCCACCGCCGCGGAAAAACAAATTATGCAGACGGCTCTTCACATTCTGAAGCTCCCCCTCTTGCTGCAAAATGTAGGCAAAAGGAAAAAAAAAAAGTCAGAAATACTTCGAAATACCTTACACATCATCATTTGAGTCACACGCTCGCTCAGGAGTGTACGTTATGCACAAGAACTTCAATTGACCGTCGTCCTGCTGGAAATTCCTTCAAGAGAGCGAGTCCTTGTTTTAGTTGTGTCTGTGCTATGGGTCAACTGTGTCGTGTCCGCTCACCATCTTGCTGAGGAGTCGGTCCTGAAGTGACTTCATGTCTTTTCTGATCAGGCACATCTGAAAGCAGCAGACAGAGCGACAGGGTTGAGTGGCCACGGAGAATATGACACAATCAGGACAAAGCGAGGGACAAGTGACACAGATAAGCAGAATGCTAAAACGTTCCTCAGCAGAAAAGGAGAAGACAGACAGAGGTGGCAGGAGCTGACTGGGACTGCCTGAACTCTCACACGCATTCCAAGAACTAGAACAACTGAATACTAGCTGTGAAGCTGACTCAGGGTCAGACCTGGGACGTGAATATTTTTTCCTCGTACTCCAAGCTGTGACACGCAGCACTCTGCAGGGCTTTTTTCAGGGTGTCATTTCTGGGGTAAGAAGACATGTAAGTGTGAGAGCAGACAAGGTGATTTAAGCACACAACTGGATGGCAAACAATGCTAAAAAAGAATTAGTTGCTTCTCCTTCAACATACAATTGATGTTGTAAAAGAATCCAAGGTTAGCTCGATTGTGTTGAAGCTGAAGGTGTATTTAATTTATATTTAACCACTTGCACCCTTGGTTGAATGTTAGAATGAACTCAATTGGGTCAAACAAAGAAGCTCTGCGACGTGCGCCGTAGGGAAAGTGTCTACCCTGTGACGATAAGCTTGGAAATCCTTTTTTTCTTTATCACAGAATAAACAAAAAGCGTTATTCACAGTAAATGTCTTTGGGCCTTGTGATAACTGCATTGACCAAAGTGCAGTTGTGCTAAAGGACACACACATAAGCCTAGTTTTACCTCCGGGTTCCCTGTTCGCAGTGAGAACGGAAAGATTTGGCCTGCTTTGTCCAGTATACCTGTGATATAAACCAGACCAAACGCTGATGAAATCTACAACAAAACAGGCATTGTCATACATATATTTGAATGTATTTTCCAACTTTGCCCCAAATAGTTACACAACAAAAAATGTGTGTGACAGAGCGACTGTGGGATCTACACTATGGTCTTTCGCCATGTTTTTCAGCACAGTCTCATCCTGCTCCAATCTGTGGATCTCTTGCAAAAGGACGTTTAGGACCTCATCCACGTGTTGAGCCCTGTATAGAACGCCGGTGAAACGGGAAATACACATTAAGATCAAATAAAACAGATATGTTTTGCTGGTCAGTGATCGTGTATTGACCTGTATTGGCCAATCTGCGTGTTGACTGAGGAGACGTGCTGCTCAACAGTCTTTAAATACTGCTTGCTGTAAAAGTCCAAGGTCTTTTTACGCTTCTGAGAACACACGTCACAAATCATGGGTCATTCCAATCTTTGTTACACGTCATGTTTGTCCTTTTGAGAAACAAAAACAAGGTACTGTGTGATGTAGTGTGTGTCCAACCTGGAACCTCTTCTTCAGTTCAGCGTTGAATTGCTGACACAGGTTACTCGAGTTCACAGCAACATCTGGCGACTCCAAATCTTCATCCACGTCAATTTCATCATCTGTTTTCTGGGCCTCGCTGTGACTGGAGCTCACCGTGAACGGCGATGAAATATTCTCAGACGCATCTACTGACACATTGTGTGACTTGTAAAACATTGTAAAAATTCTGCACGTGTGATCTGACCTGAACATATGAAGACGTTATCAATATAATACAATTACAAGCAAGTAGCTTACAGGACTTGAACAACTTCCTGGGTTTCATTTGAGAAAAAATGGTTGCGCTCATCCTGTTTTTCTTCCTCTTATCGTCAGGGATACTGGACAAGACGTGGTGCCTGTAACTTGGTCCTATCACAACAACAAAATAAACTTCTTATTTTCTTACTCTGGACTTTCATTTGAGTCACATTGAATTTGAGCACAGTGGGGCTGTAGTTTTATATCTAGCCTGGCAACTGACGAGTATGTTGGTGATGACCGCCAACCAAATGCTTTTACCTGAGACATGCAGGTGTGCAGATTTTAGGTCTGGATCTGACAGTGGTGTATTCTGTTGGACCGGACAAGGATGCATTCATTGTTTGTTTGAAGTCTACCTCCATCTTAGTTCAATCAATCCACCAATCCACCCATCTGATACCCCCCTACCTCCTGACCCTCCTTCACTCCACTAGTGAGGGCCAACGACGTAGCAGAGGACTGGCTCAGAGAAACCTGCGATAGAGGAGCTACTTTAGCGGGGCCATCGTGGTGGTCACGGTTGAGCGTGCTTTCAGTGAACGGCGACAGCAGAGGGGAGGGCATGGATGGCTTGTCCAGCTCGAGTTGTGTCGACGTCCACAGACGACAGGGCAGAGGCGAAGGAGACAGAGTTGATGAGAACGGGCGCCGCTGGCTCGGACTTGTCTGGGAACAAAGGATTGGAGTGGACGGTGATTGTCTGATCACCATGTCCATGTGGGATTAGTGACAATTAATGACAGACACTTTCCACGGTGCATTAAGAGGCACAGATGGAGAGCTGGCGTGCTAATATCTGCTCAGCCTGGAGTTTAATAGGCCATTTTAACATGGTACATAATCATTCAGGTCATCATTTGTAATTACAACTCACTGTACATAATTACCTGATGGATCTATCAGGGGATCAAATGGCCACAAAAGGTTCATTTACCTGTGAGAACTGCTTGATGTTTTAAGGTTACAACTGCAAGCAGAGAAGCTGAAACCCACCTTAAACAGTTTCGGGGGAGGGGGGGGGAATTTTACATCCTCTGTTTCCTGACTCAGATTATCTCAGCTGGTCTGGGAATTTCAAACAATATTGTTCAGGTCACAGACCTACTTTCTTAGTCTCTTGGGTACTGTCCTTGGGAGCCAACTAATATCTCACACCTTCTTCCATGTCACTCAAGTGATTCTCACGTGACTGTCGAGTGACGTCAATGACGTCCACGTGGTGTACAGGTGTGTGAATCTCTCCAGGATGACAAATACCAGGGAACTTCCCTGCAGTTCTCACAACTGGATTCTGAGATAGCAGTGGCCACTGACCAACTAAACTCAGACATTATCATGTAAAGATCTCTGAATGTGATTCTAGTACTCTGACACAGAACCGACAAGGCTTGTATGGAGGTGGAAAATGTTTTTACCTCCACTGCACTGGGTGCAGCGGTTCGACTTGAGGGCACCGGAGAGAAGGACCGAAACGACGGCGGCCTAGATTTGCTGCACTTCTGTTTCTTTCCTGCACTGTGGGACGAGGGCCTGGAGGCTCCTTTACGTCTGTTACCGGAGCGAGGTTTGGGCAGCAGCAGGATGGGAGAGGGGTTGTCCTGGCTGGGAGGGTCAGGGGAGGCAGGGAGTGGGGATCCCCGCGGGGTGAGGGGAGGGGAGCGGATCAAATCCAGGGTTGGGGCTGACCTTTCAGCATCTGTTGGAGTCCAAAATAAGCACAGATGTTCAAACAGCTGGCCTTCTGAGTTGGACACATAGCACAAGGTCAATATATACATGCTTTTCTACATTTACAGACACTCATATGTACAAAACTAGTCCATTTTCAGACAATTTAGTCATTTCTTCAAAATATAATACACCATTATTTTACTCAAGTATGAAAACTGCACGTGAAGAGAAGACAGTCACTGTCTTATTCATGTCAATTAATAAGATAATGACTGCTAAGCAAAGATGAGTCAAAGAACCAAAGAAGCCAGACAACTATTATCTAACTCTGATTTTAATGTGCGGCTTCCTACAGTCTTGCCTCTCATTCTCTCAATTAGCGGAGGGGACGGAGAGGAAGAGGCCTGGCAGGCATCCCAGGGATCCTTCAATGGATTTCTCTGTTTTTGAACAAAAACAACTCATTGAAGTGATCAGTTACATGGAGATTTGCTGAACACATCTGATGAGAAAAAGCCTATCAGAAAAAAATAGAAGCAAAAAAATCAGACTCTACCACGGTTTCATGGTGTTTGTGAGTTTCACTGCAGGCAAGGCTGAGTCTCTAGTTTAGCCTTGAGGTCAGCTATGAGAACTATTGTTTCATCTGTCTAATGTAAAAGAGACATACTGTATATTACCATTAAAATTCAAATGCGGAATGGCTAACAGCCAAACATCACGACAAAGGAATGATCCTACCAGAGATGTCTGTCTATTAAAGGGCAAAGTGAACTGGGACCCACCGTGAAGCAGGTTGGCTCTCTCATGTCTGAGTGGTTGCTGCTGTCCCGAGTCAAGGCATCAGTGCATTGTTTGTCTGTTTTTGTCTTCTTGGCCTCTGGACTTCCTGAAGTCTTCTCCTTCTTCCTCTGCTGGTTTACAAGATATTTCTGTTGCCAAACATAGGAAATGCTGTTACAAGTGTGTTTACTTCCATCATTTTACCTTAGGGTTTCCACGCAGTTTAGTGAGCCACATTAAAAACAATTGAAGATTCCAAAGCTATAGTTTTAATTTTTTTTTCCAGAATATTTATTTTTCTAATGTTCCATCACAATAAGAACTCTCTACCAGCACCATGTGAGGCTGGTTCAGATTTGCTGTGTTGTAATGTGTGTATGCTTGTGGCGTAAATTCGCCTTAACTTTTGAAAAGTGACAAGAGAAATGAGGCCGTTTCATGCCTTGGTTGTTGAAGACCCCCCTGATTCTGACTGGCTATCCTCGGTGTCTGGCTCTCTGTAGTTCTTAGCAGTGGAGGCTGCAGCCCTCTGGGACCTCCTGCCAGCAGCACGAGGTACGTCAGGTGCTGTTGAGTGCTTTGCTGCCTCCTTTGGCTGTTCCTTTGCCTTCTTCACATCGGTCTTCTGTTTAAACAGTGACACGCTGTGGCTGACAAAGGTGCTGGATCACGGGGAATCCCAGTACATTCAAAACACTCTTACCCTATTTGTTGTTATATTGCGTTTAACAGGTTTTAGGGAACGTGCTTGTAGAGCTGGGGATTCATCTGCAATAAAAGAAAGCACATTCTGTTGATTAAAATACTAAGACTGAAATAATCAAATGATCAAAAACATATAGTAAAATTTAGTGTGAACGTGAAAAATTCACAGAATAAATTACCTACCTGAAGTTTGAAGTGACGTTATTATTGCCTTTGAAATCTTGGGTTTCTGTTTCATTCTTGTGTCTTCCAACCAGCTGGGCTCTGTGGAGACATTGTCTGTGTCTGTGCTACTGAACAGATGCCTCCTAACATGCAGCTTCTCCTGTAATGTGAAAGAAAAAGAGAGATTGTGGTGCATCAGCCTATCAGATTGTGCTTTGACTCCATCTAAAATTGGTTTAATAAGTAATATAAGTACTAGTTTTTTTTTTAGACCTGCGTACGTTTTTGTTTTTTGTTGTTTTTTTTTACTTTGCATGGAGCAAGAGTAAGATTAAAGTTGGAGTTACACTGGAAGCGTCTGTCTCCACTCCGTTCCCAGTGCGATCTCCATTACCAGCGGGAGCGTTTCAGCAGTGGAGTGAGAACGCCCGCCGAGTTCCACGAGACAACGAGGTAGATCGAGAGTCACGAGACAGCGTGTAAAAAATAACAAACAAAAGCGAGGCTTCCTGACGGACGCTTCAGCTTTCATCAGCTCTCACCACCACACATTCCTCCTCCATCTTCTTTTGAAGTCAACTGTAAGTAAACAAACCTCTAAACGTTTATTACTTTATTAAGCCTTCAGAACGTGACTGAGGTGTCAGATATGATACTGTGCTTCTCCACTTCTAGGATAAATCTTTCCTCGTCCATGACTCCCGTCGTGTCTGATCTCCGACGTCACTGTGACACTCCTACACGCACACTGTGACATGATGGTGTTTGTTTTGAAAATTTGCTTTTTGTATTTTGAAAACCAACCAGATTTGTTGTATTGTATTGTGTGTACACTAGTGGCGTAAATTAGCCTTAACTTTTGAAAAGTGACAAGAGAAATTAGGCCATTTCATGCCTTGGTTGTCGAAGACCTCCCTGATTCTGATTGGCTACCATCAGTGTCTGGCTCTCTAGTTCCTAGCAGTGGCGACAGCAGCCTTCTGGGACCTCCTGCCAGCAGCATGAGCTACATCAGGGGCTGCTGAGTGCTTTGCTGCCTCCTTTGGCTGTTCCTTTGCCTTCTTCACATCGGTCTTCTGGTTAAACAGTGACACGCTGTGGCTGACTAAGGTGCTGGATCACGGGGAATCCCAGCACATTCAAAACACTCTTACCCTATTTGTTGTTATATTGCATTTAACAGGTTTTAGGGAACGTGCTTGTAGAGCTGGAGATTCATCTGCAATAAAAGATTGTTGATTAAAATACAAATACTTAAATAATTTATCAAAAGCATATAGGAATATTTATTTAATATTTGTGAATGTGAAGAATACACAGAATAAATTACCTACCTGAAGTTTGAGGTGATGTTATTTTTGCCTTTGAAATCTTGGGTTTCTGTTTCATTCTTGTGTCTTTCAACCAGCTGGGCTCTGTGGAGACATTGTCTGTGTCTGTGCTACTGAACAGATGCCTCCTAACATGCAGCTTCTCCTGTAATGTGAAAGAAAAAGAGATGCGGTGCGTCAGCCTTTTCTTACTTAGCCTGGGGAGGACTGAATGAGCACACATGAACAGAAGCAAACGCCTTAAACGTTTAATACCTATTACACTGCAGAGACAACCTACTTTTGCCACAGGTTGTCCTTTCTTGGCCGTGCTGAGGAGCGCTGAGTTTTCTGAGTAGTTTTCTGAGTAGTTTTCACTGACAAACAAAATGCGACAGAGATTTAATACAAATGCCATTACAAAACATAACTAGTCGATGGTTAATATGAGATCC
>CAAKHB010007860.1:18972-32365 GCA_901007665.1 Aeoliscus strigatus
GAGCTTTCAGTGACTTGTACATACAGTTGCTTTATTTCCTGTCAATGGGAATGTGTAGGTATACTTGAATACCACAGAACTGAGGTGTTTTTGATGAGTTATGACCGCAGACAACCCAATCAATTGGAACGTAATGCTGGTCAGGTAACTTCATAAAAAGGTTGGGATCACCTCAGTAAAACTGACCGTTGATCAGAATGCTCCAAATGAATCTTCTAGTGACTTGTCGGATGAATGTGGTGACCCATCAGAGGGTGTCTGAATCACACATCACGTGCACTCACCGTTTGTGTCGTGGACTCGGGCGCCATGCCATCTTTGCTGATAGTGAGTTGGAACGTGTACTCAACGCCTGCCACCAACTCTGAGCCAGAGATCCCAAGTACTGGACCGCTGGAGCCCAGGCCGAAATTCAGCCGGGAGCAGAACTCTGAACCCTGAGAGCAGAAATTGGGTCGAGGAATTCATCCACAGCTTGATCACAGGTCGTAACATAGTAGAACTGATCGCAGAGTAAGTGATATACAGGGACAAAAGTGAAATGACATTTAAAGAGACTCATGTCTTCTCATGAACTTGTGTTCAGTTCTTTCTGTACGTAACTTTTACAGGAACAATAAAAATATATTGGTGAGGGTTTATGAAATTAATAAAAGTTGAGTAACTGCTGGAAACGAAATAGCGCTAGGATTCAGAATCACAAATCACATTTCTGGTGAGAGCCGTTAAAGTCCAGCATGATGTACTTGGAAAAAAAGCACTTGCACAACAAAAGAGGTAAGAAAACCTGTTTCTGTTCATCTACATGTTCTTACTCTGGAAGTGTTCTGGCATTCCCAGTGGTAGTGAAGCAGCGACTGGCTGTCCAGGTCCATGTTTGGGTCGTACGACTGCTCCGCACTGAGGTGCAGGTCCTGGGTTCTGGACCAGACTCTGTAGGTGCCTCCTTCTATGATGGGCATCAGCCTGACAAATACAGAGGTTGTTACTGGTCTCCAGTCTAGTGCTGGTTGATAAATCACACTGTCACTGAGCATGTGGGACATCTTAAAAATTAACCCCACTGTATACACACAATAGTGTAGTATGTTGGGGCGGGCGGATGTCAGACGTTTCCCGGCATGCTTTGCTGCAGTGTGTCTGACAGTTTGCGCTAACGTTAATTCTATTTAAAGCCATCAATATTATCCCCTGCAGTTTTGCGATTAAATGTTACTCTCTCATTGATTATGTTCTGAGTTCATTGATCCATTTAGTTTATGATGACAGGAAATAATCACTTGACACCATTAGTGAGGTGTTTGAGGTAGTGTTGTTGGTGTGTCAGGTCGGAAATCAGTCCAGTGGTGCACAGGGCTGAGTTTCCATAAGTTAGAGCCCAATATTGCCACAATACAGTTGCACCTTCGTCCATTGATGATGTGTGTAAGTGTTTGTGTGTCTATATGTTACAGGTAAAGTGAAAAAACAGATAAAATGCATTTTTTGTAAATGTGCAAAGCTACTACAGCTAGTATGCATCTAGTATTTTTAGCTAAAATACCTAGCTAGCTAACCATCTGTTAGCTAGCACTAACCCTAACCCATTCAACCTGGAAGGATGGGTTGTATGCAACCTACCCGCGTTTTTGAGTTATGTGCAAATATTTACTTTGCATATTACTCTACAAACACAAACACAAATCTCCAAAAAAACTGACCTGGCAGCCATAACACTGAGCTGTAGACATGCTGCCTTCCTCAGCGGCACGCCGTCATATGACAGAGAAAACACCAGGGTGTAGTTCCCCGCTGCCAGAGCCATCTTTGGTAAGGACAGCTGCAGACGGCGTACATCCACTTCCATCGGGAGGCGGATTTGTGTGGCAGGTGACAAATGAGCAGGGTGAGTCCCACCCCCAGAGGGACCGAGCTGGTCGTGATCACAGGACGGCATGGAGAGTATTTGCCACAGGTACTGATCCCCGTAACGCACACAGCCTTTGAGATCCACACTGGCCTCCACCAAGGTGGGCTGGGAACGCCAGATAGCGAGGCGGGGGGCTTGAACCACCTGTACCTCTGGCTCCTCGCACTCTAACACGCTGATGTACACCTCTACCTGGGCCAACACCCAGCTCACCAGGTTACTGCAGTTCACCTGGTACAGAGAAAAACAAGCTGTGTCATCATGGATTTAACCATTTATTGGATGCGTATTGAAACATTTTGAAATTCAAAACTTCCAACCCCAGAGAGTTTGGATAATGAATTAATTCAATTATTTTCTACTCTGGTGCCAAATGTTGTACTTTAGGGGACTTTTTCTTGAAAAACGTTAATTACGTTAATAACCAACAACACTACCAATAATGATGGTTTGGAGGTATAGAGGGGTGAGGGGTTAGGGGTTAGGAGTTAGGAGTTAGAAATTAGGAATTAGGGGTTAGAGAAAGAAAGGAACATACTTGGACCATGTAGTGTCCTGGGTATTTGTACTCGTAACCCACAGTTGTGGTGTTGGTGTGAGCCAGAGTAGAACCATCTCCAAAGTCCCACAAGCACTCGACAGGATTCGATCTGGGTGTGACAGACGCCATCAGAGACACAGTCTTATTGATGAAAGTGTCCCGCGGCGTTGCGTAGAGGACCGCTGCGGTCAGCAGGTTCTGCACCAGGATGTGTCTGGTGATGTTCATAGGATGGAGACTGTTGAAAGCCCTCAGGTAAATGGTCAATAACCCTGGTTCTTCTGGTGTGTAGGAAACCTGCAAGTGTAGGGAGTCAATTCACAGACATCAGCGTGTTTGCGTGGCTGGGCCGGTTACGCAACATTCCTTCTGAGGGCTGAAAGCATTAGCTTGAGCTGACCTCTTTGCCCATATGTGACGTCTGTTTGAGGTGGTGCATATCAAACGTCCACAGGAAGCTCACAGGTTTTCCCGTCAAAATGTTGGCCACAAACAGCCTCTTCACACCAACAGGGATGGCAGCACAACTTCCCACAATAGACAGTCCCCACACGGGCTCCATCACCTGCACCTGCAGGTTTCGCCTCTTGAAACTTACCTAGATCAAAGAACAACACACCAAGAGTCTGTCAGTTCCACAGCCTGTGACAGCTCTTAAATAACATAAACTTGCAGTGTCCGTGGAGCACTCACCTGGTTGTGAGCGGTGAGGTTCACCATGTAGGTGTCAACCCTGGTAAATACGTGGGTGTAGGTCTGGTTGAGTTGGGGAGTCACCGTGTTGTCTCCGCTGATGCTGAGGATCAGATGAACATCGGAACCCGCTGCCACAGAAATGCTGAACTCCACCTTCTCGCCGACTGCTGCGATCTTCTTACTCGCCCTAAGCTCCAACCCCTGAATCTTGTCCTGAACAAAGAACTCCCTCGAAATCATTCTCCCACTGACATCGTTGGTGGCATTCAGAGCCACTGTGGCGGTTCTTGGCTCCAGGAATATCATAGAAGTTCTATTCCCCGTTTCGGCTCTCCCGTCAATCAGCCACGTCCATGTTAGGTTGGATCCTGAGAGCACCTCCCCCCGGAGCGACACATTGACACCTGTTGCTACGTAACCGTGCTCGGTCACGTTGGTGGCTGTGAACGTCAGCCCGGAAATGACTTCCTGGACGCTGACAATCTCAGAGACAATCTCAGAGCTGACTTTATTGAAGACTTCGACAGTGACTAGTTTTAGTCCCGGAGTGGTGAAGGTGTGTGTCTTCCAAGGCGTGTTCCACTGTTGGGCGTCTCCGTTCACAGACCAGTCGTACTGCAGGTCGGAACCCTCAGAAGTCAATACGGTCAAGTTCGTCGGGGCATTAACTGCAACAGGGTTGTTGCTGATCTGCAGGTACTTAACTCCAGCCGGCTCCAGGAAGTGGATGGTTCTGTTGACAGACAGTTGGCCCAAGAGGTTCGCCGCCCGCAGGAAGACGTCACACGGACCTGGTGTCGAGAAGTGAACCTCCACGTTCTTCCTGCTTATGTTGAAAACTGAGCTGACAGGATCGAGCTCTCTGATGAGGTTCCAAGTAAAAGTCATGTTGGTTCCTTCCTTCAACCCTGCGTGAAGGTTGAGAACGCGGTTTGTAGCGAAGTGCCAACCATGCGATTCTCGGTCTCCACCTCTGACCTCCTGCTCGGCTACAATCTCCAGCCCCTCCAACTCGCGTTGAACAAACAGGAAGATGCTGGCTTGTGCCGTTCCAACGTCATTCTCCGCTGTCACGATGATGTTGAACGTGCCGACTGAGCGAAAGGTGTAAAACATAGTGTGGGTGCCTGGGATGGAGGTGCAGCGGTCACACAAGATCCAAGAAAAACTGACACCATCTCCCTCTTCCATGTGAGCGTCGAAGTGGACCGAGGCATTGAGAGGGACGTTGATCAGGCTGGAGTTGACCGTCAGCCCACGGATCGGCGCGAGCACAGCGACGGGTAAAACCGTGCGATTCCTGCTGACTGAGTTTGCCGCTGCCACGGTGACATTGTAGTTTCCGGAGATGTTGTAAGTATGGAGGATATTCTGGCCTGTGAGCACAGTCCCATCGCCCAAATCCCACAGGTAAGTGGCACTGGAGTCCAGACAAGAAGTTGTAAAAGAATACGGAGCTCGGAGTGTGAGATTATTGTGCCGAGTGCCGTTATGTTGAATAACGATCGGCCCCACGGGCGTCTGCACCTCAATCACAACGCTGGAATTACTTGTGGAGATGTTATTGAATACAGTCACGGTCACCACGTAATGGCCGGGATTTGCATACGTCGTCACCACTCTCCCAGACCCACGGATGAGCATGAGGTCTTCCTGTTTGCCAAAGTCCCACTGGTAGCTGTAGATGTTTTCTGGCTCAGCTTTGACCTGGAATGGAATCTCCTCTCCGACAGCATAGTGGGACTTCTCAAAGGTAAGGCTGACGTTTGTCAGGAGCGGCTGCACGCAAACCCAGCTGAAGAAGTTGGACTTGGTGACCTTGTTGATTCCGGAGGAAAGGCCCAGCGTCAGACGGTAGTCACCACTTCTCCAGTAGCTGTGTGAGACTGCAGCGTTGCCGTAGTGCGTCTCGTTTGGGGTTCCGTCCCCGAAGCTCCACTGATAGATGTGACTCGATGAATTCCCAGACACCCAGGCCTGAAAGTTGATGGGGGTCCTTTCTTGGACGCATCCGGACGGCTCCAACCTCACAACCTGGAGGTCGAACACCTGCACTGGTAGGATGGTCCAGCCGGAGCTCACGGCGTTTGCCGCCGTCACGTTCACTGTGTAGTTTCCCTCTGCGCTGTATGTATGGGAAACATGAGGCTCGGATGTTGTGAAGATGTTCCCGTCGCCCATTGAGAACGTCCATGTGATGTTACTGCCGAAAGAAAGGTGAGCCCACACCATCGTGCTACTGCGAAGTTCCGTGGGAGAGGAGCTAAGGGCTGTTAAATTCTCAATCTCCTCGTATGCGGAAATCTCAGCACAGGTCTCCATTGAACTGATGGTGTTGTTTACAGAGACGCAGACGTTGTAGGAGCCACTCTGGGCAAAGGTGTGTGCCACTCGTCGACCTCGTAGCAGGGTGGAGTTATCTCCAAAGTTCCACTCATAGTGAATGCCGTAAGGGGAGGGCAGAGGGTGAGCCTCGAACTCGGTGGATTTTCTGGCTAGAAGAAGTTCTCTTTGTCTGGGCTCCGTCTGGATATTGACGCGAGTGAGGATGCTGTAGACGCTCATGTTCATGCTCCGACTGATGTTCTCGTAACGATTTGATACTGACACCACCACTGTGTATATTCCTGCATACAGGACAAAAAGGACAAAAACGAGAAATGACTTCAGACATAAGAAATGATCAAAACCACAGACTAAAAAAAACAAAACATATTCTAATTACGGCTCCAGAGGGACAGATTCTTGTGGATTTGGACAATACGGACAGAATACGTTAAACCCTTCAGATTTAAACTATTAGTGGTGTGGAGTGCGCATTTATATATTTTCAGGTCTAATTATGAAGCTTCCCATGTTCCAGAAAGCAGATTTAGGAACAACTCTGAGTTTGTTAATCCTGAAATGAGGAAAATGAGGATAAACTGAATTCCAACATGTGAAACTGTAAAGATGTTTGATTTCAGTGTGGAAAATCAGCCATTTTCCTTTATTTCAGCATGAAAAAACATTAAACCTGCTGTCTGGAACGGGTCCCTGGTTTTATGAACTAAAATTGTTTGTTGTGTGTTTCTGTAAACTATGTACCAGTAATAATGGAAACATAGGGATAGGGATAGGGATGAAATTAAAAGTTGACTGGCCTTCACACAAATTGTGAGAAATTGTGTTGCTGTGCTTCCTGTTTTGGTGAGACTGACAGATCGGGTTTTGATAGGTGATGCCTTGTTCACCTGTGCACGGGAACATACAGCTTCCGCTCGTCCACTGTGACAGCGGACCACAGCTAAGAACAACGGGTCACGTATGTTTCATATGTTGTCTGAATTTGCGCAATGACAAGTACGAGTTACTGTAAATAAAATGGCTACTGAGGCCAACGTTCTGCTAGGAGCACCGATGATACCGTTTAATGTAATCACGTATGTAATCACGATTTGATTTAAACGTCATATGATTTGATTTAAATGTCATACACAGTATAACATCATGGTTTTATCTCCATCACTGACCTTCACAGGGGCACAACATTTACATAGCGCTTGGTTAAAGTGTTCAGTCTATTGT
This sequence comes from Aeoliscus strigatus, assembly GCA_901007665.1. Taxonomy (NCBI): domain Eukaryota; kingdom Metazoa; phylum Chordata; class Actinopteri; order Syngnathiformes; family Centriscidae; genus Aeoliscus; species Aeoliscus strigatus. The sequence goes on from CAAKHB010007860.1 coordinate 25,686, forward strand.
ATTGTAAATGTGTCATCAATGTGTGTCCAAAATAGAACAACAACTTTAAGCTTTGACATAGCTAGTTGTTTAGGCATAGTCATGACAGGCGGATGGGAAGGGATTACCTGGCTGAGAGTAGATATAACTGATGTTGTTGCTCAGGACGACCTGATTGGGGGAATGTGGCCAGAGGAGGGAGGAGTCATACGGAGGTCGGACCTCAAACTCCTTGTAGCCACCGTCACCAAAATTCCATCTGAAACAATGACAAAAGGGAAAACAGATGGAGTTTGAATGAATCAGTGCTGTGGTTGACTGTTCAGTCACACTCACACACACACATGCAAAAACAAGTCAAAGAAAAGCTAGAAATCGGGAACGTCTTTAAACAGGTCTGAAAAGTGGAAAGTTGGAAACTGTAAACTCATGAGGCCTCAGTGGAATAAAAAATAGAGAGAGCGGCTGGGAATGTGACAGAGGGCAGTGGGAGGGAGAGAGGGAGGGAGGGAGGAGAAAGAGTGGAAAATAAAGAGGAGTGAAGGGAAAACAGCAAAGCAGCAAGGAAAATCCTCGTCAGCAAACTGCCCAAACCACATGGTTATAAATCTACAGCTTTTATGGTCCAGAGGAGAGGAGAGAATGACGGACTGATAGAAGTCTGTCTGTCTGTCTGTTTATTTTGTCTATGCATACATCCGTCTGCCCATCCATTCATCCTCTTTTCCATCCATCCACCCTGCCTCCCTCCCTCTCTCCCTCCATCCTACCTGAAGGTGGCGCTCACAGACATGTCGGCGACCACAGACGCGGTGAGTGTTTGCGTTGAGCCCTGAGGAACCACGTCAGGAACCCCGTTCACAGTGAGGTTGTTCATTGGCTGCAGCCGGTCCACCGTCACATTGAAGTGCTCAGTGAGCGAGCTGATGTGGTTCATCGCCGTCACCTGGAGAGAAGGTGAACGGCTCATCAGACCATCCAAAAAAAACAGTTTCTCAGTTCTCTATGACGTGACATCGGTCTGTAAAATGATTTAAAGTGGTGCATGAACAAAGACCAAAGGAAAAAAAGCAAAGATTGACAATACAGCAGCTTTGGGAGTAAACAGGTTGCAAAGATAAACTTGTATCCACCTGTTTTCACTGATTGTGGAAAACAACATCATAAAGCAGAAGAATGTATTGTACATGAATGCGTTAGCGGTTGGCGCAGTGGGAAGAACTCACTGTGAGCTTGTAGACAGCAGCGTGCTGGTAGATGACGTTGAGGACGGTGTTGTAATAAGTGAAGTACGGTTTGTCATCAACCGTCCATTTAAATGTGGGACTGGAGCCTCCGAGCACCGATGCTGTGTAGCTCTATCACACAAACAGAAGCATTGTACGTATATAAACAGTCAAACAGGACGCAGCATGGGTCGAATGAACACATGAACTCACCACCAATGACTCCATCAGCACCCTTCGAGCAGGGTGAGGCTGCACCACCAGACCTGTGAGTGGCTCCTCCAGGTGCACAGCCACGGTCAGGCTGGCTTCAGTCACGTTGTTGTGGGCCTCTAGCTCCACCTGTACGGGCCCCCTCTGCTCCTCCGCTGCCAGGCTCAAATCCAGTACTGCGTACATGCTTTGCTCTGCGACCTCCATCCCCGAGCCTGAGCGTGGCCCAGGCTGACAGAGCGCTGATGAAAACTCAGAGGGACATTCGGTCTGAAAGGTCACGCTGAAATTACTGCCGCACCGAGACGCCCTTGTCAAGTAGCGCGACTGAACGCGCAGCAGCAGCCGGGTGTTACTGGGCTGCAAGTAGAGGGTTCCATTCCAGGAAGGAGGGTGGAGGATGGTCAAGCCCAGAGGAGGCACCACACGCAACGGACATGACGCTGTGACTGGATAGGACGGTTCAGCAGAGGTCACCTGTAATCAGAATCTAGTCTCAGTTATCTGAAAAGCTAATACACAAGAGCTTCACAAAGGTATGACACCCAATGTAAGTTCTGTGCCCTCAATTAACAGTGTATCAAATCATTGTCCAGAGTAAATACTGACACCATCACTATTAGAAATATTTCTAATACTAAATTATCATTACTATTGTTGTCCATACGTATTATTTATTGATTAAGATGTCAAATTATTGTCATTAACTTACATTCTTAACAGAAAAAAATATTTACAATTACAATTTATTGGTTGAATGTTATGCTTGATTAACTAATTCGAATTTGTTTTAAAAAGTTGGCTCAAACTTGGGTGTAAAATTCATGTTTCAGTTTATTTGCCAAATAAATAATTACATTTTTTATCGTTTCTGAAAGATTTCCAGAATATTTATGTTTTCTCATTTTTGTGACACATGGTTAAACACATTTCTTAAAGACATTTATTGTTATTTATTATTAATATTATTTATTTCATTCATATTATTATTCTGTACAATTATTGAATTAATTTGGTTAATTTTTACTTTTGTAATTCCTTCCCACTGGTATAAATGTATTTCTGATTCTGATTAACACACTGGAATTTGCTGTATCTATTACCCACAATTCCAACAGGAAAAATCCTTTGAATGGTGTTTTTCCACTGTTGACATATGTAAGATGCATGCTGGGATCTGACATATTGATCTCATGTCTCACCAGCAGGTTGTAGAGTCCAGGCTGCGGTAGACCGGCAGACAGTTGTGCTCCCTGCAGCTGGGTCTCACTGTGTCCCACATAGAGGACTCGGACAGGACACACCACGTCCTCCAGCCAGCCTCCCTCACCATCTGCCACAAGAGCCTCGATGTCCAGCTGCGGGTCGGGCAGAAGGTCGACGCTGTGGTCCTCAGCGTCCGCGTACGCCCTGGTGTTGTTGATCAAGACCCACTCTGATTGGTTGACCGCCAAAACAGGCTGCCGCCGCATTAATGTTGGAGAAGACTGGCAGCGGAGCAGGGAGGCTGGGCCGGCGTCGTGTTGCAATGCGATGACGTCACCTGGGGAAACCAGGAGGTCCTCCAGCTGGTCTTGTAGCTGACAGAGACAGGGCAAGTAGTTAAATGTGTTGTCACTTTTAAGCCGAGATTTAATAGGGCGTTTGCAGTTCGCAGTCAGTTTGAGTTGTTGTCCAACGTGCAGACAAACAGTCACAACTGGACCTCAGATATCTGACCTGTAACTCAGCAACCCTGAGAAGCCAAGATGTAGATCAGTATTCTCTGTCAGAATAAACTGTTTTCACCGTTTTTGTACCAGGGAACTCTTTTGTTCATTTCAATGACTCTTACACACAGGGCTATTTTATTAGGTGGGAATACTGTTACGGTGAAGTTGTGCGTGCAATACCACAGAATGTGTTGATGATCAACTAACAACAAGCGCCAGAACGTCTTTTTTCCAACTTAGTATGTTGTGATGAAACACAAACAACTTGTTTTCACCGGGAGATTACATCACCATGGCCTCAGACTTTGATGTCATCAACTTTTCTTTCTGACCTCATTCCAAAAACACTGTGACAACATAAGTATCCTCTCACCAGAACGTTTGCAGCTGGTCCCGCTGGCAGCGTGAAGACCACCTCACTCTGCAGGGTGTATCGGGGTCTCAGGGCCCCTGGAGGGAGGCGCTGAGCCTGGGTACAGTTGGGACAGGAGGACGGCTGGCAGGGACCGGAGAGGACCAGGCACCGGCGCTGGAAAGGACACCACTGCTCCAGTCGAGGGCAGGGGGGTGGATCGACGTCCTGAATGTCGTTCGGGACACAAACAGCCACTGGAGCACAGACGGGACCTCCACAACCTGAAAACAAAACAAAAAAAAACAAACATGGTCAGGGAGACTGTGTGCAACATGTGAGAACACATTGGGATACTTCTCCATACTGTGTAAAATAAGAAATAAGGGATAAGACAAGATAAGATAAAATTGGAGAACACAAATGGAGATCTGCAGGGGAAAAAAAAGGGTAACATGCAAATTACCCAGGATATTTGCACATAACCCGAAAACACGAGTCATTTACAAACAACCCGTCCTTGCGGTTTGTATGGGTTAGGGTTAGTGCTAGCTGACGGATTAGCTAACTAGGTATTTTAGCTAGCTACCTTTGCTAGCCCTTGGCTACCTTTGATAATGTTAGCTAGCTAGCTAGCTAGAGGTAGTAGCTTTGCACATTACCCAAAAACACGGGTATCAATAGGGGGTTGTCTAGTGTTTAAGGCTTTGTTTTGAATCATACTACGATTCTTCAGTAATACCAGAAACTAGTTGAACAACTCACTGGATTTTACAGGTTAACTCACACACACGTCACCAAAACAAGCTAAAAACGTCTGGTCGTGCGTGTATGTTTGTGTGCGCGTGTGTGTGCAGAGCTGAATTTCCATCTCAGCGTGCGTCAAATCAGCACAATCAATAACTTCTCCTGGCAAACATCCACTGTCTTTTAGAAGCTGCTCGTCTCTCTGTGGATTTTTATGTCGCACATCTCGCTCATCCTCTGCCTGCGCGTCTTTGCAGCTCTGTCTCAGTGGAGATGTACCAAACAAAACATAGAAAACATCTTTCGTCCTTTGTGCTTTGTGCCATGAAGTGTTCCAGATGTGCCGTGTGTGCTGATGACAGACACATTGGCAAAACTCGCTCAGACGGACCATGACCTTCACTGGTTTTGTCTCCATTTAAAGCTTTAACCTCCCAACACCTCAGGAGAGGCAGGCCAGTGTGTGTGTGTGTGTGTGTGTGTGTGTATATTCGCACAGAAGGTGACTTTAGAGGAAGCTCCCCCACCACCACATCTCGGGTCTCCGTCCTGCAACTCTGGCAAATGGTGTGCGGTATTAGTAAAATGCAGTATAACCTGCGTTTCTGTGTCACTTGTGTCTTTTGCTCATTTCAGTGACTCTCGCACACTCTTGCACACACACACACACACACAATTGCTTTATTTGTTGTCAAAGTGAATGTGTTTGTGGTGTAGTTGTACATGGAATACCACAGAAGGTCTCCTTCATCAGCTAACACCAAACTACATATTTCGCACAGCAACTGTGTTGTGATGAAGCTAGAACTAGTTTTTTACCTGGAAATGATGGCACAGTGAGTTACGAGCACAAGAAATACGGCTAACATCTGCTACAGCCGTGTGGCTGAAAAAAAAAAAAAATCAGTGACACCATCAGCGACTAGTCAACGATGGCTTGACTTTCGTGACATGAGAGTCCACGCCGGCATGCAACCTCCGGCGCGCATCGTCGACCTGCTTTTGAAGGCGCAGGTGGCTCATACGTTTTGAACACCAGCTGATACACACTATGAACGTACGGGATGTTTTATGGGTCATTTGTCTGGGGGGAGTGTGTGCATGTATGTGTGTGTGTGTGTGTGTGTGTGTGTGACTCACTGGGCAACAGCAGGTGCAGCCCGGGATAATGACAGTGAGGTCTGTAGGTCTGGAATCTGACGTGGATTTGCGCGCTGAGCTCCTGGGTGACAAACTCCAGAGAGGACAGACGACCTGCATGAACAAAACTCAACGCCGGGAAGAGCAGGATCTAAACGGACAAACGAGACAGAGAATTTAAGAAGACGCCTTGATGAAAACATTAAAAAAGACTGAACAATCAAGAGACTCCTCCTCACCTCCACAGCACTGTTGGGTGTTTGTGCAGCAGAGAGCTGCGCAGAAGAGACACGATGCAAAGGATTATGGGAGGGGAACACGGCCAGACCCGCCATGTAGACGCCCGCGTCTGGAACACGCACTGTCGCGGCACAACCAGAAGACGACGACAAAGGAAGTTGAGAGAGACACAGGTACACACTGTGACATTCTGAATCACAGACAACCCACTAAATACAGACAAAGAACACATCCCGTGTCGCCATAACAACGACATCCAGCAGCCTTCAGTTCAGTTCATAGCCATTGAGACACACAAGCATTTGTCACTTGTTCGGCCTTCATCCACTGACATTCTTTCTTTCAGCAACACAGCTGTGGTAATTGGTCATTTTCATACACAGCTTCACTCATTTCTTCCAGTTAATGGTTCAAATTGTCCTTCTGTCTTTAAACAAGTATAAATTCAAAGAAAACCTAGGAGCAGTTCCAAAGTCGTCACCTCTAAACCTGATGTAGGTGGTTTGTCATTATGACAGCTGTCCAACCTGCAGTTTACAATTCTTGGTCCTCAATTAAGTTACAAGGGAAGTTAATTTTGTGTTGAGTTGAATGTGGCTGAACTATGATGAAAGATGTAGCTCTAAAAGGTTATAGGAGAACCTAACAGGTCAGAGTTGGTGGATGTGTGTGTTTAAACTCTACCTTGTGGGCTGTACTGACACACAAAGGCCCGTCTGGCGTTGCACGGGTGTGAGCTGGTCTGAGCGCGCTGGTCGAGCGACACGCACACGTTTCCACGGGAGATTGGGGAACGAGATGGCAGAGCCTCCTCTCCATCTCTGGCGTCGGAGCCGTTCACCCAGCGCAGGCGGCCTGGCGAGTTGACGTCGCTCAGGCCCAACCACACACCGCGCTCTCTGGAGCAGAGAAGGAACAGGTTGATATTCATCAACACACAAACACAAATACACACACACACACACACACACCAATCCTCTCTCTATGCAAACAAACATCCTCACACCAAGACATAACAAGTGTTTGACATCAGCTGCAATCAACAACCAAAGAAAAATAGCTTTTGTGCGA
>CAAKHB010007863.1:8092-37210 GCA_901007665.1 Aeoliscus strigatus
GAGCCTGAGGAGACAAACACATATCAGCTGGTCAAACATTTGCTAACGCACACACACAGACACACACACACACACACACACACACACACACACACACACACACACACACACACACACACACACACTTGATTTACTGACTTCCGTATTGACAAATTTCGTCCTTTAGACCTTAAAGACTATTAGAAGATTCCATTGATTCTGTTTATCTGTGAAGGGAAAAAAACACACACAAATTGCCACTCAAGTCTCGTTTCAAAGTTTAAGAGGACACTTGACGTAACTACTCACAGCAACCAGGTCCTCATAGACACGAGTGCGTCATCATTCAGTGTGCATCTCCTTATTTATAAAAGTAAACGCACATTAAAAGCACTCACATGACATTTCGCTGCATCCTTGCTGAAGAATCATCTCGTCTGTTTTTCCTAAAGGCTGATAAAACATTTTTTTTTGTACGGAGGCAGATAAGAGAGAGATGCTAGAGGAAGCCGGTTTCTGCAGGAGGTCACCTTGACCAAAGCCGCCCTCATTGAATGTGTCGAACACAAATTAGAGGGAGACGGTGAGCAGGAGCGGAATGGAAGGAGAGAAAAAAAAAAGAATGCAGCTTGTGGCAGGAAAGACAGAAAGAGCTGGTTGACAGGAACAACAACAACAAAAAAGATCATAAATCCAGACAGGAGACATTCATTTTCCTCTTGATATGTGGTTGATTTGTGGTAATTACCAATCACCAGCCTGCAATGTCTCGCCCATTCACACACTCATCATCAATGTCACACTGCTAAAAAAAAAAAAAAAAAAAAAAAAGTCTTTCCAACAATCACAGTCGCCATGAAAGCCACTGCAGACTATAAAGAGCTTCTCTCCAGCTGTGAGAAGAGAAGAGAATTGAACTTTACTGTCCACAGAAATCTGTTTTAGCTCAGAGACAGTTTTAAAAAACACGAGATGTGTAGTACTACCAGGTAAAAGATGGGTGGTGGATGACACTGAGGGGTTTAGGTTACAATACAAAAACAGCTGCTTTAAAAGCTCAGTGGTCACATAGTTGTGTTAAAAAGTTTTTTTTTATAAAAGACATTTTGTTTTAAGATCCTTTTTGTTCCATTTTCTCCAGCTGATATGCTGTATGCGCCTTTTATTCTAGTAGTATTAACCGTTCATATAACACACACACACTGTTCGACTGTCGCTTTGACAAACGACCAGTTTACTGTCTGACTCGACTTTCCTGTTTGAGCTTCAGGCTACAAAAGACAAAATAGACTTCTTAAGTGCGAGTGCAAAGTGTTTAAAAGCGAAGAAGAAGACGAGAGGCAGGAACAGAATGACAGCGACGCAGAGAGCTAGCGTGTTTTAGGTGTCATCACCAAGGTACGTTTGTCTTCGTTGGAATGAACGTATCACACAGGGTTCACACAAACAGACACACAAACGTCGTAGCAGTGAAATATGACAGACAACATTCAAACACAACAGCTTCTTATACTTTCTTTGATACATGATCTACGTTCTGTTTCCCTCTGTCGTGTGTGTTTGAAACGATTCAGTTTCAGACAATGTGTTTGAGGCAGCTCTGAGACAGTTTTTTGTTTTTTTGTTTTTTTTCAGGCAGTTTTTGTACTGTGAAGCACAATACTGGCTGGTTTCAACTATCTTTGTCATGGAGGATAGCGTGGATGTTGGCCTGTGATTAGCACACAGAAATGTAACACTGCTTTCAGCGCTGGTTTCATCAATAGTGGTTTAACAACAACAGCTCTGACTTTATCTGAGAACTAATTGGTCTCAAGTTTGTTCATTTACAACCTTGTGAGTTTTTTCCCCGATTAAATGTTGCTACAAAGCACAATCCACACATTTTAATGCATAAACTCTGCAAAAATTCTAAGATTCAATTAATATATTAGTATATAGTATATACAACAATATATTACACTGATATCTAGATAGAGTGAGAGTGCCTGCAAGTCCTGACTCAGGGAATAATAGCAATGATCAGCTATGTCGATTTGACTGGTTGAAGTAAATTTGGAGTGATTTTCCAGATGATCAACTCCATAACATTTGTGTAAAAATGAAGCAGTGTGACAATTGAATTCAGCTGTTTAACTTTCATCATGCTTCATTGAAAGAATCTGTCAATGTCCTCCCAAAAAAAAAAAACAGAGTTTTTACTGAAACTGACCCCAGGTCACAGTAAGTTCTGCTGCCATAGTAACTGTCGTGTTGCAAATGTAAGTGAACTGCACTCACCTGGAAATGACAAGTGAACACAGAAGTAGATCAGGATGTTGATGGTGCTCGTTTCATCTTTGAGGACTGAGAATGGAAAGCATAAAAAGAAAGAATCAGTGAAACAATCGAGGCACAAATTGTAAGGTCACTACCAGGAAATGTAGCTTACATCAGTTCAATTTGTGTGTGTGTGTGTGTGAGTGTGAGTGTGAGTGTGAGTGTGTGTGTGTGTGTATGTGTGTATGCGACAAATCAAAATTCCTGCCAATGCGCCGCTGATTGTTCATGACTTCACATGTGTATGTGTGAGTTCTGGCAGCATCAGACAGGTGATCGCTCTAATCTGTCTGCGGGTTTCTGGCAACCTCAGTCGGTTGCCATGGCAGATCCAGGGGATACACATATGAGAGAAAAAAGAGTTGGCAAAAGAATGAAAAAAATATAGAGAGAAAAGCAGGGATTCCATTTTAATGTATTGTATTGGTAAAACATTGATATGATCATGTCAGGTTGTACTTCCTGTACATTGTACTCTTTTGATTGGCACAGTTCAGAGGAATACTGAAGTGATGAGGCTTATTATGTTTGTTTTATAAATGCTGAATTATTTTTTCAAATATTGAGATGTGTCAGTGTTTGAACTTCCAACAGTAATCAACTCTGTCAAATTCCTTTTAAAATCGTCCAGTACATCAGTTGATATCATTATTGTTCATTCACGTACACAGTGAGGACAAAACATTTATATTCATTAACATTAACATTAACTACCTTTCCGTCTATAAATCGTAATCATGAATATTTGCATAAATAATAATTGCACACTTGTCTTTGGTTATGTGACTGATTAATTAATTACATAACACTGCTTCATGTAACTAGTAGGAAATCATGAATGGCTTTTAATTTCCTTTTCCTGGTATTGACTGTGATTTGCTTATTACCTCCACCAAGGAGGTTATGTTTTTGCTGGCGTCTGTCTGTCTGTCTGTTTGTTGTTTGCTGCTAGCAAAATAACTCTGAACGTATTTTCATGAAATGTTCAGTGAATGCTAATGGACCAGGAACAGATGATTCCATGTTGGTGGTGTTCTGGAACCTTCTGCATGCAGGAATTTGTTGAAGGATTCTTTCTCATTGTCAGATAGGGACATTTTCAGCATCTGTGTCTAGAACTCCACAATAGCAGCAGTGGACTGTCTCTGTGGACCAGTGGTTGGTGGGTCTGTCTGTTAACACAAAGGTCGGGGGTTGGAGCCCACCCAGGGGCGGAGGGTTGTTTTTTGTTTTACTACTGAAATAAAAAAAAGAAAACGAAGAACAAAAATAAAAGATCGATCACAGGGTGATTTATTTATGTAACAAGGTTGCTAATGATTTTTTAAATAACTGTTTGACTGTTAGTGACAAAGACATGTTTTGATGATCACCGAATTTATTAGAGAATATAAAATGAATGGAGGACGATAATATTGGTCTGAGCTCTCTGGGTGCTGGGTTCTGTGAACCCCTGCTGCAAAACCTACCTGCCTTTGAGGAAAGTAAGTGGAAGCGAAATGGATAAGAAAGGAGGAGAAAAGTTGTGGAGGACACATCAGGTTCTGTCTGAGACTGACAGCGCAGCCAAAAAGAAGACAAATAGATGTCTGCTGTCCTTGCTGTCTTCACGATAGAGCTCCAAACTGATGATTGAACACACTGTCAGCGCAACGGGATCCCACTCGAACACTGCCAAGACAGGCTGCATCACTGTTTTAACTGTCCGCAGTCAGCAGCCTGTGAGGACGTACACGTCGTCATGGATTGAAAGAAGGTGCAACTCAGCAGCACACACAAACACACATACACACACACACAGACAAAGAGAGAGAAAGAACATGTGGGTACCTGTTGACAGACAAATCTCCCATCAGACAGTTATCAACAGCCGTGTGTCGGCCATCTGCTGTTGACCCCGGCTGAATCAGCAGGAACACCTTTGCCTGGTTAATATTAACTCTGATAAGCCGCATGTCTACGTGTACTTCTGTCGGAGGCGTTTCGCCCGTTTCCCTTTCCACCCCGAGAAGAAACCGCATTTCAACATTGCGGCATCAATGTATTATTTTAGTCAGACTGCAGCTGATTTGATCCGTCACACCAGAACGAGCAGAAGTTTTTGTCACAAAGGGAACAAAACATGCCGACTGTCATCATTATCACCCTTGCAGCTTGTTTAAGACAACTGTGTGGAAACCTCGGCGACAAGCGACGCGTAAAAAACTCTCGAGGATGCACGTGTGTGTGTCTGTGTGTTGCTGTCGGAGGAAGTGGCTGCTTATCAGAGCATGTGGGTGTGAGAGGCCGTAAAAAAAAAAAAAGTGCCCTGCCCTCTTGACACAGCTATGTTGATACTGTGGAAGCGCACAGATACGCTGCTGTCAGCCCCGATGACAGATCCACACTTAAATTCAGGCACTTGGACGAGGTGCAAATTAGCACCGACATGACTGGACGGCGCACGTGTTTGTAGCTCTGCACGTGAAACACGAGCATCTAATGTGTGTTTGTAATCTGTCTCTGTTTCAGTCTGCAGAGTTCTTCGACATGCTGGAGAGGATGCAGGTAGGAAACGCTCACTCGTGCGTTTGTCCCCTCGCTCGCTCTCTTTTTACCCCCTTTTTTTTTCTGTCCCTTCTCACCTGAAATGTGAAATAGCGGCATTGGCGATAACATATTTACTGTGTGAGATAGTGTTGCGTTTCTCTCTGGGCACAACCAGGAACATGCAAAGATGAGACAGACGCTGATGATTCAATCAGTGGAGTTCAGCCCGCAGGAGTTTTGTCTGTTGCTCAGATTGGATAATAGGCCTGCTGGGGGCAGAGAATAATATTGGAAAGAACTCGGCTGGAAGAACTATTTTCTCGTTCTCTGTATAGAATTCATTGATTTTTTTTTTCTTCTTTTTTTCTCCTTGGAACAAAGTCGGTCTCTCTCTGTACGTGGCTCCTCGGCGCTCTTCTCCAGCCCCTCAGGGCTTCAGCTTTGAGGAGTGTGGGGAAATATGGGGATATAAAAAGTGAGAGGAGGAGGAGGAGGAGGAGGAGGAAGAGAGAGGAGGCAGGAGGAGAAAGGCACATGAAAGAAGCGAGGAGGGAACAAGTGGACAATGAAGCCTCCGAAGAGAGAGTTTTTTGCAGGTTGATGAAAATGAGACGTATGAGATGTGTGAATCGTTCTCTGGAACGATGCTGGAGAAAACACTGAACCTTCAATTGCAAGTCTAGTGTGTGTGAATTCGTCTGTCAGCTGGGAAAAAAACATGAGAACATCTCGTTGAACTATTTTAAACCAACAACCACAGACAAACAGAGTAGAATAAAGATATAAGAACATTTCTAAACACCTGCAACACTCTGGTCCAGAAACATCCCTGTTTTCAACGCAACAACTTCTGTTTCATAGGAGATTTTTATACTCGTGACTTGTTTTGATAGATTTCGACAAGTACAACTGAAGAAAAAGTTATTTTTCAGAGAATAGTTGCTTTGAGTTCTTCTGCTGCTATGAGAAGATATTGTAGTAAAAAGAAAAAAAGAAATATCTTGTCAGTCATGGAAATACTCTATGTCCCTTTAGAATATTACAATGAAATATGTCATCATGTCACAAAGTTTGAGTCTCTTTCACGTAGCTGACAACTTTCAAGGAAAAAAAAGGTTAAAAACCACTGGTCCATTATTGGCTCCTGAATCCTTTAATGAGTAGATGCAGCAGGACTCGATGGGTGAGGGCATAATAGAGTTATTTTAGAAGCATCGGTTGTTGATGGCAGTAGGTCGATGCGGCCCGACGGTCACAGAGTGTAACACACACACACAGGCACATACACATATACCTCACTCATATCTCCTCAACCTCAGCCTGCATCAGCGTGCTCTCCTGAGCTCTGCCACCTTTAGTCCAGTGGTTGCAACTGTCTGCTTCAAGTCTAGAGACTGGAGATGGTGGTTCTTAAAGGTCACGTATTCCATCTCCATCCTCTTTTGCTTCCTCGCTGCCTCTCATCGGTCCTCCTCCTTTGACGGACGATGAAAACCTATTAAAAGAGCCTTTTTGATCTGGCTCCTGTTGGTGACAGTGACTTTCCTGTGACCATAACACCTGCTCCATAGACAGACACAAACTGTTAGACGAGCCTGAGTGAGTGTGTGTGTGCGCGTGTGTGCGTCCTGTGACAAGAACACTTCTGTCTGAAAGTCGAGAGTGAAAGAATGACTGAAGTGTATGTAGAACTTCTTTAGCATGTATGATTCACTCAGTTGTTTTCTGACAACAGAGATTTTTTTTTTAAAGAACAGTCTTCGCTGTGCACAAAAATAACACATCTTACCTTCTGACCTTTATGCTTTTCTGTTCTCATGCTGCTTACGGACACTAATCAGGTCCCCAAAGCGGAAGAGACCAAAAAATGGAAGGTGTGATCAGACAACAGACACACACTCATACTTACATGTCCTTCATTTGTGTTGTGTCTTTCCTTTCTCTGCATGTTGTCCTGCCTCCTCATAGCACCTTTTATTGCTCTGTTTGCCTGTGAAAAACAATCTTGTAAGCACTTTTTTCCCCCCTCTCTAGGATTAAAACTAAGGATTAAAAAATGATATCACCTCTTGATCTGCTTGATTATACTTTGACTCAGCTCCAACTGTCAATTGATCCTCGGTAGCCTGCCAGCGTCTCCCCGCTCGCACCGGTGCGGAATGTAAATGACTGGCAGACAGGATTCAGCAGTATTTAGAGGTCACACGCCGCAGCCATGCGACACTGGCAGACTGCTAAAAGACTAGTCCTCCCTGGGGGGGCACTGAATAGAAACAGATCTGTCTCAAGGCTGTGACATCATCAAGGACTGTCCCCCTCCTTCCCACTCTTGCTGATGTTTGCCGATGACTGTGCATTTCAGGTTGTTGCGTCAACTCCTTAAACTCCATTCAGCATTGTAAGCTGACGTTCTTTTGTGCCTGTGCTTGTGATGTGATGTCACTTTTGGCTGTATCATGGTGAAAGCCAGTGAACTGTGTCTGAATTCTGTCAGAATATGTCCATTTAAAGACGTGTTTCATTGTCTGTTTCACAGGATGACTATATCCCCTACCCCCGGATAGAAGATGTGAGTCATCTCTCCCACATGATATACTCTTTCAGCAGAAAAGTTCACACCTGTGTAGCCTCCAACTGGAAGTGTGTTTCCCAGTTATTTTATTTTATTTTATTTTATTTTATTTTATTTTATTTTATTTTATTTTATTTTATTTTATTTTATTTTATTTTATTTTATTTTATTTGTTTAATTTAATTTGATTCAATTTTTGGCCACTGTCTAATGACTTTGTCTCCTTCTGCGTGCCAATCCCAGGTCCTGGAGAAAGGTGGCCCATACCCTCAGGTCATCCTTCCTCAGTTTGGGGGCTACTGGATCGAGGACATGGAAGCCCCACTGGGGACCCCATCCTCTTCAGAGTCTAGTTTCTGTGAAGAGGAGGAGGGGGGAGAGGGCATGAGTCCTGGTGGGGGGAACAGCTATCGGCTGGAGTGTAACAGCACGGCCCGAGCGTACCGCAAACACTTCCTCGGAAAGGTTAGTGTGTCTGTGTTTGCGCAGTTTTGGGGTTAAGGGGTACGCAAGTAGTTCTTACAGTAAGTTGTCTGTATCTCACCCAGGAACACATGAACTACTACTGCACCGGCAGCAGCATAGGAAACCTCATCATGTCCCTGAAACACGAGGAGGCAGAGGGACAAGAGTTCTTACGCATCATGCTCAGGTACGCCTTTAATATGACACAAAACATGTTGAACCCTGCATTTCAGGTTTGGAGTTACACGTGTATGTGTGTGTGACTCAGCCAGCAGCTGTTCGAGGGTCAACTCCTTGTTCTGTCCTTGTCCCATGCGATTTATAAGATGTTTTTTATGTTATTCAGATGCACTGTAAAGTTTCCATTACCAAAGCTATTAAAAAAAAAAAAAAAGCAATTTATTACTGTAGGTTTTTGGAATAGAGATGTAGTTCTTCTCTGGAATTATTATTGCAGAGGCCAAGAGATGGATATTTCTTCTTTGTTACCATACAATATAGATCCTCTGTAGATCATCAGCAACACATGAAGCATTGATTTGCTTTCTGTATAATTGCTAATAAATGATGAGATTTTGCACAGGTGAATATATCCAAACAGTGGGAAAAACATTCAGGTTGAATGTGTTATCCAGTGAATCTTTGTTCCCGTTGCAGGTCCAGGACCAAAACCATCCATGACCGGATCTCTTTAGCTGGTATCAACCAGCTGCCCAGTGTTCCCCAGATTGCAAAGGTAAAATACATCACAAAGTGTCACAATAAGGGAAGTAAGGAGTCGCTCGTAAGCAAAGCAAAGATGGATATCGGCTTTCAGTCTGCTTTTATTACTTCAGTAAAACAGCACTTAGCAGCTCTGCCCCTGATGTTTTGTTCTATTCTCTGATGCAGCTGGGAACAGGAGGGAACTTTTCACTGCAATTATAAACCGAGAACGTACAAATAGTACTTTGTGTGGTTCAGAAATACGATTTAAAGCGAAGTAATCCATGCCACACAGTTATAATCGTCTCAGTTGTCTGCTGAGAAATAAATCTGAGCTCCAGTGACGCCAGCAGACTCCTAATTTCCATGAATTTGCTCACAAACACAGTAATGTTATTTATTTTACCTCAATAATCTCACGGTATAGTTTCACACGTAAGAATCATTCTTTTATCGCATCTGTGTCTTTTTTTACATTCAGCTTTTATGTGACGACGCCACAGGCCTGAAATTCAACCCGGCCCTGTACCCGCGGGTGAGTTCTCATTCATCATGTACGGATAGATTTGTAATATAGGCTGATGTGCGTTTTTCCAGTATATTTCTTGTACACAGTTTAGTTACTTTGGAAATGTAACTGGTTTGTTCTCCTGTTTAAGTTGTAATGGTCGTGTAACTAGTTCAATGACTTTATTAGTAATGTAACTAATACCTCATCTTTACTAAATCTAAATGAATGAATGTTCTCAACTGTTCATAAAACCTTTCTTCTCATCAATCAACATCATTATCATTCATTACTGGTTACTATATTTATATATATTTATTTATATTACTACATTACTATATCATTGATTTACTGGTTTTCTCAATATTCTAAAGAAATTCAAAGATTCAAAAATAAATTGTGAATCTATCTATTTAGCTAAATAGCTAGCTAGCTAAATGCTAAAGCAGGACTCATAAAATAGTATTATTGAACATGTCGTCTAGGTTTTTGCAGAAATTGTAGTAATAAATATTTCCATAAGTAACTAATTTAATTACACATGTGCCTCCTGTAATGTAACTTATTACATTCATCTTTATTTTGTTAAATTAAACACTGTGACATGGACATAGTTATTTCCGCAACTCTGTATGTGATGAACTGGCAAATAGAATTCTAATTAGTTTTGGCTAGTGCCAGAAAATGTCGAAATGTTATGAAGCTGTCAAGCTACATTTTGTATTCATATTTGATATTGTCAGTCTCAAGAATAAGAAACACATTTCCCTCCTTGGTGAGTGCATTATTCACAAGCCATTGATGATGCAACAAAAATGAGCTCGGAGGGTGAATTTGATGGAACATGCTTTCAGCCAAGCGCCTGAGGGACGGAAACCAACCATCTGTGTCTCAGTCTGCAGCAAGATCACCCTCCAGCCTCACCCCCAAATGTCACTCTTGCATAACAACGGCCCAGTGAACCTGCCCCAGTGACATGTTACAGAGGTAGACTATGACCTGCTACAAAGGCTAATACGGAATTGTTTGTTTCCACAGGGATCCCAGTTGATCGTGTCCTATGATGAACATGAGGTCAACAACAACTTCAAATTTGGAGTCATCTACCAGAAATTTGGGCAGGTGAGCGCACAGGATCGGTCACTAACTTACAATCGCGTTCTGATCTCACTATCATCTTAACTCTTCTCTCAGACGTCAGAGGAGGAGTTGTTCGGGAACAACGAAGAGACTCCGGCCTTCAAGGAGTTTCTCAGCATTTTGGGCGACAACATCGAACTTCAGGACTTTAAAGGGTGAGATACTGCACAGGATTATATTAGAATGACGGATCAGGGCATACGAGGTGCAAAGGTGCAAACGGCCTGACATCCCACAAAAGCCCTGTCGCCATCTTTATTTGTGTTACATATTCATGTATGCTTTCTGGAACTCACAAATCAGCTGGGTCAAGCACAAAATGCATTTTAAGTACATGAAATAAAAGATTTCCGAACAAAAGGAGGCAACAAATGTAATGGATGTACATGTTTTAGGTTCCGCGGGGGGCTGGATGTCTCCCACGGACAGACGGGGTTGGAATCCGTCTATACTGTCTTCAGACAGAGAGAGATTATGTTTCATGTGTCGACCAAGCTTCCCTTCACCGAGGGAGACGTCCAGCAGGTATGAGGCTTTAATCCTGCCTTCGTTACAGTTACACAGGATCTAACCGCTCCGTGATGATACCTTTGGCTCAAGAATAGGAATATTAAACAGGTCATGTGGTTTCACTGATACCGTGTGACGACATTCTCATTCTGAAATGGCTGATGCTGCAGCCTCATTGTGTTTTGCGTTTTAGTTCCTTCTGCTGAGACAAATGTGACAGAACACACACACAACTGTGCAATAACTAACTTATATATGTTTTTATCTGCCTCCTCAGCTGCAGAGGAAAAGGCACATAGGAAATGACATCGTGGCTGCAGTCTTCCAGGAAGACCCGACACCTTTTGTTCCAGACATGATCGCCTCCAACTTCCTGCATGCGTATGTCCTGGTGCAGGCAGAGAACCCGTGCACGGACAGCACGACGTACAAGGTACAAACCAGACAAGTGTTCAGTGCGACTGTTTTGACCTTACTGAGTAAATCTGCATACATTTGTTTTTTCATCACATGCATTTGTCACTGTTGAAAAAATTCCAACTCCAACTTTGTCACAACCTCTACCGACCACATTTTACATTTTGTGAGGGAACATGATTGTGTCGTTGATCATTGGCGACCACACCGACTCCCTGTTTCCTTCAGGATCGATTTCAATGTTTTATTGATTGCTTACAAAGCCCTGAGAGGCCTCGCTCCAAATGTTTCTTGTATTTCTCCACTTCCCTTTCACCAAGTTCCTCAGGTGCATCATTTCATTTGCAGTACTAGTATGAAAGTAAACCTGTAATCAGTGCTGATAGTGTTACTTTTCATGCCAACAGGTTTCTGTTACTGCGAGGGAGGATGTCCCTCCCTTTGGACCTACTCTCCCAAACCCAGCTGTCTTCAAGAAGGTGAGAAATAAAGATGTTATAAAGTGTTTGCTTTTAGAGAAACATTTCTCACATTTATTTGGTCAAATGTCATCTGGAACAATGATTTGAGATCAGATGAGTGAGCCACGGACTGATGTGTGAAGTGTTTAAAAGCATTCAAGGTTTTTTGCCATGTGTGCATAAAGAAACAGTTGAAAGCACATAGGAATTCTTGTGAAGGCTCTCTGTGTCAAGTGTCAAGGATTTAAAGCAAAGGAAAGGCCACGAGTTTGAAGACAGGAAATAAGAAATGAAAATAGGACACAAGAATTAACACACACAAACATACAGACATATAAATGAAGTAAATCTACATAGACTGTTGCAATAAAGGGGACGGCGAGAGGAAAATATAGTGAAATTAGCAAGATTATATACATGTATATATTATTTTATATATTTTATGGTGAAAAAAGTACACTGCTATAGATATGTATATCTGTTACTCTTATCATGCACTCACTTCATTTGATGCATGGCTGTATATGGAAAAAGGGATTGGGGGCGGGACTTCATGCTGCTTTTGGGTCCCATGTTTGCATGCAGGAAGAGTCTGAGGCAGTGAGCAAACCCTTGCAACACCTTTAGAGACAGATGGTGGTGCAGGTGGGTTTGAGCACGTCATCCTCCCGTGGCCGCAGTCACGAGTCCAGTGCTTGTTGAGTCATTAGCACAAAGGAGAGAAAACCCCATGTGACTTGGAACATCTCAAACGTGTTTCACAGTTTTTGTTCGACACGTTTATCTGCGTACCGCTGATGAAGGTCACCTTTTCCTGTTCTCGTCACTGCTAATCACCCAACTTCTCTCCATCTTTCTCCAGGGTCCAGAGTTTCGAGATTTCCTGCTGACAAAATTGATTAATGCGGAAAATGCCTGCTACAAGTCTGACAAATTTGCCAAACTAGAGGTGAAACATGCACGGACACGCACATCCAAACGCAACCACAACCCTTCAGTTAACCATCATTACTGTCCAGATGCTTCCCTGCATGATGTCCGTGTGTGTGTGTGTGTGTGTGTGTGCGTGCGCTCTAGGGGCGAACGCGGGCTGCGCTTCTGGACAACCTCCACGATGAGCTCCACAGGCAGAGTCAGGCCGTGCTGGGTCTGGGCCAGGCCGGAGACGAGGACAAGCTGGAGAACGGGGGACACGGGGGTCTAATAGAGTCATTCAAGGTGAATCTGGACGAAAATAACATTGTTTCGCAGCTGTGTGACATCATCATCTTTTTTTTTTATGCTGCAGGTCGGCTTCATGTTGAAGGTCCTTGGTCTGTCTTTGTTTGTTTGGATGTATGCCCCACTCATTTTGTCTTCGCTCTTTTCTTTCCTTTTATTAACCTTTTTACTTAATTAGCGTGTGTGTGTCTGTGTCAGCTATGACAGTGAAGCTCTTGCTTTTCACAGGCACTACTGGCGTCTTTGCAATTCCCGGAGCCTGTCCTGGGAGTCGCCATTCTCGCTGCTGCTCTGGCAGCGGCTGTATATTATTTATCCATCAGTGTAAACACAGCACAGGATGAATAAACTCTTCAACATGGTGTCGTTATGTGTTAATGCTTCATCATACAAACAGCATAGCAAATATGGAAAACCGCATTTGACAAAACATACAGTATCATTTTAAACTCAGCATCCAGAGTCAATTGTAGGGACATTAAATACATAATTATCGTTTCTTTCTCAAAATAAATATACACAGCTGACTCATTTTTGCTCCTCACACCTCACATTCTCGTCCTTGTAGACTTGCGCCCTCTAGTGGTTGCAGAGTAATGTCCAATTTAAGGAAAGGACAAATACGACCTCAAGGCTGTTTCACATCACCAACTTTTCCTTTAACAATCTTATTCCCCCGTCTTCTGTTTTCTCTCTCCCTCCACCAGAGAGCTATGCGTGTCAGGAGTCACTCCATGGAGACTGTAGTGGGGTCTCAACGCCACAGGAGCCCTGGTCTCGGGGGTGGGGTCCCAGCCAGCTTGAGTGGAGGAGGATTACCTCAGAGTACCAGTGAATGCACAAAGAGCACCTTCACTGTGAGTAGCAGGGCAGAGGTGGAAGGGAGACGGGATGATGATGATGATGATGGTGGTGGAGTAAGAGATGAAGCCAACCGTGTCAAGTGTCAGTCAGTAGCATCCTGTCATCAGTCTTTTTAAATGTCATTAACTTGTCAGGTTAGTGCACTCAGTGATCTTACAAAGATTAATCTGTAATTTCAGCCTCCTGTGTTGTCAGCCAAGTCTTCCCTGAAGAGCCCAGTAAAAAGGCGCTCAGGGCTTTTCCCCCGTCTCCACTCCAGCACAGAAACTCCTTCAGAAAAACATACCCGCAGGTTATTCAATAAGCTCTTACTCTTTATGCACACACACACACACACACACACGGTTGTTAGTGGGTGTAGTAAGTATCTGTTTTTGCCTGCAGTGACCAAAGGCCTGCAGATATCTGCCCTCTGACCCAGGACGTGCGTTCAGAGACGTCGTCCAATCCCAGCTCACCTGAGATCTGCCCCAGCAAAGACAGGTGACACCTCCTCTTCATCTCAGTTATTCTCGTTTTACAGAAAATCAAGTGGTATGAGTAAGACTTTGGGGGGGTAGATTTAGTTCAAATTACAGTGTGACAATTTTATATCAAAACAAATATTACACAGTTTTATTTTTAATTTTAGTTTTTGTAGTAAAAGTAAAGTAGTTTGCATAAAAAATAAGCAGCTGTCTGGACTGTTTTCTGCATTAGTTACATGATTTAAATACACTTTTATACAGTTTACTTGTCCAAAGCATAGAAGTATGTTTTCAGCTAAGTTTAATTTTGGTGGACATGCTTTCCCGTGAAAACAATACAAAAAAATATTAAATAAATACAAATAATACTTGAATAAAAAATATATAATATAATGCAATACAGGACATATAACTACAGTATATCATGATAATATTGCATTACAACTAAAGTATAGTGATGGTAAGATTGTAAATGAAGCTGTCAGTGTCTGATTTCCTCTGCAGACCGTTTATCAAGCTGAAGGATTGCAGCAGCGGCAGGCCGAACATCTCTCGCTCTTCATCCAGCACCAGCAGCTTCAGCAGCACCGCAGGAGAGACGGAAGCGCTGGAGGAGCTGGAGACGGTGAGCATCACACTGTGGGCTTCTGCTGTCAAGGATAATACGGCTCTGTGCTCAGAGGAGAGGAAAGAACTGAAAGGTGTTGAACTGGGTGAATGGGATGCTGGTAGACTTTATGCAAAGCTTTCACTTATGTTGATTTCATTGCTGTCAGTGTGATTAGCTCACTGATGATGTCCTTTAGGCATTATCAGTTTCCTCCCAGGTCTGAGGTATCCTGTTTGTACTTCCAACCTCTCCTGACCCCTCGCAGCCATCTCATCCAGCCTTTTAAATATCCTGCGCACATGGCAGCGCTCAAGTGTTCAAGGTGACTTTGGAAAGGATGCGATGAAAATCACAAAAAAAAAAAATAAATTCCAGTAATGTCATCAAACACAAGTCACATGTTTATTTGAGCTTGTTGAAACCATGAACTGTGATGAGGTTCATTTCTTGCAGGTTATGTCTGAATCATACCCAAAAACATCATCCCTGGTTGTTTCCATTTTGCACATCCTTTTCACTCACTTCCAGCTGCACCTACTGTAAAAATACAGACGTGAAGCTTTAAGTCAGCAGAATACCATGTCTCCTCAGTTGCCTCGCACCTTTGTTTCTCAACATTATCGCCCTCTCCCCCCTTTCAGACCAGCCATCCCTACTACGCCTCCTCCTCGGCCTTCAGTCCCGCTCTCAGCATCGACAGCCAGGCGTCAGGCACCCCCGTCATCATGTGCCGCAGTCCCACAGGTGAATCGCACACGTCTTTAAGACACACACCACATATTGTCCTGTAATGACCATTTCCATTATTACTCACTTTCCCCTTTTTACTTCGCAGATGGAAAAAACAAGACGTCACCAAGGTCAAACTTGAAGTTCCGATTTGACAAAATGACCCACCCGTCCACAAGTGTAAGTCCTCTCCATCTGTTCATTTCATCGACACGTTTCTCATAATGCAGTTAATTATATTATGCTAATTGAAGGTTTAACCTTTTTAACGTTGAACCGCTTGACATTCTATTTAACAACATTAATGCAGAAGGGGATATTTATAAAAAAAAGTGTTTTCTAGTTGAAACGCTGTCCATCTTAAGGATGTCTCATTATCTCTGGGTCATTGTGATGGCATTTAAGAGCCATTTGAGTGTGTTGGATGTGGAATCTGTAACACTGTCTTAATGTTCTCTCTTCCAGTCTGAGTAGACGTGGAAAAAAAAAAAATTGCACAGTGAAGAGACCAGTGAGAGCTGATGGAACTGCAAAGAAATAAAATCACCAAATACACCAAGACAAAGTCACTGTCGGACATTTCCCGAAGCCAAGGATCTGAAACGATGAACCATCTGCACCATCATCCCAACGTGCTATAAGATAACTGTGAGTGTACAGTGATGAGAAGCTGCATTTCAGTAGTTCCAACATGTAATATATCCCAGTATGGCTGTAATGAAATGACGCAGTCTGCCTAACCTTTGACCCTAAGCATCTTTTTTAACTGCAAGACACGTAAAAACAGAGGCTGAATTGGTCCTGTCGATACAGGCGACTGCTGAGCAGTGAGGATGTTTAAAAACAAAACAAAACAAAATCTAGTCACACGTCTTAGTCTTTACTTTTGCCTTTGCCCTTTAACGGTACTGTACGTTTGGTAACATCCACTTCTGCCTAGAACTATATACGCACAAGCACACTGTAGGTACATTTTTTTGTTTCTTTGCTTTATAAAACGGCTTTTCTTGGGAGCGTGTTTGATTTTCTGCAGTGCAATGATAAACGCTGCTGACATTCGGTTGACACACATAATAGCGTTTCTGTACCTTCAAAGTCCCTATACTCAAGTGCTTGTAGGGGCACAGTGAGATTCTGCTGCCATTAGCTTATCCGAGCCAAAGCTGCGTCTTACAATCCGTCTAACGCCCCATTCTCTCTCTCTCTCTCTCTCTCTCTCTCTTTTTCACTCGCTCACTATTTGAAAGGAAGAGAATCATCATGATCTGGTTGCATTACATTTGTGGGGATAGATATTGCGCCTAAAGAAAAAAAGAAAAACATTTCATATCACGATACCTCCTGTTGAAGCTTGCTAACTCGGTGTATGTGTGAGAGCTTGAGCTGATGACAAACCACTCTGAATGTGAACTTGGAGCTTGTCTGTAATTATGATTTAATGCCTTGTTACTTGTCATCAGGACATCTTAGACAGTTGCTAACAAGCACAAGCGATTGATTCCAGATAGGTTTAGGTAGGGAAGGCCTCAACAGTGTCTTATTATCTGTCATTTCAAATTAAAAGTTTTAACTAAGGGTCCACTTTAATTTCTATTTAAAAACATGTTTCTGTTAAAGAATGAAAGGGAATGTGTGCTCATTGCTTTGCAGAGACCCGCGAATACCAAGACAGACTTCAAATGCAATTTAGATGCTATTTGTGGTTTTCACAGGTGTCACCCTGCAGCCTTTTCTCTGTCCATATTCTTAATTTATTGAACGACAGCTCCTTTTACATTAATATCATGTAAAAATGTAACTGCAGAGTGAAGAAATTAATAGGTTAACCTGATTAACAGAACTTAATTTAAGAAAGATGTCTAGATATGTAAATGTATATTTCGTTGTGTAATGTGCCATTGAAAATTTATTCTAAAATAAAATGTTGTATTTTGTGTCATACCTGTGTTTTCTCATTTTTAACGCTTCATGGTGCTTTATGTTGATACTTTTTCCACTTTCAGACAATTTTTTGCCACATTTTTATAACTGAATATCTTTTCTTTTATGATCTGAAGGTGGAGATGGTCTCAGGAAGTAGTTAATAATAAGAATAAGTAAAAAAAATTATGACGAACTGTGATCCTCCGCAGAAAACGGAAACCTTCACAATAAAAGCAACATTTTCGAAACCGTTTTTGCCTAAAGAAACAGTTCAGTTGCTCTATTATATATATATGTCATTTTAGAAAATTGCATGTTGAAAAATGGCAAATAATGGCCCTGGACAATAAATAATTGTCCTGCAGTGACCGGAAGTGATTTGCTCAATTATTTCATGTTCAACATAAGGCGCGCTCGTTTTGGATCAATATTTTCTGTCTCTCTCACATGACGGGTGGCGCTTTCAGGGCAGATAAATGAACGACGGTTGAGTCCATTTACTCCATCTATATTGTGGCAGTATTTTAACTTGAGTTAATGACTTTTGCCCTGAGTAATCAGTCTGCGGGTGGTGTAGTTTAACTTAAACCCCGCCCAGACGATACGTCAAAATCAAGAGGAGGGTAAATAAACGAGCGCACCCTGCTTCCACACTGGCTAACTGTCGGCGAATGAGATAAACAAAGAGCCGGTGACTTTTCAGGAAAACTGTCAACACTCCTCACGCCCCTTGAAAACATGGAAACTGGTACGTTTAAGTCCACTTTCTCCTGTTTATTCCAGTTGGTTTGTGTCAGCGGAAGACAAAGCGCAGTCTGTATCCGACTGCCGGAGGATGACAGCTGAGGAAGCTAACAGGCTAAGTTAGCTTCCACTGAGTTAGCATGCTTGCCATCTCGCATGAGTTTGCCGTCGTCCCTGCAGTATTGACAGATGGTTGGTTTCACCTTGCCACCTTCCGAAAAAGGCATCTTTCACACGTTAATTCGTAGGTTAAAAACTATTGTCAGCTTCCAGAACCGGACATTGTGTCAGCTAGCTTAGTCGAGGTTGGAGTTTCGTCAGAATGTTACAGTGAGTGCCATTTGGTTACGTTTCACTTTCGGAAAGAAAACTGATTTTCCAGTGACATCATGTTGAGTCGATGTCTGTGGTTAATGAAGTCTAAGCTAGTTTGTCAAGCGAAAGTGTGATTGGCTTTAGGTATTACATTTGGGTATCGCATTTTTCCTCCCTTTGTCGTCTGAAGTTTTCTTTCCAGAAAATAGTTTATTTTGGGGGGGAAATCAGGAAGCAAAGGAATCTGATTATGATGGTGTTGTGGTTCTCTGTGACCGTGTGGATCTCTGCTGAGCCCCCTATACAATGCCCCTTATACAACCAGTGACGTGTAAATTTGCCATTCACCCTGGATGCCTTGTTGCCCCCATTTTCTTTCGAAACCCACTGTGATGTCTAGGACATCTTCTCCCTACTCACTACTTAGATATTGTCCAGATGGACTCATTAACTGAGCCTTTGTTTCTTGGTTTTATATATTCTTTGACACACACTCTTCCTGTGTGTCCCAACTCAGCTGTTTCCCACTGTTGAGGCCCAGGAAATTATCCCCTTGTCAACATTTCCTATATTTGGCCTCCTTCTGCCCCCCGCCCCTTCCCCACATACAGTAATATAACCAAGCAAGACAGTAAATGAAGTTTGACATTGAACAAATTGTTGCCTGTCAGTGCCGTTCAGCTTTGTGTCAATGGAAAATCACAGAACGCAGCTGGGAGAGAGCGTTCAAACCATGCATGACTAGTCAATGTCCCTCTCTATGTTTAATAGCTGTGCACTATTATTTGATGGGACGACTACACACCAGTTTGGGTCAAAGTGTGTGTTTGTGTTTGCACCCCTCCCTCCTTCCTGCTGTCCACTGTGTTTCTCTCATTGACAGAGCCCTCGTTTCCCAACAGTCACTTATAGTACTCATAGAAACTAAGCACTCTTGATACTTTTTCCTGTGTGTTTCCCCTCTTTCCTGTCTGTTATTCATTTTTGATTTGAGTTCAGTATCTTGAACAGATTTTATGAACTGCCTCTATCTCTCTGTAGCAGTGGTGGAAGAAAGATCCTTCTCGTGTTCAGTAAAGGATGTGCTGTACTTTTATGGCTATTGATCCTCCATTTCCAAGAATTATTGAGACATTTGAGCATGTGAGTGCTCATAAATCCGATCTTAAGAGGGAATTGAACAAAGTGCACAGAAGGAGTCATGGGAATAACTGTGTGTGTGTGTGTGTGTGTGTGTCACTCTCTCTCTCACTCTGTCTATCTATCTATCTATATATATATTTGTGTTTCTTGTCCCTCAGTGTGTAACCACCTCTCTCTCCGTTCTGCTGCTCCTCCAGGTCTGAGTCAGGAGAAAGTAGCCACCTTTCAGAAGCGGCTGCGGTCCGAGCCACGCTACCTGTTGGCTCAGAATGTCTCAACTTGCATCGACCCACTGGAGGTCTGTCTGCACCGGCAGACAGTCCAGGATACTGTACACATCTTCCAGCACTCTATCCCCACAGAGGGCAAACCTGTCACCAATCAGAAAAGCTCAGGTACAGCGTTAAAGCTTTAAAGTTATATCTTAAAATAAGGTACACACGTTTAATCATTTTTATTTTGTTTTTTATTATTATTATGCTTATTCTGTTTTATGTAATTTTATTTTACATATGCTTATTTTCTCTTATTTTATGCTAGCAGCACTCCAAATCTCATTATATATTATAACATGCGTCTCTCATTGCTCTGTGATTAGGGAGGTGTTGGATCTTTTCGTGCCTCAACGTCATGCGGCTTCCCTTCATGAAGAAGTTTAACATAGAAGAGTTTGAGTTTAGCCAGTCCTATCTCTTCTTCTGGGACAAGGTAAGACTCAGAAGAACACATCCCACTTTGTAGGTTGTTGTTTGTTAGACATTCCTCCGCATTCTTTGAATTTAATAATAACTCGCTAACTGGCAAAATTCTGTTGTAAAATTGTACTATATCATTTTACATATTCTACTCGCTGGACCGTTCCATACCCAGCTTGGTCCAAGTGCATCGTGTGAAGTCATTACTGGACTGGAGCGTCATCTATCTTCTACGCTTCCCCACCGTTTCTCCTCTCCACAGGTTGAGCGTTGTTACTACTTCCTTCAGGCCTGTGTGGAGACGGCACAGAGGAAGGAGCCAGTGGACGGACGCCTGGTCCAGTTCCTGCTCTCCAATCCAACCAATGATGGAGGGCAGTGGGACATGCTGGTCAACCTCATCGGTAAAGTCCGATTATGATGTAGACGCAGCAACAAGTGGAATAAGTGAATCACCCGTGTTCACACAAAAATCTTGTTTCAAAGTGTTTTTCCATATGCTCCTCCTCAGAAAAGTATGGCGTCATTCCAAAAAAATGCTTTCCCGAGTCACATAGCTCAGAGGCTTCGCGCAGAATGAATGACATCCTCAATCATAAGGTGAACATAAAGTTAAGCTCACGTCTGGCTTCTACCAATCGGTCGTGAAATCCATTCTGACGTTTGCTGCATTTGTTGTCCGTGTCTTCAGCTGAGAGAATACTGCCTACGACTGAGGAACATGGTCGCCAGTGACGCTACTAAATCGGAACTGTCTGATGCCATTGACTCCATGATTGAAGAGGTGAGACTGGAAGACACACACACACACACACAGACACACACACATACATACTGTGAGTATCAAAGAGCTCGGTGTTTGGTGCCCACCCATGTTTCAGCAACTGTTGGTGCAACAATTACTGAAAAATACAGTAAAATTATCCACCGCAAATTTTCTTTTACCATTTAAAGCTAGTAAAATCAACATGTGACACACTCTGACTGGTATAACACAGTTTGTATCAACTCTTGTCCACCCTGTCACAAAGTTGTCAAGAATCTTTTATCAGTAAATCATTCACTGCTCCAAGACTTTGGCCAGTGAATCTGTGACTGATGCTGTCATCAGGTCGACTTTAGTGGGACAAAAATTAGATAGAAGGAAAATGGCTCATGTTTGTGCACTAACTAGAAACAATAGCCATAGAACACTCCTTGTTACACACGCTGGTGTTTTATTAGAGCAGCTCTAGTTAAGTGAACCATCCACTTGGAGAGTTAAGCGTTATTGTCATCGCAAAACGAAATGTTGTAATATACATGATTGTCTTATCAGGAACACCACAATTCTACTGTATAAATGATAATTCCATTTGTACCACGTTTTTTAGCCAGTAGAGGGCACTGTCAAACAACATTTATGCGATGGGTCGAGTTGAAAGGATCTGCACAGAAGCTGATGATGAGGTGATGGCAGCAAACATTCAACAGCATTTCAGTTGTCCGTGATCTACATGGGAGAGATACATTTGAACCAGTTTGCAGATTCACATGAAGATTTTTTTAAAACGCTTCATTAATCGATATTACAAAAGTTCACCTAGGAACTGGATTATGTGTTCAAAAGGTCCAAATGTGACGATAGTGGTCATCTGATGTTGGACAGTGAAAGAAGGTTAAACATGTGCGATGTGAACAAACTTACGCACATCCTTTTACATTATCAACACTAACCACCTAATATGGATTGTAGTGTATTTTTAATGGCATATTCACTTGACTCGTCATCGTCCCTGACTTTCACCTCCAGGAGTAACGTCACTCAGCCTACGTCTGTTTATTCTGTAAGATATGCAGAACAAACGGGGTATCAAACACAGTGTGTGCTGTTCTACGCGTTTGTGCGAGGGACCTGTCAGTCAATCAGTCTCCCATTGAGACCGCTGCCCAGAGCACAGGGGGCTGTTCAAGCCGCCTTTGTTGTTAGCTGCTTGGTTGTATTGTGCGGCTGGCCAGTTGCTTGTTTAAACAGTCGCCTGTATCTCACAGCGCCTTTATGGCTGTCCAGACACGTACGCACACACGCATGTTTTGCAAAAGTAAAGGCTGCTCCCACCACGCCACACATCCGTGGATGGAGGCTGATGGTTGTCAGCGTGTTTGTTTGTCCACCTGGAAGTGGTTTGTTTTGCGAAACACCACTGTCACGGCCAATGGTGATGGAGGGTTCAGTCATGTTTAAAAAAAATAAAATAAATGAGAAATACACCAGAGTTTAGCGAGCCAAAATGTTGGAGGATATTTTCATGAGTGGCTAAAAGTCATCAAACATGATTCCAGTGTAGAATATGCCTCCTGTTTGTTGACTCAATCTCTTGGTTTTTAAACACACATCAGACATCAATATCAACACAAAATATTTCATATTGACATAACTGGCCTCAAGTCCACCGAATCGCATGTTTATTATTGATAAGAAAACATATTTGATATTAGAAGATGATGATAACTGATTCACTGAGCAAATACCCAATACCATGGTATAAAATGTTTTATACTCCATTGTACAGTGAAAGCACATAATGCAGAAAACAAAGTCCATGGTAGCAGAGTATATTTGCAGTGTTTTATATCTGTGTTGGTGTGTGTTCCTCAGGATCGGAGTGCTGTGTAACTCCAGCGCGTGCGTGCGTGCGTGCGTGCGTGCGTGCGTGTGTGTGGAGGTGATACTGTCCACCCTCCCAATGCTCTGTTTGTACTGCCCTGTTCTTCATCACCATCGCCTGCCCTACACACACACACACACACAAACTCACAACAAGCAACCAGGGTGAATATCTCTGCTTCTCATTACTGTAACGGGATGCATGGACGTCCTCGTTATAAGATTGTATTGTTTATGTGGACTAAAAATATGCCCGTATAATTGGTGGAAAAACATTTGCAGCAGAGTTTTGATGAGTGGACAAACTGGTACAGTGCAGTCTGACAGTCTTCACCGAAGCAGTTGACGGTGTCCATGCCCCACGTTACTGAGGCAGAGGGGATTATTTCAGCTTCAAAGCCAGTCTTTGGTTTCATGCCGTATCTGGTGTATTTCTCTGGCCCTCCGCTCTTACTTGCGTCGACAAGCTGGCAGCACACATAGAGACACGTCCACTGTTCACATCGCTGTATGTGCACACATGGTACCCCCTCATGAAGTGAGTACCCCATCCGTGTTCCATTGCGTCATGGACTCAGGAACGGCACGTGCAGGTCTGGTCTCGGCTCCGAAGGCACCGTGTGATTCTCCAGACAGGTTGAATTTACAGGCATCATCTCACAATGAGACGTTCACACTGATGCTCACAGGTTAAAGCCGCTGTTTGTCTGCCTACTTCAATTTATGTTGTCGTTTGGGGTCCTGCTAGGTCAGGGGGTTCTTTTTTATTTAATATTCATTTTGAATTTCTTTGCACGGCCGTTCAGACTTTTAACAATGGCCACATGTCGGCATGTTTACAGTACGTGGAAGTTTAATCAAACCAAGCTCATTTTTATCCAGATGCTTTGTATGGTGTCATTTGCTTACACTCTGTAGTCCAGTCATAAATTAATTTCAGAGAAGCAATGAGGCGCATGTTTTGTCTCAGTGTGTCATCAGCAGGGTGAGAGCAAGATTCAAACTGTGGAATATTGATGTGACAATATTCAACAAGCATTCAAATTCACCTCCTTAAAATCGAAACAATACAGTATTTCACAGCTGAATTCTTTTGAATAATTTATATCACCCTTTATCCTAACTAGTTTAACATGAACATAATTTATCATATTATTATTATTTGACTGTAGTGAGCTTCAGACATTAACCTCAGATGTTCAGAAAGAGAATGATCTTGTTTTTTGCTGTTCATGAAACATACACGCAAACAGTTGCTTATTTTGAAAGGTGAATAAAATAATTTGTGTGTGTGTGTTTACTGTATGTGATCATTGCTTTGATTGTGATTTGGGCTTTAAACGCCATGAAATTAATGAATATGTAGTTCTAGATCTAAGGCGCTGACGCCAGTTGCAGCCTCTCCAGCAGCTAAGCGTGTCCTTACACCTATTTTCTCTTTTCTTGTACCTTATGTACTTTTCTGGTTTTCACTGCAGGATTATACCATCAGATTATCATATGGGTTCTTCTACGACAAGACTCGTTTATTCAAGCAATGCTTTATATACTTTATGTGAATTTCTCTTGGGATAAATTAAGTATCTATCTAGTCAGTCAACACAGGAGTGCAGATGTTCTCCGACATTAGACGCGCTTCTCTCCGATAGCGTGCAGCCAGTTGACTTCATGTTTATAGGAAAACACGCAAACCTATTTTGAGAGAGGACGCGAGGTGAACGTCCTCTGGATCAGGGTGATTTCACGAAAACGTCTGTTAACAGAATCCATCCTAATAACAACAACTGGATTCCATGTCCAGCTGTTTAGAATATTAGAATATGAATGATCCAGAACAGTTTTTGAGCTGGCTCATGTTCTGGCTAACATTGTGAGCAATTGACTGAGGCCTTCATGAGCGTAGCTGAGAAGACACAACCAGCATACAACGACCATTTTACATTCAGTTAAAAATCACCTGACGGATTTGTCCTGTCCTGTGTGCTGAAGGATCTTGTTCCAGTCACACTTCATCCACAGATGTGGTGACAGTATAACGCTGGTGGTAAGCATTTCTTTTTTGCCAATATAATCCATACCCTGCACTGGTGCAGACTCCAAAGATGAAGCTTAAAAGCTGTGATCACTGCACATCTGTTCCAACCACTGGGGTCAATAATTCGAAGAACATGATATTTCTCTGCATCATGTTGCTCAGTTTTGCGTGGGAGCTGAAATTAACAGTCTGTGAAATCTTCACTGCTCATGTGGAGGGATGGGACAATGTTTGCTCAGTTTGATGGAGCTATAGTAAAATATGGAACTGGTTTCACACACTTTCACATCTTTCAACTTTGACCCTTCTGTTTCAATTAGCATTAAGACAAGACCAACAGCACGGGGATAAATTACCCCCATACATCACGTAAGATGGTTTTATTTATGTGTAATGAGGTTAATTGTATTCTTTCTTCCCTTCTTTTCCCAGGTACTTGTATACATCTGTCATTGAATCACACAAGTGTTTACAATATTGCTCCTTTTTTGATGTCACGGGCGTTGTTTATTATCTGACGCCGTTCCCCCCCGACGCTTTATTTGGCTTACCAGGGAAGGATGAAGAGGGGCAGGCAGGGAAAGACTTACTGTATGTGTCTGGCATCTCCGAGAAGAATCGCAAAGTGACTGGAAAGTTTAGAATTGTTTGTGGAAGGAGGAGACAAAAATAAGGAATGAGGAGAAGTGGTGAAGAGCGGTGGGCGAGGCGTAACCGAGATGCCCCGTCAATGTGCTGAGGGTAAACACAGACCAGACAAGGGGACAGACCTGGCATGTACAAGACCGTCTAAACAGAGTAGTTAAATAAGGATGAAGCTAGTGTGGGGGTGATGAGGCGATGAGCGGATGACCTTGTTTACTTGGTGCATGAGGAAATTTGATTATCAGCCACGACTAATGCTGCTCAATAAATCATATTTTCACCATGATCGCGGTAAGAGCAGGTCTGATAAACTTCTTAAAAAGTGTCTTCTAGGTGATACACACAAAAAATGTAAACGATTGTTCTGTTTGTTTATAGATTGGAAGTAGGGGTTTGGGGTCTATTTATCGTTTATTATTTGCTTTCTGTTAGTAGCCAACACTTATCGTGATCACGATTCCCATCATAGTTATCGCATATCGCAGCTGTTCTGCATGTCACGCTGGCCTCATACCAAACTAAAACCAAGATCAGGAGTAGCAGATGTTGACCAAGTGTGGGATTTCTGCTTCCACATTGCTCCATGAGCCTGTTGCTTATGCTGGCCAAAAATAACCTCCAGTCCTATATTCAGTTCGTTGGGTGTTTCATTTGGATATCAGTTTAAAATCAATAAAATCCTGTGAGAAAGTCCATGAGAAGTGTCCTTTTTTTCCACTTCCCCTTTTTTTAAACTACTTTTTTTCAGTCATACATTACTTTTAATTATTTTATGTATTTTTATGTTGTTGTTTGTAAAACACTTCTTTTTTTGACAAGTCAATATAGATGGTCACAGTAGTAGATGGTGAATGAGCACTAGTGTGAATGATCGATCACTATCCATCTTCACATGCGGTAAAACATGCTTGTAGGTCTGCGGCTCTGACCAATCACTGGCTCTGGGACAATGCTTTTCTCTGCTGTACCAACAGATTACGCTGCATCTTAAGGCCTCTGTCTCTTTTTTTAATCCTGTTGGATAAGAAAAGGATTAGCTTAGTACTGTGGGAATAGAAAAGAGGAAGAAAAGGAGACATGAGAGAAAAACATAAGGGGAAAATTCCACAGATAACTGTATCAGAGGTTAGAAGGGGCCAGATTAACAAACGGCCCAGTCCAAACAATCTGATTTAGCCCACAGGAACTCTGTCTGAACTTGAGCACAGCAGGAGCACACACATGGACAGAGTGGGTGGTGGGCTGCTGCTGCTGCTGCTGCACACAGGGAAATGGAGGGGAGGGACACGGTGTGGAGAGAAGTGAAGAAAATATAGGGATATTTGGATGGGAAATGAGAGGCCCAGGCAGTTGTGTCAGGAGGGTGTAAGTTCCCCTGAATACGTGAAGAGAAAACGTACAAAAGTGACCGATCTACCATCATTATTCTTTATAGAACCAGGGAAAAAAATCACTTCACAAGGTCACTTGCTGAAAGAAATTTGTTGGTGAATGTCACTCATAAGTTAATATTAGACAGAGGGATGGATGAATAATTATTCTTTTATTTTTTTGTTTTTATTTGATGTATTATTAATCATTCTTATATATCTTATATAAAGTACGTGGCAGATACCTCATCAGCCCTCAGAGAGAAATTCATGCACAGAAGCAATAGTGTAACAATAATAATAAACTAAAAAGTGATAATATTTAAAAGAAATCAGAGAAAATATAAAATGTAAATCTAAACTATGACTGGCAGTGCCTAAACATATTTAATCATATTTAATATTCAGTCATAGAAAGCTGTGGTATTCATTCAGTATATGTTGGATTAGACAGATAAACAATATGACCAGTGTTACATCGAAGGACACGTCAGCTGACGGTGAATATTGAAGGTCTGAAGTCTTTTCTGTGTGTAGAATATCTCTCCCCCCACATCCCCAATCCTGTGTAGTAGTTAAAATGACGCTACTCTGCAGGTGTTCCGGGTGGCCAGCGTTTGTCTAGGCAGCCCCCCCGAGACCATCTGTTGGGAGTACAGGGACAAGGACAAGAACTTCAATCGCATGGGCCCTCTCACCCCTCAGGAGTTCTACAGGCAGCACGTCAAACCCCTTTACAACATTCAGGACAAAGTATGTGGCCTCATGTCTCCCGTTTCGCTCAGGTCAATGGAGATGTACAGTATTTGAGCCTGTGTACTTTCATCCTCAGATCTGCCTCGTGAACGACCCGCGACCCCAGAACCCTTACGGGAAGCTGTACAGTGTGGAGTTTCTGGGGAACATGGTTGCGGGTCGCAGCACTCTGTACAACAATCAGCCCATCCAGCTGCTGAAAAAGGCTGCAGCTGACTCCATCAAGGAGGGCGAGGTGAGACGGGAAGAAGATGATGTGTGTGTTTTTAGACGTGAACGTGTGTCTAATCTAATCTTTTTTTTTTTTTTTTTAGGCTGTGTGGTTTGGTTGTGACGTTGGGAAACATTTCCATGGCAAGCTCGGCATTAATGACATGAATGTGTGAGTATGATTTTAGGTACACGTTGCAAAACCAACAGAACGAGTTGGCTTTCCGCTGATTTTGGAATTAGTCTACATATTTATGGTGACGAACCCGACAGATTGAGCAACATCAAGTCTTATACTTTAGAAGTGATCCTGTACGCCAGTCAGTGGAATAAACAAACAACTTTCCAGCAGCTGCCCCTGTCTCCGTCGGACAGCGCTGCGTCCCAGAAGTGTTTATAACACATGATATATCACATGACGCGATCATCTGTCTTCATGAGGTGTCTGTGTCTCTACGGGGGCAAATTTGTTCATCGTTGCCCATCAGGTGCAGCAGCAGCAGCCATGTCTGAGCTGCTGGCGCCAGGCTGAACTTTGCTCAGTGAACCAAACCCGCATGATTCCTGGTAGCAGCTCATTTAACTCAGACATCTTTTTTGGTGCAGATTGCAATTGGAATGTGAAAAGGATCCTCGTGCCTTTCGCCCACACAAGAAAGAGTCAGAGTGGATAAGAACCGTGAACCAGATCAAGCGCCAAATATTTTAAAATAAAAATGTGGTTTGATGTGTTGTGTGTGTGCAGGTTCAACCATGAGCTGGTGTTTGGAGTTTCAGTGAAGAACCTCACAAAGGCAGAGCGGCTGATATACGGAGACTCTCTAATGACCCACGCCATGATCCTCACTGCCGTCACTGACAAGGTGTGTGTGTGTGTGTGTGTGTGTGTGTGTGTGTGTGTGTGTGTGTGTGTGTGTGTGTCTGTGTGTGTGTGTGTGTGTGTGTGTGTGTGTGTGAAGACACACATTCACATCCGGTCTCCCACTGTCTGTTGCATCAAATGTCTCAGCTGCACTAACGTTTGAGCGTTTGACAGCTGTCACTTGCTGCTGCTGCTGCTGCTCATCTGTCCGTCATCTGCCCTCTGTCTCTCTCTCTCAGGATGGAAAAGAGGGCTACGAGAAGTGGCGGGGGGGGGA
>CAAKHB010007863.1:64567-77425 GCA_901007665.1 Aeoliscus strigatus
CCACCCATCGTCATCCTCCATCACTGTTATTCCTCAGCATCAGCATCAATCATGTGTGTTTGGTCGCCTGCTTCTGTCTAGTTTGTTGTGTGTGGATTGACAGATTGATGCCAAAGAGAAAGTTTTTTTGTGAGGGATTACGGGGGGATAGGCTGGGATTAAAGTGGTCCGTGTTTGCGTGTGCGTGTATGCTGGCCTGTGCTGGTTGCAGTGGTGGGGGAGGATGATTGCATTTTGGGTAAAAGCAAGAGGAGCAGACAGCGTTCCAGCCTTATCTGGTGTCTCCTCCTGAGATTCAGTCCTGTCGTGTGACTAAAGTCACAGATGAAAGACTCGGTGTTTGCCACCAGCCAATTTGACGCTGCTTTGATGGAAGGTTAACCAAGTCTGACTCGGCATGTGGCACAAATAGCCACCCGTGATGCAGTGTGCAGTCTGAAATGCTCGCTGATGAACTGATGTGAATGGATAAATTAACTGCTTTTTTTTTTTTTTCTGTCCCCCTGGCTGGTTTGTAGGATTCGGGCAGCTGTGAAGATGACTGCCGCTCTCAGCCCAGGAGGTGAGGACACGTCCTGTTTTGTCAAACAGTCTGAAGTTCTCCAGCGTAACTAATTCCCACTTATTTGCATCCCCTGAGGCTGCAAGTTGAGTCCCTGGCCACTAGGGGGAGTTTGTACATCAGCATT
This sequence comes from Aeoliscus strigatus, assembly GCA_901007665.1. Lineage (NCBI taxonomy): Eukaryota > Metazoa > Chordata > Actinopteri > Syngnathiformes > Centriscidae > Aeoliscus > Aeoliscus strigatus. The sequence continues at coordinate 65,257 of CAAKHB010007863.1, forward strand.
TCCTCAGTGTACTTGGACACTTCCTCTGTCAGGATCAGTTTGAGTCAGATTAAAGTACAAAGGCCAAGTATGCTATAAATGTATGTTTTATAATAAAGAAATGTTTTTCTTTCCATTTCTTCAAGGATTTTTCCAGTTAATCACATTTCTCTCCATAGTTTAATAATCTTTTAAGGCCACTTTAAAAATTCTTGCATTGATTCTGTCTATAACGGATTAATTATAATGGAACAAACAGGTCTGATCTTTGTTAGCTCTTCTGTCATTTATTTGGCTTGTGATCTTTCAGCTATGGACACGTCCGTATCTTGAGAAACTGCTGGGCCTCACCACTGATGCGGTGTCTTTGTTTAGTTGACCCGGGTGGTTTTGTGTGTGTTTTACTACCGTTTGAACGATAATGAGCCGCTGTGTTGAGCATGTACACAGCTCCCATTGTGTGCAGTATCTCTTTAAATGTCACATTATTCCAACAGTCTGTCCACAGAGACGAGAGTGCGCAGTCGATCGAACAGAGTGGAGATCATTGAAAACCTGTACTGCGGTTAAGGGACTTTGTTAGGGGCTTTCATAGACCAATCACACGCTCTTCATCGTATAAGTTTCCTTTGCAGTGTTAATTCACGCTGGTGTCAGAGCTCTACTACATAATAAACAACACTGTTTAACGGCGGTGTGTCTTTACCATCGTTGACTTTGACCTTAACGGACAAACCGTTAAGTTATTTATGCAAATGTCACATCCGTTTTAGTTGGCGTGCGGGAGAACGTGTAAAAATGAAGTGGATCTCGAAGAAAGAGCTCCTGCTGGGTTTAGAGCCTTCAGGAAGGTCAGAGCCACCAACGCTGAGCTCATTCACTCAGCAGGTTCATGTGCACTGACCATCACGTCTGCAGACATTCTTCATTTTCTGATGAGTCTATTGTGCTCGTGGAATTCGTCTTAACAGCACCTAGGTGCAAACCATGACTCATTGCATGTCTCAAGTTTTTTGTTAGCGTTTCGTAAAATGAGCTCACTAAAGTAAATGTTGTCTAAAGAGATAAAACCTGCTGGACGTTATGTCACGACTCTTTAGTCAGGGAACACCTCTTGGAAAGTGAAACCTAAGAGAGCTTTCAGATCCTCAATGGGTCCTTTCTGCTGAAAAGGAGCAGAAACCGAACTCCTTGTGTTTTATATGTATATGATTTCATTTCTTGGGTTATATCACACAACTGAACCAAAATGACATCACCCCTGCAGGCCTTTAACACTCCCCCCCGACAGCGCCCAGAGGGTCGTATGGTCCCAATTTTCTGTTAAATAACACAAAGCAGCAGCAGCTGGTGAACACACACACACACACACACTCACACGGTGCAGCAAAGGGCCGTCTTGAGTGACCTCTAACGTGCGTTACATAACAGCTGAGGTCCAATTAACTAAGTTCCCCACCCCTCATATGGATCCAAGTACTGAGGCCCCGCAGGCCAATTTTGTGTCGAGACCACTGGGTTTGAAGGGAACTTTGCAGAATTTTCTGTTCCTGCTTCTTCGGTTGAGTACTCACTGTACCCTGTATCTCTTTGTTTCAATCGTTCTCATTCTGTGACACACACACACACAACAGCTGTCTACCTCCTGCACCACACCAGTGACGTATATCGTCACTGCAGGGCAATAATGAATCTTCTGCCACACTCTGCTGCCGCAGCACTGACTCTGCCTGTCGAAGGACGGAGAACGTTTTTTTTTTTGTCTTCTGCTCAATCCCCTAAAAAACATTTTTGTTCTTTTTGTTGTGAAGAAGACTGGAAAAAGGATTTGCACAGCTGTGGCTGCCAGAGAGCTTCCTGCCCTTTTTGTGACCGTCTACACAGGGAGGTCATGCGGTGTGACGCGGCGGTAAAACATCATAAGATCACAAGACTGAAACACACAGATTCAAATTCACACAGCGGGATGAATAGTTAGACAGGGCGACAGAGTACGGCAGAAACCGTGCAGAAAAAAAATAGATGTAGGAGAAGAAGCAAACCAAACCTCAAAAGTTACTTTTCAAGATTAAACTCAGGGTTTTCACTGAACCTGAATGTTTTTTCCCCTCTCTTTAGTATCAGAGTTTCAAACCCCAAAACAGATTGTCAGCTGTGCAGCAACACCAGTGTAACTGACACAGGGCTCAGCGGCTGAGAGGGTCCATCTGTCTTATCTGGTTGTCATGGGGGTTTTGTTGCTCCTCGGTTCCATGCAGTCAGCAAACATTCTAACTTGAGGCAATAGAGTGTTGGTCTGAGCGCGCTGTGCGGAGGACAAGTGTTCCTCCTAATATGTCAGTTATAAAACATCAGCATCTGTGACCTGCACGTTCCCGTCCCTTTCTGCCTGAACCACGCCGACCCCGAGTGACGGTTGCACAACTTTGGCAGAGCTGAGCTGAACATCACAACAGTCTCTCATGTTACCACGCAGCCCACAAACCGAGTTCCCAGCAGTTTGACAACACTAAACAGAACCACATGACTGAAGCGGCAGAGGAGCCGCGCGAGTGTGGTTACAGTTGTAGGGTGTGGGGGTGGGGGTGGGCCTTTGTGATGCAACAGCTGTCAATAGGAAGGTGACACTAGCTGTAGTGTAGTGTGACGACAGGAGCGCAGGTGTCGGTGTGTTTGTGTCGTATGTGATGTAATCAGGACACATGTCCAGTGTTCCGTGTTTCGTCTGTAATTACACTGTTTCCGCAGCAGAATGAACTGCGTATGGGTTGTTTATGCAATTAGTGGTCATATTTAATGTAGAGGAGATTTTTTTTTTTTCAGTTACAGTAAATGTGAGTCTCCTGATCCGTCTCCACACACGTCACACACTCACAAAGGAGCCTACTGTTGTGACTGGATACAGTACGGATCTCTGCCTTTTTATTCTTCGGAGCTTTTGTTGTGAGTGAAATCTCTGTCTCAGTGACCGATTTCATTAGATGAGTAAGCGGGGCGACCGCGTAGAATGAAGTGTCTACTTCTACAAAATAAAGATGCACCCTTTGTTTCGATCTCTTTAACTTGTTAAACGGGGAGAAATCATGTTTCATATATATTCTATGTATGTATTTATTTAGATTTTTACACTGAACAGGCAAGGAACATAAATGGTTCATTTACTGTTAATTTATAACCATTTATACTCTATTTTCGTATTTTAATTTAAAGCTATATAATTTATAAATATAGAAATTTAAATTCCCAAAGGTAAAAATGTCTTGCAATCTACACTGATAACTTATATATATTTTCAATAACTAACTGCCCTATGAACATCCCCCCCCCATGTATAATCAGTAGCACATCACTCACAGCTCAGTCCAGTTCACAGACCCAGAACACATGACAGCAGTCGACAACGGGCTGGAACATTTGTGTGTTGAGCCCTGTTTAATCTACACTAACGGATCACAGCCAACACATAAGTGCTGCTTCAATAAACAGGCGTTGCTGCTCCACTGCTGAGAAGTGACGCGCAGCACATGTCTGAGTTTATGGTTTTATGGTGCATGGCATGAGCTAGCGTGAAGGTGATGAGGAGGGTTGTAGTAAAGTTTTTGTCCTGTTGCATCGGGCGCTCTGTTATGTCTAGTAATTGGATGGTTGCTGGTTCGAACCCCTGGTTCGTCCAAGAGTGCTTTGTTTGTCTGTGTAGTGGATGAGGAAATGTTGTAATACAGACTGAGTCCCTTTCGCCAGGTTAGAAAGTTGCTACTTTTAAAACTGTCACTTTTTTTGCTTTACGCGCAGCAGTTGACTCCGGCCTTTTCCCTTGTGTTCGTGCTCCTTATGTAACTCAAGCACAAGGTTTGCGTTGAGAGCAGGAGGGTGGAGAGGAGAAACTTCTCTCCAGCCAGCTGACGGACATAAAAACACAAATGTCATGCAGAGTGAACACAGGGTCTGTTACATCGACTCGATGCGCTGATGTAACAGACTCATGACGGCAGTTGTTCATCAAGTGATTTTGTCTGCAGTTAATTCACTGTGAAGACCTTGAACATGTATCTTCTAAGCAGAAGCTCGTGAGCAGTGAAAAGCGCTCACTTCTAGCCAGAGGAGGATGTTATCTTGACGGCAAGTATGACAGAAATGGGCACAAAAGACCTAAGTGCTACAAAAACAAAAACCAAAAAAATCAGTTCTTAGGTTGCAACTATGCCCACCCACTGATTCTCTCGACACGATGTGATTGGCCTGACCAGAGTTTGGATTTTGCAGCTCAGGAGCTAACAGAGAGTTTCTAGACCCACACTGGCTGCATATTAAATTTGCTACTGCTGGGATGTGTCTGGATTTCTAGGCTACCTCTTTTCGAATTTCTGAATCCATGGAAAAGATCTGTTCAGAAGATTCATTCACCGCCTCGTTCAGTGTTGTTCACCTCCAAAAGTTCCTTCAGCTTTCAGATGTACTGTGCTTTAGAATGAATGACTGTATTGTTCAGTAATCTAATGCAATTTTAGTATGTTTAATTCTTAGTGGTCTGACACGCTCAGACCACAGGCAATGAACCATCCACCCACAGCAGTGAGTTACCTCAGCTGAACTATGAAATTAATTTTTTTCAGTGAGAGATTCACCACAGTTTGATTTGTCAATAGATCCTTTCTTGATAAGGAATCGTTTGCAATCAAGACAACAACACTTGCGCAAAACCACTTGGGACACCTAAAGTCAGCTGCCGGAGTTCTGGTGAGCGGTCAGTGAAGGACAAAACAGTTCTTTTATGTCTCATGTATCATTAGAATCTGTTCAGTGAAAAGATTCGTTCAGTGAGTGATTCGTGTCAATCGACTCGTTTGCAGGGAACCAACCAACGAATCAGATTCACCCGCAGCAGTTCACAGCTGAACTGTGAAATGATCGAATCTTTTCAGTCATTGATTCAGTACAGTTTGTTCACCCAAGAAGATTCGTTCTTTCGAACGGGTCGTTCGGACAAGTTCCAGAGCTCCAGAGTTTCCCTCCCGCCGCCACCGTCGATGCGGAAGCGCCGCTGGTGTCGGTGGTCGTCCGTCCCTTCTGTCGCCCCCCTCCCTCCTCCTCAAACACGTGTGTGGCGGCTCCTCCCTCGTCTACTTTGTCCTGTGAGTTCGACCTTAGTCAAATGTGTCAGGACTGTACATGGTAACGTCTCAGTGCGTCTGTGAGCGAATCCATCATGTTTAGGAAACAGGTCGCGGACGCGCTCCATGCGGGACCGTGTGTTTCTTTACAAGTCTGACGGGCGTCAGTCTGACACGTCGTGTTTGACTTCTCGACCCGATAAATACATATGTTCTATCCTTTTTTTATTTTAAAAAAGAACATTTTTATTATATTGTAGCCGTTGAAGGGGAACAGTTGTCTGCGATGACGGAGCGCACAAGTGCTGTAAAAGTTTGACGAAGAGCTGCTGTCACCGCCTCGCTCCCTCCGCGCCGACATGACCCTCGGCTCGGTGTCCGGCAGCGGCAGCTCGCCGGCGGGCAGCTTCTGCTCCTGCTGCGGGGCAAAGATGGTGCCTTACTTCAGCGACGACGCGGTGGTGTCAAAGAATCAGATCAACCAGCTGTAAGTGATGTTTAAAACTAATGCCACATTGGACCGTTAATGTTGTCCATGTACATATATATTTACATGGACTTAAAACACGTGTTAATACACGATCACATGGTGTAGAAAACTGCAAGTGATGAGCTTGAATGGAATACGAACGCACATGCTTGTATCCTTTAGATTCATTTGTGGATTCAGATGTTCATGGTTTTTAGTGTCTTGCTGTGTGTGGCCTTTATTGTGAAAGTACAAAACAGCGTGAGCAGACTGATGCAGTTGTGCAACATCACTTCCGAGTGTATTTACTGGTGACATAGAAGTGTCTTACTCATCCTTCCTTGAGGCTTTTGACCTTACTGGGACATGATGGATCCACGTCAAGTGTGAATCATCTCACCTGACCACACATGCTTTTCTTCATTGGAGCCACATTTCCGTGATTTATGTTTAAATTCTTGTGTTGCTTTCCCCAAAAATGTGATTTATCATTTGTTACCTCCACCAAGTAGGGTATATTATGCTGTTGTTTATTTGTATGAGTAGAACAAAAGCCACAAGAGGTGGATCAGGTGGGGGTTGTACTCCTGGAGAAGTCTGAACACTATTCAGTGTGAAAATTGACAGTTAACACCTGAATTTGCTCTGTATTCATGGAAGCCCAAGACAAGATCATACTTTTTTTGTCCCACAGTGGGGAAAATAACAGTGTAACAGCAAAGTTATAACAGTATGGGGGGGAAAAAAAAAATAAAAACATCATCCAGCTAATACTTGAGCCACAATCTCACTATTACCATGATTGTCAATTTTTTTCAAATTTCAGATTATTGATTATAATCAATAAGGTATACATGTTTCCGTTTGTCTTTTTTATAATTAAAGTGACTTTAATGGAACTTCTCAATCTGCTTCAGGTTAGGCTAACTTTGGCGAGCAACATTGCCATTATCTTATTTTGGGGTATAATAGTGACATTTCATGTCCCTCCTGAACTGAAACACAAAAACTTATACAATTAAAATTACCACTCTGTACCTACGGTTCGTTGGACTGAACCGAGTTCATGTTGAGGAGCCGTCGTTAATCGGTCGCACACTGATTGTGTCTGTGATCTGCAGAAATCAAGGCACGCTGAGGTTAAGGCTTCTGTTCTTCTGGCTAGTACGCTTAAAGGATTCGGTTTTCTCGTCCCCGTGGTGAAGACAAGTCTGCCCTTCAGGACGGATCAAAGGCTCATCGAGCAGAGCCGACTCAGATAAGTGGAGCAAATTTGGCAAAACGAAATCAATGTAGAGCATTACTTCAAGTGGATTAAGAGAGGATGAAATTTACCCAATTTTGTAGAAAATCAATTTATTTGGCCCGCACTGTTTGGTGTGGTGTTTTGTAACATTTTCGTGCAGGGTGTGCCTGGCTGAGAAGACGCCTTCTGTCACTCTTTGAGGAAAGTCAAGAGCAGCCTGTGTCTCGATTGCATTGTTTTTCAGCTGTTCTACCCATGATTGCGCCATGAGGTTATTGAGTAAACAGCCCATTTAGACTTTATGAGGGCTGCACCCTTTGTAATCCCAAACATAAGTTTGCACACGGAAGGTTTATGGGAAAAAGTCCCAGCGTGTGTGTCTTGTAAATAGCAGCAGATGTGGGAATCTTCTAACCTCCCTGGTTCGGTTGAACACACACAGCACAATGATGATTTGTCAGTGTTCCTTGCACTCGGTGAGGAAGCACATGGAGGATATTTAGTGGACACGGGAGACTGTTTGTGTCAGAGATGCCTATGTGACCAGAAAAACAGACAGACTGTTGATTTTAACCACGATTTGACTCTGAAATTACAAGGCTGGTTGACAAAGTTAAGTGTCGCCTGTGGCGTGGGGCTAAGTGGCATGTAAAACGCCAAGTTTACACATGTTGCTGAACCCGCCACTTCCTTTGTACCTGTACCTGAACCCGCTGAATACAGACAGCTGTGTTTCAGTCAACATACACATGAGTGTTTATGTCTCTGTGCATGCAATGCATCAAAAATCCCATAATTGACCCAGTAAGTTCTAAATTAGCCTAATTTGTTCCCCGCTGAAGCACAGCTGCACCAGTTTACTTCACTTTGTTTTGTGTACAAGTAAAAAATGTATTTTGAATCCCTGTTGTCTCTGAATAGGAACACAGTGAATTCACTTCTCTCTCTTGCACACACACACACACACACACCATGAATGTAGGCTGTGTGTTGGCCTCGGTGCCAGTAGATGAAAGCCTTTGAAATGAAATCTTTACTGTGACCTGGTCTCTTTATCAGCTCCGGCCCTGTCCTACTCTGACTGCCCACATCTGCTGCTGCCCTGCATCAACAACCTACGGCGGTAGTTCGGGATCAGTGGCACACTTTCTCAGAGATGTGGCGCTTACAGTTGGCTGTTGTGTGTCTCCGCCAGTTTGTGATCGGGCCCCAAGGACTTTCTCGCTTTTCATTTGTCCGTGTCTGTCCTCAACGTGTCACACATTTTCCATGCGCAGCAAGGCTTAACGTGCACCTGTGGACCAGCAGACACACTCACACACAGTTCACTCCCTGTCTTTTCGTGTGAGCTGCACGTCTACGGTGCAAACTCATAAAGGCTTTAGCTGGGCCTGCCCTGCACAGAGCAATGGCCTATATTTATCCCACTTTCCTCCTGCAGTGACTAATATGGGCACAGACCATGGGGGGGCACCCACTTATCTGCCCACTATGTGGAGGGGTCCTTACATAGTGATGATTGTGTCTGTGACCGTTGCCCTAACAAGTACCAACTGCCTGGGGTGGCTAAACGCCAGAAGATGACCCACCCTACTCTGTGTGACGCGCTCTGACTGGGTCGTCTTCTTTATCGCTCCTGTCCCAAATAGACACACACTCTGTGAACTCAAGACAAACTTGGTGCACTATTTCCATTTCTTCTCCTCTTCTCCTGTAGTGTTTATATTTATTGTTGATGATTGTTGTTTTATATTTTTGTGTCTGTTACTTTCCACACGCTACCAGCATTACAGATTTCCCTTCAGCTGCATCACATAGTGTTTTATTGTGCCAGCAAAGCTTCCGAGCCCACAGACTGCAGAAACCAGAGCACGTGCATGCTTGAGACTCAAACGTCTGCACCAAGTGATCTGTGCCGTGTTTTCTTTGTACAGTAAACCAGCAGAGATGGTCTGACCGCAGTCCACCAGGAGCTGAGACATTTGGAGGACTTGTGTATTTTTAGCTTTCGTTTCACAGCACCCCCCTCACACACACACACACACACACATACCACATCTCCACTTCTCAGGCTTCTAGTCCACTTTCTCAGAGGTGTGTGCGTGCAGGTGCGTGACCTTTCCTCATGTGATTCTGATGGAGATGTGAGTGTTGTGTTTCAGACGGCACATTGTCACTGGTGTGTGTGTGTGTGTGTGTGTGTTTGTTTGTATGCGCGCAGTGGGACATGATCTTGCAGGAATTGAGGAGAGTGACCGAATTAAAAAGTAGGACGAGAGATGAACCTTTGAGAAAGGAGGAAGCGGCTGGGGAGCGGGGTGTGTGTGTGTGTGTTGGGGGGGGGGGGGTGAGAGGAAACAGCTGGGTCAAGGGTGGGTGGGTTATGGGAAATAAGCTCAGCACAAGCTCCGCTGTTTTGCTGTTTCTTCCCCGTCCCTGTTGTATGTCTGTCTGTCTCTCCTGATTCCGCGCTGCACATCTACAGCCTCAGCAAAAGTCAGGAAGGACGGCTGGAAGTAGGAAGTATGAGGAGATGAAGTTACAGTGAACCGGGGGAGGGCGGGGGGGGGGCTGGTGCAGGGACAGGAAGCCTGAAAGACACATGGCACAGGTCGTCTATGCAGACGACGCTGACAGCGTGAACCTGCTGAACTGTGGGTTCAGTGAGTGTAGGTAGAGAAGAATAAACACTCTGCACCGTGCATGTTAAAGAAGAAATCCGCTGTGATCCCCTTTGTTTCAGAGCGCAGCTGACAGTCGTCTTGGTTTCTACCCCCCGAAGGATACGAAAGCGTTCCGATACGATTTTAGCAGAACAGGTTCACTGGCTCTGGGATCGGTGTGTTTTCTCCACAAACACTTTGTTCTGTTTTCCTCTGAGTAAAACCCTTTCATCCCTCATTTTCTGTGTTAGTTTGAAATCACATCAACTTGATTTATAATATTTTACAAAGGGAAAAGAACAGAGAGAGCATTTGTATTTGGCTGGTTATTCATGTTTCTGTTCCTGGATATTCCCATGGCTTGGTACAGTAGAACCAAGTTTGGATTACAGACATTTTGATGATGTATGGTTTTACTCATTAACAGTCATTTTGTGCTCTCTGCTCACGTGCGCCTGCTGTGTCAGTGGGACCTCTTGTTCATTGCACCACTCAGGCAGTGGCTGTCATTCATTCCGACCATAAGCAGACTCAGAACTAGGTCTCAACCTGTTTTATAGGGCTGCAACGAACGATTATATTTGCTGTAGACTAATCTATTGATCTTTTTTTTTCCAAGTAGTTGATTATTCACGATTTCTAACCTGCTTGAATCTTCACATCTGTGTAAATTTCCCTGTTTGTAGCGTTGAAGCTTCTTCCATGATTTTCGACTGATAGACGTACGACACAAACATATTACTATGTCCTGGCATCATAGGCTGATGGTCAACTAACAAATTAGCATCTCAGTCTAAAATACTTAAGGGGTTTCAACCTTATTTGAAACAGAACTTCTCTGTGGTACGTGATGATACAGCGGCTCCGAGGTGAGTCTGTGTTTCAGGTGTTCGTTCATCGTCGAACTGCTGCCGTGGAATGAGAGTCGAGCTTCCCAGAGTTTGTATTTATCGTGTTTCACTGGTTTATTTTCAGTGAAATGTTCGCAAACTTTGGGTCCGAGTTTTCGGTACCTGTTCTTCTTCTTCTGTTTCCTTGCAGGATGTAAACAGAGGTCACTGCCATTACACATGAGCATGCAGCGGCCAGTTAGTGATAACAATAAGACGACACGTCAACGGATTTTTTTCGTCGATTATGTCGTCTAACGCAGCCCTGTCCGCGACGCAGTGACCTCAGTCACACTTAACAAGATGAAATGTTCTGCAGAGAACTCTGTTTTGACACAGCCTACTTTGGTCCAGAGCCTTGTGTGTCATCCGGCGGCCCCCCACCCCCCTCTTCCCGTCCTCCCAAATCCCGGCATCCCTCCCTTCTGGCAGCTGCTGGAGTGAATACGTTAGTGTGTAATCCAGCTGTGTGGAGGAGCAGGGAACATTGTGTTCTGACTTCACATCCACGCTAGTTTTGCTTGCACTGGTCTGCCAGCACTGATATGAGGACCCGGCAGACGAGAGTCCGGCTGAATGGAGCATTGTTACACTGACATGAGACCATGGCAGCGCTCATCTGTTCATTGTCTCCATCCTCTGCTGACGATAAGGAGCAGAGGTCAGCAAGTCCAAGGAAGTGATTACACATGAAGTGCATTTCGGTAAATTAGATGAAAGAACTAATACGATTAGATAACTTGGCCCAAGTCTGCATTTGAGGACTCAATTAAAGTCTTCATTTTCTTTTCTCTTCCAGTATCAGTGAGAGTTTCCTGACAGTAAAAGGTGCAGCCCTGTTCCTTCCCAGGGGAAACAGCCCCACGCCGACCTCTGCGACCCGTATCAGCCAGCGCAGGGACAAACACACAGGTACACACAGATGACATCATCCCAGCTCTTCCATCGAACCATGTAAGAAATTAAGATTAAGCAGCAGAGTGTTTTCAACTTGCGCATTCCTCCGCAATGTCACGGGTAACAGCTGGCGTTGTCCGAGGCTGTTTCACAACAAGCCAGATGAGATAAGCCCGGCCAGTCGGCTGCTTTCCACACTGTCAGTGTCTGTTTGCAAGAAAGTTAAATACTTCTAGGGGATGAAAATAAACACAGAAATTGACCCTTTGCAGATAAAATACTTTCTATAAATAGCATCCTGAAGGATGAGTTAGAGACACAAAGCACCAGAAACTGGCCTGAGGGGAGATGATACAGGATCCTGGGTCTCAGGTCGACGCAGTTGTCAAGAGAAACTGCAGCTGAACGAGGACATGAACACGACGTGTGTTTCAGGTGACCTCCAGAAACATCTCCAGACCATGTTCACCGTGCTGCGGCCGGAGGACACCATCCGACTGGTGAGCGACGCCCCGAGGACCTGCCCCCAGCAGGCGCCCAATGAACACACATTCAAGCTTCCCATTGTTTCTCGCAGGCCGTCCGTCTGGAGAGCGCGTACCCTCACGTGACCCGCTACATGGTGGTGGTCTCCACCAACGGCAGACAGGACACGGAGGAGAGTGTCGTGCTGGGCATGGACTTCTTTTCCTCTGACAGGTCAGTGTCAACACCCGCTAGAATCTTCTTCCTCCTCTCCCATTTGTCCCACTGATACTTTTGATTTCTTTCAGTTGTTTTTTTTTTTTTATAATGCGGAACCATTGTGTTTGTTGTTCCTGCCAGCTGCTGTACAGTCGGTCTGGTTCTACCTCTGTGGAGTGACACGCTGATCCACTTGGATGGAGACGGGTAAGAAGCTGCAACCACGTCCT
>CAAKHB010007863.1:77453-88552 GCA_901007665.1 Aeoliscus strigatus
ATAGTCGGGCCGATCTCTTGACATGTTTAATTTGCACGTATGATCTTTTTTCCTCCACAGTGGGTTTAGCGTGTCGACGGTGAACAGGGTTCATGTTTTCAAGCCAGTCTCAGTTCAGGCCATGTGGTGAGCATCCTTCTATTCAGGACTAACTGACACTTACTGTTCCAGAATCACTGTTTCTGAACATTTCTTCCTCTGCCTAGTCTTAATCTTCATAGTTTTGTTTGTGATTCAACACATCCACCTCCTTCCATTCAAAAATCTCCTCATTTCCTGTAACTGTTGCACGTTTTTAAGTGGGTTTTTTTTCTTGCTTTTGTCCTATGAGACAACCTCTCAAGTGTGAATCCTCCTCCTTCCTGTCTGCGTCAGGTCGGCCCTGCAGTCGCTGCACAAAGCATGCGAGGTGGCCCGCTGCCATAATTACTACCCAGGCAGCCTGTTTCTGACCTGGGTCAGCTACTACCAGAGCAGGGTCTCCTCCAACCAGTTCTGCATCAACGAGTGGAACGCCATGCAGGACGTCGAGTCCCACCGTGCCAACTCACCGGTTCTTTTCACAGACTTGTGAGTAGAGTGGCAGCCACATAAAACACACACATCCTGTTCACAGAGTTCATTTTGAATAAATGTGGAATGCATTTCATGTATTCAAAATATATCAGGTAACACCAATAAGGTGTGTTATTTGTGTTTCTTGGACAATTGAATGTTAGGTTAGGTTTTACTTTATTAATCCCACAACGGGGAACATTCAGGGGAAATTCCTTTGTTGCAGCAGTACAAGGAGCACAATAAACACAAGACCTACAAAAACTAAACTGATCTACAGTCTATACATTATACAATAATAAAATACCTGAATTTACTATAATAAATAATTAGTAAGACTAATCTGGTTTAAGCACAAGAAAGTACAAGAAAATTTAAGTTATAAATGCAAATAAATAAATACGTAGTATACAATGTACAGCAGCAGGTGGGTTAAGGACATGACCACTGGAGTTATAATAGCATAATTTCACCTGAGATTGGAAAATATACATCACCAACATATTCTGAAACTGAGAATGAAGTATCCACGTTTAGAAGAAGTGCTGCTATTATTAGCTGAGAGCCTTTGACGAGTTCAAAGTTGCTCACACGTGGCAAATCTGTTTACTCAGAAGTCATGGTCAGAAATAAGAATCACTCAGTCACAACAGCGTCGCCCTCAGGGTTCCTCATGTGTCGACGCTGCGTTGCTTTCACCTCCACAGTCCAATGTTTTGGGTCATTCTGAACTCTGGAACCAGAGTCACCTGCTCTCCTTGTAACCTCTCAGGGTAACAAGGATACAAACGCCGACTCAGAACTTGTAAATGATTTCTTTATCTTTGACAGAGTTGTCAGCAGATCCACAGGGAACCATAGGAACTGCAGGGAATGACACAGGCTGCTGGATTTATGTCTTTACTAATACAGGGGAAATTCCCCTTCCTGCTGCTTAGTCATGTGTCTCACTACCGATTAATCTCTGTCCCCCTGCACCCCCCCCCCCACACACACTGTCTTCAGAGAGTTTTGAGTGTTGGAAATAGTGGAGGCTTTCACTGACCTACTTTACGTTTGGAAAAATCGGATCCAGGCTGACAGAAGTAGACGGACACCAGGACTGACAGAAGCAGGTGGCAGGCAGAGAGGAGTTGATAGATGACGGAGACTCAGGGTGGCGTGTGAAAACGTGAGCAAATAAAAGTTACTTTTTAAAAGCTGGGCTCATAAATACTTGATTGTCACCCACACTTTATGAGCTCCAGTGTAAACACACAGAGGTCTGTTTGTCCACCAGTGCAGGTGGATGATAAAGCCACAGGACAGACCTGTGTTTGTTGTTCCTCCATATAACCAGCGAACCAAAGGCTGAGTTAGCAGGAAGTAGTTGATGCGCCCGCATGGTCTGCAGGGAATTCCCACAGGCTGTTCCTCAATAAGCAACTCAAGGGAAGTGACAATGTGTCTGTTACTCATTAGTGCCAGATATTTCCCCACACGTGTACCTTGTCATGTTATTCTTTGTCCAAACCAGCTGTTTGTCCTTCAGATCGTCTGCTGGTATAGATTCAGAATCAGAGATATTTTATTTATCCCCAGAGGGAATTGGATCGATAGATCAGTTATACAAATACACATATATAAATACACAATGAGTGTTTAATGATATCGTCATTGTACACGGTACAAAGAAATAAGGATTTCTGATAAAACACTGTAGACATAACTTAAGGGACAGAATATGAAAATGGAGTGACAATAATATTCTGGACTTATTCAATGTACATTAAGTGACAAAATACATAAAATGGTATTGATTCCCCCCCCCTCCACACACAGTTGGGGGGTAAAAGCGTTCTGGAGTGTGTGTCTCTCTCATATGTGGCAGTGAGCAGTTGTACAGTCTGCTGACCACAGACGGGATCGACTTCCCGTCGTCCTGTCGTGTCAGGAATTCATTCCTGTGACGGCCTTTCGCTGGGACAGCATCCTCCTGTCGGACTCGTTGGCCTGCTGTCAGAAACGGCGTCCCAGCGTTTCCAGAACACAAATCAGCTCCATACCTGTTTCCACAGCACACAAGCAGGAACGTTTGAGAACACGAGGAAGAACCTCCTCTCTCCAGAGAGGTGATCAGTGACGTCCAAAGGCTAAATGTGTCCCCCAGCTGAGCGGTATTCTACAAGGGAGCTCTGTTGTGGATCAATCGTGGGCCATATTCCCTCCTGGGGTGTTCTCTACCCTCTCTCCCGTTTCAGAGAATCGCACAAAGTGGCAATTCTGTGGTGGAACAAATAATCTCATTGAGGCCGAATCAGAGAATGTGCTGACGGTATTTGTGAAAGGTGTATTTTTTTTGTTTTTTTGTGTGTTTGAGCAGGCCCACGGAGAGGGAGCGCACAGAGAGACTGATCAAGATGTGTCTCCGAGAGATCATGATGCAGAAGGACTTGGAGAACGTGACCTGCAAAGAGGTGATGCACGAACAGATGAGCTGAAACAAAGTGTGTCGCTTTTCCCCCTGAGCCGTTTCCTTTCTGTCGCAGATCCGAACCGAGCTGGAGATGCAGATGGTTTGCAACCTGAGGGAGTTCAAGGAGTTCATAGACAACGAGATGATCGTCATCCTGGGACAGATGGACAGCCCCACGGAAATCTTTGAGCACGTCTACCTCGTAAGCGCCGAGGCACCCTGCGTTTTTTACTTCTCTACGACCCGAGTCTTGTTTGACAACATCCTGCTGGAACCTTCTTGTTGCAGGGCTCCGAGTGGAACGCCTCCAACCTGGAGGAGCTGCAGAACAGCGGGTAAGAAAAGCGGTGAAACGCTGCGATGCGAATCGCTGCCCGGTAGAAGGTGGTCCATTCAACGTGTGTCCTTTCGTGCAGAGTGCGATACATCCTGAATGTCACCAGGGAGATCGACAACTTCTTCCCTGGCATGTTTGAGTACCACAACATCAGGGTGTACGACGAGGAGGCCACCAACCTGCTGGAGTACTGGAACGAAACCTACAAGTTCATCACCAAAGCCAAGTAGGCTCCTCCTCAAGTTCCCCCGGGGCTCTCTAGTGTCGTCCCAGGTGCAACCGATTCTCTCAAAAAGAACAAATCTCTTGGGTGAACAAGCCGAATCACCGACTGAAAAGAGTTGTTCATTTCACAGTTGAGATGAGTGCAGCAGTGAACTGCTGTGGGTGAATCGGATTCAGTGGTTCGCTCGCTGCGAACGGTTCGGCTGGCAGGAATCACTCAAAGAGAAACTTACCCTGAAACGGTGGCACCAACGACAACGATTTGACGATTTGACTCACTTTACAATGTGATTTGGTTCGATACAATTCATGATGCGATTCATTATTTTGTCCTCTCTTTCTTCCCCTCTGGAGGATGAATTTTGATATGTGGTTTTCTATGAATCGAATCAACTTAAAAAGGAGATGAAGGTCAATATGGTACAGAGGATTGTTCTATTCCTAATAAACACTAAATCAGAATTTCATTCCATCTGTTTCTAATCTCATTCTCTGTCCCGTTTCATGTGAGCTCCCATGTTCATTGTGCTGCGACATGGTATATGGGTCAATCAAAGTGGGAGTGTGTTAAACCAGTTTTCCATCTTCCTTCCAAACTTTCGACTTGTGTGTCTTTATAGGTTCTCTGAGTATCTCCTCTTCATAGATAAACGATGTAACAACAGATGTAAGAACATGTTTTTACCAACGCAGACACGATAAGAACGATTCGTTGGTCAGTTACTCAGCAACTGCACATTTGAAGCTGCTGGTGCAGTCGGACCACCGATTCAAATCGCTCCATCTCTCCATCCCTAGCGACTAGTGACAAACCTAGTGACTGTTTCTGGTGTTTTGGAGACTGACGTGAAGGCTCGCGTTCTGCAGTGACTGTCCACCAGCAGCAGGTGCCACCACCGAACGAATCTTTTTTATGAGCGGATCGTAATGAATCAGTCCACCCAAAAGAATCGTTTAGCCCATCACTGGTGCTCCCAGCCCACTAACCCCCCGCCTCTCTGTCTCTGTGTGTCAGGAAAGCCGGTGCTAAGTGTCTGGTTCACTGTAAGATGGGCGTGAGCCGCTCAGCGTCCACCGTCATCGCCTACGCCATGAAGGAGTACGGCTGGACGCTGGACGCCGCCTTCGACTACGTCAAAGAAAGACGTGCTGTCACCAAACCGAACCCTTCATTCATGAAGCAGCTGGAGGAGTATCAGGGAATTCTGGGGGCCAGGTGTGCTTCCATCTGCAAACGTCTGCAGCATTCACGTCCTCTGTGACGACGACCATCAAACATTTTGTGGTTTTTTTTTTTGTTTTCCTACAGCAAACAAAGACACAACAAGTTATGGCGCTCCCATTCCGACAGCGACCTCTCAGATCGTCCAGAGCCCATGTGCAAACCTCTGTCCCGCTCCCTGGGCCGCTCCAGCTCCCACAGCAGCAACAGATCCGCCCCCTCCCTGCATCACTTCCTGGGCGTGGCTGTGCTCCAGGCGCTCGGCGCCGGCGCTGCGGAGCGTTCGACCTCCCCGGCGCTCGCCAACGGCACGTGTGAGTCCCCCGATGACGAGGAGGAGGAGGGATCAGACGGTGGCGACCCCCTCCTGCCTCCACTGGCAGCGGCGCTGGTCCCAGAGGACGGAGCCGTCTCAGTGCCCGTTCCCGTCCCTGGTCCGCCGCCGTCCGTCCACATCCTCCCTCCGACCCCCGAGCTCCAGCGCGCGCACACGACCCCTCTCACCCGGCCGCGGCCCAAACCCCTGGAGCTGTTTCTCCACTTCCCCGAGCGAAGCAGCTCAGAGGACACGTCCCCCGTCACCTCAGGATCCACCGACTCGGACACAATAGAACCGTCCCTGTCGGATTTACCGAGCGACAGACCGAGTCCCTTCAGCCCCGTCACCATGGCGACCCTCCCTCTGCTGCTCTCCTCCGTCCACAGCGACGACGACAACAACAACAACAACAACAACAACAACCCCAGCGATGGCTCGTCCAACCACAGCTCGGACAGCATCGACTTCTTCAGCGCCCGCGAGAAGTTCCTGGGCTTGGCTGAAGACACCCGCACCCGGACGCCGTCTCAGCAGGGACACCGGAGGTCTGCGTCGCTGGAGAGCGAGGACAACGGAGAGACGGAGGACGGGGAAGACGACGAGAGCACGAGTGGGTCGACGCAGGTACGGAATCCTTCGGCCAACTCTCACATCTGCAGTTCATTTATATGGTCGCTTCCTACAAATTACAGGAGCTGAACATAACTGAATGTAGATGGAGCCATCAAACCTTTAGGTCAGTGACAGTGCCCCCTGCTGGAAGATGAGAGAACAGCAAAGACAACTCGGGACTAATCTGTCATTGACATGATGTGTTGGACCAAAATACGAATAGTTTATGTTTTGTACATAAGTGTAGAGTTTTGATATTTTTGTTGTGCTGTATTTGATCGTTGAGATGTTTTATTTGTCTTAATTCAATTTCAGTAAAAATTTTGGAACGAAAATTATGAAATTGATACTGATGAACAGGTGATGAAAATGAATTGGGTCGTGAAGGGGACCCCCCCCCCACCCACCTTATATACTGGTAGGGGAAACACTGTAAAGTTTGATAATTTTCCTTTTATTTGTATCTTTTTCCAGTCTGAAGACGGTGACAGCTCTGACCGAACCCATCACCATGACAACGGAGTATCAGTCCGCCACATTGTCACTGAGATCGAAGCCATTTGCCACCCCACCTCCTGCCCTGTCACGCCCTCCTCCTCCTCCTCCTCCTCCACCTCTCATCACAGCCTCCAGCTAATGAGACCGGACCCCCAGGAGCAGCCGGAGGTCACCCACGACTCTTTGACTCCACCTCCGCTCGCTCCGTCGCCGTCCACGCTTCCGAGCGACTGGCCGTGCGGCTCGGTGCGCCGCGCCACGGAGCAGCTGGAGCAGAAGCTGCGGCAGGAACTGGAGACGGCAGCGTCGCCGCGCTCCCCGCTGCAATCGCCGAGGGCCGAGCACCCTCCCCTCCCCTCCTCTGAGCTGAACACAGCTGCATCTGAGGCATCCAAAGACAGAGAGGCACAAACCGGCTGCTCAGGCCCCGACCGCCTCCCGGTCGTCAGCCACGTTCAAAGACGCGTGCTCAAACACGCCTCTCCTCGTCCGGTAGACGCGTCTCCTCATACCTCAGCTCACTCCCAACGGCCGACGGCGCCCCCCGCTGAGCCTCAGGTCCGGTCTCATCCGCTCAGCCTGAACGGGGCCACGGTCCAGGAGTCGGACACCGACGGCTCCCGGGGCGACGCCCAGAGCAGGTCGGAGCTGGAGAGGATTCAGCAGACGCTCCGAGAGCTGCAGGCGTTCCTCCACGAGAAGGAGGCGGGGCCTCAGGGGCCCAGAGGCGCCATGGAAACAGAGCCCGCACCCGGTGAAGAAGGCCGGGAGAGGCAGGAGGGGAAGAGTTTGCCGGAGGCGGCGGGATGGCACCGGGCCCTGGAGCTGGAGGCCCGGATCCGCCAGGCGGGCCTCACCCCCCCGTCGCTCATGAAGAGGTCGGCCTCTTTGGCCAAACTGGACTGTCTGGAGCTGTCGGCCACCGACCTCAGTGACCTGGACCTGAGGCCGCACGCCAGACCGTCGTCATCGTCATCATCATCATCATCATCATCATCATCACAGGCTCAGGACGCTCTCATCGTACCCACGACCCCCCCCGACGACACCTGGAAGAAGCAGAAAGTGTTGGCGCAGACGACTCGCAGCTCGTCCTCTGGAGACTCGGTGCCTCTCTGCTCCGCCGGCGAGGAGCCGGACGGCGGCGGGTGCGTCGTTCTCACTTCATCACGCCAGCCGGGGAGGGGGCACTCTAGACGCTCTCGCAAAGCGGAGAAAAAGCAACGAGCCGTGGCGCTGCTGTACAACACCATGTGACCTCAGGCGCGAGCGGAGCTGCGTGAAAAAAGGGCGCAAATGTCGAGTGTGTGTTTGCATGTAAACCACTGGATGTGTTTCAACTGGAGATCAGGTGTGTGAGTGTGTGCGCGTGTGTGTGTGTGTGTGTGCGTGCGTGTGTGTGTGTGCGTGCGTGTGTGTGTGTGCAGCGATGAATCACGAATGTCCCAACTATGACTGAATGCGTCGAACCTTTTTTTGTGCTTTGTTTGTCGGTGTGAGCTCCTCACTGCTCCTCATTAAACTACAACAGGAGGGACTCTTTGTCAAAACATGCACTTTACCCGTCCTTTTCTTTTATTTCTCACACCAGAAGATGATTGTTTTTGCACTGATCTCAGCAGAGGCCGGTTGGTTTCTGCGTGTTTTTGTTTTTCTAAGTGGACAGAAGCGATTTTATTCCGATTTTAACTGAACCAGGACAAAGCTAATACGTTGATGCTTTTTTTTTTAAATTCATTGCTTTAGCAGGAAATAAATATAGTGAGTTTGTTTTGACTTGGCTCCTTTTGCTCCTTAACGCCACCAGTCTGCCTCCACTCACTCACAAAAATAGACGCGCCACCTGCTGGTTGGACAAAGAATGACTTGGTTCTAAAGGGTCAATTTTATTAGTTTCTTTGCAGGAAAAAAAATTCCCGTCTCCTCAGGGGACGATCACCCAGCGCTGAGAGCAGCTTATTTCAGGCTGACATTTTACCTACTGTTTCATGTGGGTAATTAAACGCTGGGATATAGGCCACCAGGGCCCCTGCTGACACACACACACACAAATCAGCCAGTTCTGACTGAGAGAGAAGACCTTTTCCCTTTCACACACCACTTGGTCATTTTTGTGTTTGTGGAAAAGAATTGGAAATTAAATCTGCTTCATTTGGCAAATTGTTAATGACCAATCAAATACACACAGTAATTGTGGGAAAGGTCGTGTACAGGTGAGCAGCTGCCTCTCACACACGCACACACACTGTTCTTTTATATCTGTCTGCTCTTTCTCTTTCCTCTCACCCATCGGCAGAGCAACAAGCAGCCAGTGTGGCTCTTTTTCTTTGAGTTCTTCGAGCCTCGTCTGAGCGTTTCCTCACTGTTCAGCCAGAAATACCTGCACACACACACACACCTTGGATCTGAGGCTCTGGGAGTTGCATGTCAGAGGGATGTTGATGGAAGTGGACGCTGCTAAAAACAGACCAGCTCCGCGGCTGCTTTTGTGTCTCGTGAGAAATTAATTGCTGTTGTCACCGTCCTTCATTCAAGGAGCAGAACAGGAACTCAGAGTGAGGTCAAAGATATTTTTCAGCGTATGAGAGCTGCTTGTAATTTAAAAACGGATTAAAGTAAATAATTTTTTTTAAAAAAAGCTCATGTTTTGCTCCAAAGGATGTTTCTTTATTTGATCTGAATTCACATCCCGGCCCATGAAAACATTTTGCTGCATCTTTTATTACAGAAAAACAGCAACTTTTTTTAAAAAGTAAAAAAAAACAAAAACATTTTTATTTTATTTGACCAGGTGAGTAGATGTATTTTTATTACACAAGAGAAACTGGGTTCCTCCTCAGTTTGTGCTGATATCAGGGTGAGAAGGTTTGAGGACAGAGAAAAAAAAACATCCTTCCTAACAACAAATGTTTGGAGCCTTGAGATCTGCAATACGTCACGTTTTAGGACTGACTGAAACCAAACTAATATTGCTGTCAACAGCGTTTACAGTGGATTCTCCCGTCTGCAGCTCTCCAGCCTGGACCATGCTAAAATACTGCACACGTGCTGTGACTACACAGGAATACAGAAACGATGAAAAAAAGATTCTCATCTTCCTCCACTGTCCGTCGATCATCTCCAAGCATTGTCCCTATGTTCATCACATCTGTGCTCCTGCATTCAGGTCTCGACTTCGACTGGCCCGAGTTCAGTTTGTGCTCGACATCCATTCACGTGCTCCAACCACAAGCCAAGTACAGTACATCTGGATTTTTGTGCAAATGAAAAACAAAAAAAACCCAAAACTTTTTTTGTTTTGAAGGAACATTGGATTTCGACTGGGACCTACTGAAGGTTACAGTTGTTTTCCTCAGCTGTTTCTGCTCCTTGTTTTTTTTTTTTTTCTTTAATCACAGTAACGACTAAGAAGCAAAACTTTGTGGCTTAAGAATTTGTGCGTATGTGTGTGTGTGTGTGTGTGTGTCCTAACACACACTTATATCTCCGAAATCCTGCCCTTGTGCAGAAAGCTGCTTTTCAAACACACACACTCCACTGAAGTCGATGGGTGTGTTGTTGTGAACCGGCACTGGTTGATAAGTGGCTCCAGAACCGCCGTATGGCTCCGTGGGTGACGGGGTCTGTGTAAAACCATGACGATGGTTGGGGGGGGTGGGTTACTTCCAGCCTTAGAAATGTGCTTAAAGATTTCAAGTTGCCTTTACTGCCCTTTTTTTTTTGTCATCCCTGGCTCTGCCCCTCCCCGCCCACCCCGCCCCCCCATCATTTCTCCATGAGTGACAGCTGGATGATGTGCTGCAGCTCCTCCTCCTCCTGTCGCAGTCGAAGCTCCGCCTCTTCCTGCTCCCGGGCTGAGATCTCCATGGCGATGCGCAGCTGCTCGTCATAGCTGCAGGTGGTCGGCTGCTTCTTGGTGGGGGTGGAGTCGAGGCTGGATGGGGGGCGGGGCTTGTGCTGGGGCATCCTTGGCAGAGGAAAGAGCACGTTAGAGGAATGGAGGTGCAGAAACTCCTGGACAGAATAGAACTACGAATTAATTAAAACACCTTTGTCTCTTTTTGTATGAGCTCAGCTGATGATAGATAGATCGATAATCAATAGACAGATAAATAATAGATCTAATCTCCCGAGAGATGTCATAGGCCCATTGGAGGGAAATTCAGAGCTGTAAAACTATGAATTAAATTATGTATTTATTAAATTATTATTTATAAATATATATTAAATAATTATACATATATAATTTTATTATAATAATATAATAAACAAATACATGTTTACATGTCGTAAAAGAAAGAAAGAACAAAAAAACAGAAAAAACAGTGTAAAAGTAATTTGAATTGTGAAGCAGAGGATGATGAAAACAAACTATTTTATTTTAAACACGTTGACAATCAGCTCTCAACAGTCACAAACCGTCTGCTAAAGTTCAAACTGCGTGAACGCAGGAGACGGACGGAGCAACTCTGAGTCCACGGATGGCGAAGACAACGAGAGAATAAAACGCCGTCTAAAGAAAACAGCCTTGAGTCAACAGCAGCACGGTGACAGCAGGAAGCTGCCCCCGACACACACACACACACACACACGTGCACTCTAGATATGAGGCGAGGGTCCAATAGCAGGATGGATAAGAGAATAGAGAGCAGAGGAGGACAGGATGTGTGTGTCCAGGAAGTCGGGGATGGAAAGAAAAGATACGCAGGATGAAAAGACAGCGAAGAACAACAACAACACACGCGAGGACGGAGGGGAAGTCGGAGACAATGTGAGGGAACAGGAGGACAGACGAGGGACGCTTTCCACTGTTTATTATCACGGACATAGCTCATATCGAATTTACCTACAAACCAGCAGCTGAGATGGGGGGGGT
>CAAKHB010007863.1:101768-115058 GCA_901007665.1 Aeoliscus strigatus
CTCCACCAGGTGTTAACGCAGCTGTTCTCACTGCTGCAGGTACGAGTGTGTGACACAGTTGTGTCTGCGGTGTCTCAGAGGACGCTGGGAACATTTGGTTCCGCAGCTGAAATGTGGAGAGCGACGAGACAACCGCGTGGTGGTGACAGTCTCATACTTCAACCATCACTGGCTGCGAGCTGATGTCGACTCACTGATGTCCATGAAACAAAAAGGAAACCTATCGTGGTGGTAATGTACCGAAATATCAATGATTGTCACTTTAGTAGTGAACAAAGAACTTCTCCTTCTTCCCTGAGCACAGTCCAAAACTTATTCTGATGATCAATTAACGCCACTAGTGTGGGAGCTTGAAATCAATAAATATCACGCCCCCTAGTGGACCGGAAGACTCATATTATGGGCCATCAAACGTGATTTATGCATCTGCAAATGAACACAGAGCCTACGTCGTAGCCCAGGCTTCTTCTGCGTCTGTCTGTCTGTATCTCTCAGCACCGCTCTGTTTCAGTTTTTAATTTGAATTCATCTGATAGTGACTGGAAGTGAGCGGACCTTGTTACCACAGTAACTCCATCAAAGATTGGCATCATTTTCCACTCACAAATCGCCTTGTTCTCGCTGACCACAGAGGTGCTGCTCTGAGAGCTGGGGGAAGTCACGTGAACAGTCCAATCACACGCCTGCACCGTATGCACAGGTTCGCGTTGCCGTGCCGTTAACATTTCTGGGGAAATGTGTGCAATTTGACACAGAAGTCTAAATCAGACTTTACAGACCCTCTAAGCAGCTGACTGAGATTCTACAGGAATGATTAAAGCAACAAAATAGCAACAACTATATTTTACTGTTGTGTGTCGCTGTTTCGTCCCCTTTCTACACCAGACATAGTTCCTGTCTTTGTTAAAAGAACTGTTAAAATAAAGACAGGTAGACGCTGGGTTTATATTTATCCCAGACTGTGTTATTTAGCACATCAATTGAACGCCAGATTTACCGAGTACACGTCAGCTCCTTCATGTGGCACAAATAGCCTTATTCCTATTTTTAGTCCAAGTCGGAGCATCAGAAACCCGCTGCCACACAGAAATGATGACTTAAAGAGCTTTGTGCTCCATCACTGTCGGCGCAGCAGCTCCAGCACCGTGCTCAAAGGCAAACAGATGGATCATCAACTGCCCCTTATTACCACTGACTCCCAACACTTCCCCCTGTGTCGTTACAAATCCGTCAGAAAACTGTCAGAGGAAAGCTGCAGCCTCCGATTTGCTGTGTCCAATCTGCTTCAAAAATAAAAGCCAGATCGGACAGCCATCAGCAAATTATGAACATTTTCTCCACAATTTGGAATGCATGGAACTGACAAGAAGGGACACAGAGCAGAAGGCGTCTGCAGCCGATGAGGGAAGTCTGAGACAGGCGATGTTCCGAATCATGATAACTATAAGTCAAGACATGACTGCTAAAAGAACACGACCATAACCCACTTCTGTTTCCATGAAGAAACAACCGAAACTGTTAAACCAACAGGTCATGTTGAACGTTTGAAAGGATTCATATTCACAAGGTAAGTGTGGGAAATTCTTGTATTTATCGCACAGGATGAAAAGATGAAAATAGGATTTATCAGGCAGCACTACTCATAATGTCACACACTTTGACACAATGCATTTACCAGCAACATGTCACACACACACACACACACACACACACACACTCTCTCTCTTTCTTTACTGCGAGGAGGGTGTGGTATCGGAGCGATGACACACTTTATGTGCCAGCATACGGTTTGATGAGACTGCTGATGAAGTTGCTTGGCTGAGGCAATATGTCGAAAAATGAGTTAGACACGCTGCTGCCCACTGATAAACTGATAACAGATGGACAACAGAGTAACTACAAAAAAAGAGTAGTGAATCAAATCCCTGCTTAAATAAAACACTACTGAGTCACGTTGTGTCGGTAAAACATTGTCTTGAAGACACACTACTTTCTAATGATGCAAAGTAAACTAAAACACGCTCTACACTATAAAAAAAAAACACCATTACTACTCTCGTTTCATTTAAATTACAGAACTGAAACTGCAGACAAAGTTCATAAACAACATCCTGTTTGTCTTCATTTGTGTTTACCGTCAATCTCATTCATGCTGAGCGGCGGATTTTCATGCTCTCGTTTTACAGACAGCACATTTTATGATCCAACTTTACAACTTACAAGATAAACCATCCCCATCGCCAGCATCCTTTACCTACTGTATGAGCCATCCAATCATACCTGTGACGTAGTACAGGCATGTACACTTCTCTCTGCATCAACACACACTCGGGACAGTTGCTCTGACAACAACATTAAACCTTTCCCAGCTCATGTATGAATATGAATTCTTTTGGTACCTTTGTGATGTTAATATCATGCTAAACATATATTTATCTCCCGATTTTTCCCTTTTTTTCCCAAAATGGACATCAAATGTAACATGAGGTTTCTGCCTTTCTGGCAGTTTTTCCTCACTCTGATCGACGGTCTAAGGACAGAGGGTGTTGTATTGTGTGGACTGGAAAAGTCCATCGAAGCAATTGTACTTTGTGATGTTGGGCTGAACAAATAAAATAGAATTTTAATTGAGTGTGGAAGTTCCACTCTTTTAAATGTCTCTGGACAAGTGTTTAGTTCAAGCCAATAATGTGCAATATAATATAATAAAATATAATATACTAGATGTGCAATACCATAAGACAAGCAATTAAAACAAGTGGTTTTAATTGCTTCACAAAATCTCTATCTTGTGGATAAATTGTTTATCTAAAATATAAGAACTATATTTATTCATATCTACTATTCCTCTAATTTACAATTTGCAAAACCCACCTGACCTCCGAGTCCATCACTGAACTAACCCCCATCACGGTAAAACACAAGCTCCCTGACCGACTTTGGTGGACGTTGCACTGACCCACAGGACTCAGTGGGTGCGCTGAGCTGATCTACGTTAGCTGGAGGAAGATTTACGGATTACATCATTGATGTGAGCAGCAGTGACTGAACGGATCCCGCTGAATGGAGACAGCGATCCCAGACCCTTTAAACCGCTGAGTGACTTGTCGAAGGCAGCTGATTGATCAACGGCCCAAGATACTACAGATATCTGTATTTTAAAAACAACAACAACATGATTATTTCTATTTACCCTGAAACTGTGGTGCTGATCAAGCATTTTCATTCATTTCTTCCCCTCCCTCAATACTGAGCTCAGAGGAGGGGGGGGCTGCATTATTGATAGGCGCCTCTATCTATGGCATCTGCTCCTCCTCACCCCCTCCATCCCCACCCCCCAAACACCGTCACACACCCCCCTCAGCGTGTGCCTGGCCTGATGCAGCTTGGCAGGTACTTAGGACAACATCAATCTTTCATGTAAACACCACACACACACACACACACACACAAAAAGTTGCACATATACACAAAGCAGCAGCTTTACTAAAATGTTTGTGTGCATGGGAGGGGTAAAATAAATACCACACACACACACACACACACACAGGGATCTTCTCTCGATTCTGAGATTCTCCATACAGAAGACACTTTGACAAATGCCAGACTGCCTGGAAACGCAGATGCAGTGTTCAGAGCTAAAAGAACCCTCCACATGCAACAGATCAATAACCAAACTTTCGACACTTATCTTACCTAAGCAAAGATTTATCCGTGCATGCTTCGGATTCGGAGTATTCGGAGAATACGAGCGGTGGAAATACGACCAAACGTAGGAAAGCAGCCAGTGAAAGCGCTGACCTACATTCCGGAATATTTAATGTTTCTCTGTTTCACTGCACTTTGTCTGTTTACTTGTCAGCCTCCGTTTTGACAGATCAGCAGGTAGACAGGCGGACACCGAGACGGTGTGGGGGGGGGGGGCGCGGTTGCTGATAAACCTGTCAGAGCAGCAACAGAAGTGAAGAGACAGTTCCTCTGATGTGGATCTAAAGGTGCTGAGACCTGCTCGTTGCAGTGAGCTGACAGGCCTCACCGGCAGCGACATGCACACAGGCCGACACACTTCCTCTCGCTCCTCGCAAAGATGCCGGCGACGCTTACTGACGGGGCGAGGGGCGGGAGGGGGGGACAAAACAAATGATTTTGTTTGCAGGAGACAGAGAGCACATATGCCACTTCATGTGAGTGATTGGACGGGAACACAGCTGTCAGTTGTTTTCTGGTGTGCGTGTGTGATAGGGAGAGAGAAAGAAAGGAAGCGTGTGAGTTATGACGCAATTTCAGGTGAAACCGATGTCCGGACAAGAAATGGTTGTGCTGAGCTGGAGCTGATAATGGAATCAGATGGTTGTAGTTTTTTTTACCCATTTAGCATCAGCGCTGCCAGATAATTTGCAATTTCAATGACACTGACTTAAAGTTTATTTATGTGGATCCATTTTAGTTGTCAGCTCGTATTCACTGTTTGCACATAAACCTTCAGTACTTCACATCAAAAGAACATAAACCCAAAGGAAAATGTCTAATAATATATAAGAAAATAATAATATTTTCTTATATTTTTTTAAACACTTGAAACTGACGGATTCATGCACAAGTGACATTTTTCAAATATACCTGAATACAGTTTACTAACTTTGAGGTTTGTATCGGGTCAGTTGGAGTATTAGGATTAAAAAAATGCCAAATTGGTTGAAATCTACACACGTTATTAATGCTATGAATATCAATACTGAACATATCGCAATACTGTGATCCCAACTTCCTGTAACCATGGAGGTCATATCTTATTGTGGCAGTTAGTTGGTCGCAGTTAGTTGGTCGCAGTTAGTCGAAGATCTTGAAAGCCAGAAGGAAAGAAAGATGAATTCATTCATAAATATTGGTTTGCATAGTACGGAAGAGTATGAGGGCCATGTAGGAGAAAAATATTTGAGAGGAAGAAGATTTTTTTTCAAGAAAAACGTTGGAATTTCAAGAAAAAAGTCAAAATTTCAAGAAAAAAGTAGAAATACAACTTATTTCTCAAAGTGCACAATGAACCCCCCGCCTCCTCCCTCCATTTTTTTTTCTTCTACATGGCCCTGATACTCTTCCGTAGGACAGAGTTCACATCACACGTGACTGAGTCAAACAGTTAACGTTAACCCCACTCTCGGTCTCGGGAGCAGCTAAAAGTTGTGACAACGTCTTAAGTTGAGGTCAGGACAACGGATGAGCCCAGGGTGTCGATCACCTCTTGCTGGCTGGCCTTCAAATCCACATGAAAGATTTATAAAACAGTGCATAAAACCACCGTCAAACACGTCAGCTGAAATATTAAGAGGTCTGGATGTGCTGCTTATTCTCTGGTGAATTGTACAACTCCGGAGTCACAGGAAAAGACGAGATGAGCCAAGATTCCCTGTCATCCCATTAGGGTGTCACTTGCTATTTTTTTTTTTAAAATGATCTACATTATTTATCCTCAACTCCCTCCTCCCTTATCGTTCTCCTTTCTTTCATCACCCCTTCACTTATCCCCCTGTTAAAACCTTCTGGCCATGTAACTAACTCTGACCCAAAGTCAACGCTTACAGGAGAGAGAGGAGAGGAGAGGATCTATGGTTCATTTTTATCAATCCGGCCAGCATACGACTTTATAATGCCGATTTTAACACTAAGGCTTTGTCAAGGACATTATTATAATCAATCTGTGCTTGGAGAGAAAAGGGGAACTGGGCCCAGAGAAACACACAGAGGACAATAAACAGCGCCTCATCTTTGTGACACTTCCTGCCTTTGTCCTGAGTTACAGCATCACTCTTTACTCAGCTCTGCTCTTTTTCCTTTGCCCAGACATCATCTGTTCATGGTCAACATCTGCCATTATTCCCTCTCTCCTCTCCGTTGCTCTCTGTCATCTCATCGCCATATTTGCGCACGCTTCCGTCTCCGGTTTCCGTGGCCGCCACCAACTTGGTCAAAACTGCAAATCGCAACAAAAGACGAGTCTCTAATCCTTTTCATGTACTCCCCCTCAGCGTGTCCTTCAAATCTTACATATCTCTTTGTAACTTTGTAACTCCTCTGTGTGGCATTTACTCAACGGCCTCCAAGTACAACAACTGCAGCCGGGCGTCTGCACCAACTCGGTCCCTCACACAAACAATCTGGAACAACAGAGGAGTCTATATATAGTGTTGGGGCGGTTATTTAGGATACATTTATACATGTATATGTATATTTATATGTTGAGATGTGTCAGCAGCATCAACACTGACTGACTGTCAAACTCCCTTCAAGATTACAAAACATCATAACCATTTATTCACATACAAAATAAGAACTGACCCCAAAAATAATATTGTTCAACAAACTACGACTACGGTTTTGCACAAATTCTTCCGATGTAACTAAAATCCACTTTCATAAGTAACTGTAATTTAATTACACATTTGTCTCCAGTAATGAAACTGATTAGGATTCAAATTCGATTAGAATAATTTGTAATAAATTACATAACGAGTTACTCCCGGACTTGAGTGTCACTGGCATGACACTTGGTTGAGCTGGAAGGACATAAGGAGTGCGGGTCGGAGACAGTTCCGGATATTTGATGCATGCGTGCGGTGAAATGAAACGACTCTCGTCATTTCACCAAAGGCTGGTTTTAAGAAGCTGCAATACGGCGGTGGCTGCGGACTGCCTCCGATTATAAAGGTCAGTGTTTCTACTCCACAGCAGAGTTGGACCCAAATCACAGATCACATTCATCATGCAGTGACTGCAGAACCCTGCTTTTGTTTGCTCTGCAGCAGCACGACCATAATGAGACGATCTGTTCAATCATGTGATATCATGTCACAATGCACCTTATTGTCATAATATGTTGCTGTATGGGGAACATACAGTCTAATATTCTTCCTCCTCTTCTGTGCGCTCTTTGTACTTTTTTTTTGTCAAAGCTGCTTCCCACAAAAGGATTCTTATTCGTTTAGTCGCAAAATGAATAAGGACGTCAATCCATAACTAGGACGAAGTACGAGGATATTTGGCTTAGTGATATTGTATTGATAATGACACAGCAGATGTCGGATTAGTTTATTCTTATTCTTCTTCCTCTTGCCTTAATTCCAAAAAAATATAATTACATATTAAAAGTTTGTTTTGAAAGTATAAGAACAGTAGAACTACAGTTACAGTTACATATCAGAATATCATTATCACACTGTATGGCAGCGGCAGTTATGGTGAAAATATATCACGGGGTCTGATGCAACCCTGGTGCATACATGTTTCATTTTCATGGTCATGTCAATCAGAGGAAATACTGTTTCAGGGACTACTGTGACAGTTTTGAGGTTTGCATACACTGGATTGAAACTAGAGTCAATGAGGGCCAGCGAGAAACGTAGGTTGACGGGCTTGATCATGTTTGCAATTGTACAGTTTTGAGTGATCACTTGAAAATGTTGGACAGTGCATCTGATACAGTGTCCTGATTATGTGCAGCAGAAAGTGGGACTGGGACCTGACTGCTCTACTAAAAGACCGTAGTAGCTGTGCAGAGATGTCTTAGTTTTTACACTGTGCTGATGTTTGCTCTCAATTCCTGCAGCATTCAACTTTTATAGCCAAAAAAAAAGTACCACAATCCTCATCACACACCAGTTTCACTGGTTAAATACAGAATGTGTGACTATCATGCACACCTACACTATCAATATTAAAATCATTAGCTTGGTTTACACATATCATGCCTCTCTGAGGTCCATTTTTTTAATGTTCTTCATTTTCTGTTTATTTTGATAGTAAAACCAACAACAACCCTCCGTCCCTGGGTGGGCTCCAACCCCCGACCTTTGGGTTAACAGACAGACCCACTAACCACTGGCCCACAGAGACAGTTCACTGCTGCTATTGTGGAGTTCTAGACACAGATGCTGAAAATGTCCCTATCTGACAATGAGGAAGAATTTTCAACAGATTCCTGGATCCAGAAGGTTCCAGAACACGACGGACATTTAATCATCTGGTCCTGGTCCATTAGCAGCATTTACTCAACATTTCATTAAAATACATTCATAACTTTCTGAGTTATTTTGCTATCCCACAAACCAACAAACAAACAAATAGACAAATAAATGGTGGCAAAAACAGAACGTCCTTGGCGGAAGTAAAAACAGGCAGAGTTAGTTTGACAGGTAATATTAGAAGAACCTGAGCAGATCAGTAAAGAGACGGTTGGCCAGCAGAGAAGAGCAGGGTACAGCTTTGGTCTCATGCTTTAGTTCCTCAGAAATGATACCATCAGAGTCTGAAACCCGACATCTGGGGCTGACAAGAGCTTAACGAATATTCAGTATTTTTTTCAACAAATGCAGCCAAGGAAGTTGCCAGATGTCGATGGTTAAATAAATAAGAACACCATGCCCGGTGAAATCCACAAGATATATCCGCTCATCCACGCATATACCAGAGCTAATCATGTTAGTGGGTATGTGAAGGTCAAGGGTCCAAATGCATAGTAGAGGGCTGATTCAGTTTGCAAGATCAAATATCTATAGATACAAGGCTTTTCAAAAACCAACAAATGACTGCAATGTCGTCATTATCTGACCTCTGCACATTTGACAAGATGATGTCTGGAGAACGTGGGGAAATGACTTTTACACATGAAAGACAGAAAAACAAACTTAACAGCAACATAAGTGATGGTGCTGGTGGTAAATATTTAATAACTGTAATCCAACATGACATAAAGTAGGAAGAATAATTTTGAATATCATTAGTTGTGACAGTATAACGTGTAATATTTTGCTGTATTTTTGAAATGGACGCATGAGAGTCATTTGCTGTGAGGTAGAACAGAACGTATGAAGGACGTCTTCAAGCACATATGCAGAACAGAGTTTTGCTGAAAGTGGCTTGAGCTGAACAAAAGGAGCCCGCTAGCAGCTCCAGGACCACGTCTGCAACCAGCCGATGGGCAGTGGAGGGCTGAACTCAAATCAACACACTTTGCAACTGCGCTTGAGTACAGTATGTTCAATATACTCTGAAAACCAATACCTGCAACACACGAGAGCAATGGTTGTTTTTCTTCTACCTCTCTTTTAAAAAAATCTCCCTCACAGCTCCATTCAGCTTGGGACAGTAAAAGTATGAAGGAGGCTTGAGTTCATATCATATTTGGGGTGTGGAATCATGTTTCATCTTGCATTTTCTATTGAAATCATTAAATATTGACTGTTTCATTGTTTTTTGCTATTTTTTGTCTGTCCACAACCCAAAAATATTCACTTTACTACAGTATTTTATTCCCAATGCAGCGGCGTTGAATGAAGGGCCATTGAATGGAAGCTAATGACGCAGGGCCAACTGATACCTCGTTCTAGCGCTTTCCGTAGACCGAAAAGTCCTCCTGGTTTGGGTTTTAAGACCTCACAAAGGTAAGGGGTGTGCGCAGGCGAGTGCGTGCACATGTGTAGAATGTGTGATGCCTAGAGGCTGCAAGTTGAAAAAAAATCTGTGCACTTGCTAACCTGCGTCTCTTATATAATGACACAACATGAAAAGAAAAAGAAAAAAATCACATGCATGCTCAATGTACAGTCTCTCCCTCTCTCTCTACCACGCACACACGCACATACAACACACACACACACACACACACACACACAGTTTACTTCTAATCATATTTTGTAGTGTAGAAACGGAAGTAGTCCCATTTATCCAGTGGGTGACAATGATTTTCCATCATTCTGATGATGACAAACATGTTTTCTGTGCAAACCTAATAACCATACTTAAACGATTCCATGACTGTATTTACTGTGGCTAGCAACTATTCGCCCACATGCTTCAGTATCCGCATTGTCTCACCCACTCGTGGATTAGCTGTTGGTGGGAACACACACACACACACACACACACACACACACACACACACACACACACACACACACACTCTGCATCATCATCATCCTCTGTCTCCATCCGTCGCTGTCATTTTGCATATGGAATTCACCAAACTCCTGCAACTCCTTATGCATATCACTGGATAAAAAAAAAGACTTAAGTCACACCAGTAGCGGACAGCAAGGCACATGAAAGTATTAAGCTGCGGTCTACAAGTGTCCCTTACACCCTGCACACCACAATGGACTGCAAAGCCTGTCCTCAATCATCTGCCCCACTTCTTCCCACCTTTCAGGGTGCTGCATGGACCTACACGCCCAGATAAACGCCAGTAGTAAAGAAGCAGCCAGGCCTGTGTCTGTGCTCCATCTGTGTGTGTGTCTCTCACCTGCTCGTCGGCGGCCAGCTCTTTCTCCAGCTGTCGGTGCTTGTTGTGCCAAACCAGATAGTGGACGGGATAGCGACTCTTCTCTGGAGTTTTCTTTGCGGAGATCATCCTCGTTCATAGTTTGCCCTCCTCCCCGGTCGCTTTCTCCTTCTTCCCTGTGAATTGCAAAGGATACTTTGCCGGTGATTTACGCAAACAAGCCCATCATCCGTTCAGCGGCGGCGCAAAGGCGCGTCAGGAGCAGAACCCGGTGAAAATGGCTCGTCTGCTTATCTCAGTACACCTTTTATTTCCCCACCGCTCGTTTACCCACCTCTTGCCTCCCTCTTTCTTTCTCTCTCCGTCTCTTACCCCTTGCCTACTCTATCCTCCTCCTCCTCCTCTTCTTCTTCTTCTTCCTCCTCCTCCTCCTCCCATCCGCTGCTCACTGAAAGATGCGCTGACAAGCTGCAATGAAATGTGCTCAGACGCAGCCAATCCGCGCTGAGGGATGCTGTGATCAAACTTATGCCTTCAAATAAATGCAGAAATCAAACACTAATGCTTCAATGGTCCCTGTGAACACCGATTAAATAAAACGACCTCCCTCACGTATAAGTAGTAATACTAATAATTATACTAGTTCTTCATTATTATTATTATTGCTAATAAGGATGCATTAAAAATTGACCACTTAATGTTCTGTTATTTGCAGCAAATTGCTATAGATCGGTCACAAAAAAACATAATAGGGCACAATATAACACATTTAGTTTGTTGTACTGTACAAGTCATTGTCCATCACTGCAAGTCATTATGTCAGGTATCTTAAAAAAGAAACGATCAACTATATTTTTAAAAATAATTATGATGTAATAGTGAAAATATTATAAAATATCTGTTTAATTCATTGCAGTTTTAGTATAATGCACTTAATGCGTTTCTTGTGTCCTATATTCCTTTTTTGTATCATGGACCTATTTTTGAGTCTCTCTAATCAAGTACCAACAATCTTTTGAGAGAGAGAAAGCCATGATCAATAAATACTTTGTCAGTATCTTGATAGATTAAGTCATTATTTGTCACTGTTAAATCTGTCACCATGTCACCTGGAAGAATAATGGGATGATTTGGCGCCCCTGGCTGCCCCTCCTGGTCGGCGGAGGGCTGCAGGCTGCGGGGCGTGTGTGCGGAAACTGACAGGTAGAGAGCCGCCGTCTCCCGGTGACTTGTTGGCAATGCAGCGACTAGACGCCGTATTGCGAGGAAAGCTTGCCAGCAGGAGTAAGTACGCGATGCTCACACAACTTGTCTGTAAATCTGGACTTCAGGAGTGAATGTGGGCGAAGGAACCGCAGGAACAGACGGGAAATTCAACTGTCAGCTGGCCGGGAAAACCGCTCACACCACCCGGCTTCCGGGGATTCAGGGGCCGCATCGGGTGACGGCAGACGTCGGTCTTTTGCTCGGGGGAAAAGGGCGAACAACCACATCATCGCCGACATCCACCTCTCGTTTTCAGCCACTTCCGATATGTCCAGAAAGCTTCAGAGGACAGAAGTCTGCGCGGACTGCAGTGCGCCAGGTACGAAAGAGCCAATAAATCAAAAATAGACAACTAGTTCGGGATGAACAATGGGCGACATGTTGGAATAGCAGGGCCGGGGTTGCGCTCTCTGTCAGCGGCTCTGCAAAGCAGGAAACAGTCAGGGCTTCATAGCGTCGCTTAGGCCTGAATTAAACAGTGAAAACAGACGTGTTATTTCAGAAGAGAATATCTTTAGCACATAGCCGCCAAACATTGTTGCAGTCCTGCTGAGAGGCTAGATATACGTGTCTTATTGGGAGCCCCAGAGGGTTTGGTGCAGTGGAGGACGGGGTGTCAGATTTACGTCGCCTTCCTACTTGAAGAGACGTTTGTTTTGCTTTTCCAGACTTCTTAACGCGTTAGCTGAAACTGGCTAACAGCCGGGCGTTTGGGTTTTCACTCTTCTGTGTGTGGCTGTTTTAAACCAAAAAGTTCTCAATTTGTGTTCATGTACTAACAGACAAAAGCACGACTTGTCACATTTCATTCGCCATTGTTTGTAATTGCTTGCAGCGTTTTGAGTTGTTTCACCTGGCTGTCGTTGCTAGCTTAGCCGCGACCATAGCTAGTCTTGTTAGCTAACTTTGGCTAACGCCAAGTTTTTGACGTTAAACTGATTCGGCTACTGCGGCAGCTATCAATCATTTTAAATCTATTGGTAGTATTTTTTTCCTAATATTTCCCAATTTTTGCTATTGCATCCAATGAAAGCTCCTCGTATGTATAATTCAGAATATTAAGTTTATTCTTGGTGCATTAAATAATTGTCCCTGACGCTTGGGGAAATTAATCTTTGGTACATCAGCCACCTGGGGAAAGAGGCAACGTCAGCTACCGTCTGCTGATCATACATGTTAGCTGTAATACGTCAACTGTAACATTCTGTCTAAAATCTTTATAACTGGGAACTTGCCTTGTTTCGTTCCATCTGTCAGGAGAAGTTAAACCGTTGTAGACATACTGCCTCACATGTTAAGCCTCACATGCCCTAAATGTTCATTTTGAATAAGTTCATTATTGGTGCTCATGTCTGTTTGCGTTCATCCATGTGCCCATGAGCAGCTGCCCTCTGCACAGCTGCTCCCCATCATAGTAGTGCATGTGAATGCAAAACTGTCAAAAATGTTCAGCCACTATTGTTTTTGACCTTATAAAAGACATAACCTTCCTCCCCCAATCTGTTCTCCTCCGCCCTGTCATTGCTCATGGGTTTATAATCCAACTGACTCCGACTAGCCTCTGTTAAATGGCTCTCATACAACTTGCATAATAATTAATGTGCTCTCTCTTTCGCTATAATAAAAACATTTTAGGCTAGGCAAAATACGAAGATGCATATTCTCCTCTCAGCCAAGTGCCACTGGCTGTATAATTTTTCTACACCCCCTGGCTTGCCTGTAGCAGCCCCCCCCCCCCTTTCCTCGAGGAC
>CAAKHB010007863.1:125184-137429 GCA_901007665.1 Aeoliscus strigatus
CAACTGTGTCCTTAACGCCCCCCCAACCTCTACTGATATCAGTTAATATGTACAGTCTTGTATGACCCATTGACGGTACCTGTGATTATGGATGCTTGTCTTTTACATTCAGTTGACCCCCCCCTCCCTTCCCTTCAACTCCCCCATCCTACCCACCCATTTCCCTCCCATCCATTCTCTCATCCCCTCCTGTTCCCTCCCTCCTTTCCTGTAGATCACACGGATGCAGACAGAGAACAGTTCGCTGCGGGGGGGCCAGCAGGCTGGGGGGGCAGCTGGTCATGGGGTAGGGGGACCTGGTGGAGGAGGAGGCTACTGGCCAGGGGGTGGGATGCGAGGAGGAATTAGTGGAGGGGGTCTTGGTGGATACGGGACAGGAGCAGACCCCCCAGGGTTCTCTGTGCCCTCCTCGGTCACCCCCTACTCCCATCCCCATCGGAGGGACCGGCAGGCCTTCTCAATGTACGAGCCAGGGGCGGCCCCCGGCCCCACGGCCCATGGCCCCCCAGCCCTGGACTCCCTGGCAGCCCGCCTGCAGCCCATCAACACACCCAGCGTAAGTTAGATCTCTCCCCGCCCCTTTTCACCTCCCACCTCCCTGATTGGTTCCCTCTGGCCAGATTGACGGGTCCTCTGCTCTCTATCTCCCTCCAATCATTCTCCTCCTGCATCTCAGTTCCAGATCTTTCTCTCTGAAAAGGTCCAATCATATTTGACCCCCTCATTCAGATTTGGATTCGCTGGTTTTCCCCAAAAAACAGATTGGCTACTCAGACGGGGGACGTGTGACCTGGTGGAGAAAGATGTCAAATAGGGAGTGTCTTGTCTCTTCTGTTGCCTGGTGACACCCCCGATGCTTCACTCTCGACCTGCACCCTTTGATGTTTGTATTTCAGCCTTTATTGACCTTCCTGTTATCTCTCCTGTTCCACAGCTGCTTAATGTGGCACACACACATACACACACACACACACATACACACACACACTCTTCGGAAAGGAAAGCATGTTAAAAGATCAGATGAAGTCGTGGCTTTCTAGGATGGAACATTGACCATCACTTGCCGTTCCTACGGAAACGCAGCTCATTCCTCAGCTGTATTCTCTGGCAATGATGATCCGTTGGTCTCCAGTCCACCATCCCTCGGAAACAACGATTCACCTGTCTTTTCTCTTGTGTCTCTTCACCTCTGTCCGTCGCTCACTGCAGTGCAGCCCTGCATCCTCTGGATGTAAGCATTCCATCTGTCATCGACCTGTAGCTCTAATACTGGAGATCAACACTAGTCCGTAGCCCTTTAGGTGCTCCGTGTGACGTGTCGCTGTATGAATAGTCGAGTGTCGGGTGTTTGATAGCTGTAGAGACACGTGTTGTTGACGGG
This sequence comes from Aeoliscus strigatus, assembly GCA_901007665.1. Classification (NCBI taxonomy): domain Eukaryota; kingdom Metazoa; phylum Chordata; class Actinopteri; order Syngnathiformes; family Centriscidae; genus Aeoliscus; species Aeoliscus strigatus. The sequence continues at coordinate 126,566 of CAAKHB010007863.1, forward strand.
AGCACACACTCCTCTGCCCTGTTTGTCCTCATCTGTTGTTTCCTGCTAATCTTTGCCCATGCACATCCACTGCCTCGGCCTCTACACATCCTTGTGTTTCCCCTCTCTCAGCAGGTGAGGAAGGGTAGCACGGGTGGCCCGGTGCAGTATGGAGGTCAGCATCTGTCTGGATCTACAGAGGTGGGCAGGTACATGGTGAGTGGTACCCACATCTGCTCTCTGGCTCTCAAGTAAAACCGTCAACCGGGAAGTGACAACATTCTTTATCCTAAATGTGAACTTCACTGGGACCAAAGACACATACTGGCCAATGTTCACCACCATAATGAGAGCCACATATTGGAATCTGACATGTTTTTTTTATTATTATTATTATTCCGGACCAGAAGTTGAAGTCAAACTTACACAGTTTCCTGCAAAATGATCAGGAATCGACTGCTATGACTCTGTCACGTTAACGGTTCCGAAAAAAATCTTTGGGGAAAAAATTGCATTTTTTTCCCACGTGACACGTGAGTTGGATGTTGGATGATATTAGTGACGTATGCTGCTGCTTTGTTTCCCTCCCCAGGTGCCTAAATCAGACAGGCACGGCAGCGGAACTGACAGCGACTATGACAACACGCAAACATACGACGTGTCATTAAGGTCGGTGCCCAGAAACGTATCTCGGTCAAACACGCGTCGTCACCGGAGTGACCACGACGGGGTTTGTCGTCTTCTTTCCATCAGCATGGGGCGCAGCAGCGAAGAGGAAGGCCGCGGGGAGTCTGAGGAGGGAGGGGGCGGGGAGGTCGGGGAGCCCGACCCCACCTTACCCTGTACGGAGGACGTCATACTGAAGACGGAGCAGGTGACCAAAAACATCCAGGAGCTTCTCAGGGCGGCTCAGGAGTTCAAACACGACAGGTGAGAACGGATGTGTTCCGTCTGCTGTCCAAAGTCGTTATCCACCTGGTATTATCTGTCTTTGAAACTGTGTCTGTTTCAGTGACTCGTACACACGCAGCTGAGTTGTACTTGTAGTTGTTTGTGGAATACGACGCAAAGTCGGACATCCGATACAACCGGAAAGCACCAAAAATAACAAATGTCTGTGTTCTCTTCAGCTTTGTACCGTGCTCCGAGAAGATCCACTCCGCCGTCACCGAGATGGCGTCGCTCTTCCCCAAAGTCAGTTTACTCCCCCTTCATTTCCACTTGCATTCATTTATTTATAAAACACGACAACACAAACTCAAAGAAAATCATGTTGTGAAATATCCACAACAAAAAAAAACAACAGGGAAAAAGGGGTGTGGTTAGAAACCTGTTGAAACTTACATGAAAAATAGAACAGAAAATAAAGTTCATTAAAGAAATCACAATTGAGCATACAAATTTGAAATTAGTGTGAAAAAAAGCAGGACATTAATAAGAATTACTTGAGTGACCTGAACAGCAGAATCATGACAAAGGTGACTCAGTTAAACGCAGTCACATAGTCATGATATTTGATTCAACCTCTACATGTTTAAAACGGTGGAAGATGAAGATTCTTGGTCCGTCCAGTTGGATAATTGTGGCTTTGAGGCTTGTTAACAAAATCACAGAGTGAAGGCAAATGACTCAAAGGTCTGTGTTTGTCTGCAGCGCCCAGCCCTGGATGCGGTTCACTGCTCCCTCCGCCTGTTGGCGTCCAGTGCCTCCCGGTTACAGGTGGAGTGCCGCAAGGCCGCGCCCACGGAGCCCGGCGCGCCTGCGGTGGACTACCAGCTCCTCACCCAGCAGGTCATCCAGTGCGCCTATGACATCGCCAAGGCTGCCAAGCAGCTGGTCACCATCACCACCCGAGAGAAGAAACAGTGACCTGACGGAAGGACGGATGGACGGACGGACGGAGAGGGAAGTGGAAGAGAAAGTAGCAACGCATGGGTAGGGGAAAACGGAAAGGACGGGAGGAGGAAGGTAGAGGTTGAACATGGTCACATGATAGGGAGATGAGGGGGGCGGGACCTAGAGAGGACGGAGCATCGATTGTGAACACGTCACCCCTGAAATGACAGCGAGACGGGAGGTGTGGAGAGGTCCAGAAGGAGGGAGCGACAGCAACCGATGTGTGCAATAAAGTGGGACACACATAGGTGGCGATGTACAGAGACCGGATCCTGACGTGGTGAGGCTTTATTTATTCTCCCCTGGCGCCCCCCAGGGAAGGAGGGAGGAAGTGTCAGCACGGAGAGACGGACGAAGACGCAGGGAGCTAAGTCACCCAACCGTGGCGCGCACACACACACACACACACACACACACACACACACACATTTCTCCGTCCTCCCATCCTGTCAGTTTCCCGGACAAGAGGCCTCCCCGGCTCTCCACCCCACCCCACCCCACCCCACCCAGGCTTTCAGACACTTCTTCCTGGGTTAGAGTCGCAGGCGGGGGTGTGGTTGTTGGTACACAGCATGATCCGGCATGTTTTCATTTCCTGCCTCTCTCTTCTGATTTCCTCTTTTCTCGTTGTTCATTTGAATATGCAGATGGCGTTTGTCTGCACCTCCGAGGAAGACTTACAAAAACAACACTTACACTGGAAGAATTGTGATTTATTGTTATTGTTTATGGATGCCGATTGGTTTTGTTATTGTTGTTGTTGTTGTTTTTTTGTAATTGATACTTTCACTGACTCGTCTTGATTTAACTGTTTAAACGTGTTTATTCATCAGCTCAGATTTTCTTGAGGGAGGATGTGAACCTACCAGTCTGTGAAATGGTCCTCAGCATTTCCCAGACGACGGTCCTCGGCGTGGGCCGACAGCTCCCGGATCACAAACCGTGGCTGTCTCGTTGCGTTTTAATTTATCGTACAGTTTGCCTCGTTTTACAGAGCCAGTGGAATCATCTCAGTACCAGTTCAGGCGTCTGTCGGCTGTGCCCAGCGCACCATTTTTAGCTTCTGTTCATCCCTCACCGCTTTAAAGCAGCATCTCAATAACACCTTGTCGTTTTCCGAGCGCTCGTGTCACACGGCGTCATTCGGCTCTTGAAGACGTGCACATCAACACGACGGGAGAAGCACATTGCAGGAATGGATGTAGCCACTGTCTGTGAGCTTGATTTGAGTTGGACCACTCTTTCATCGCGTGCCGGACGTGATCGAGCCCACGTTGTGTTCTGTCGCGGCCTGCTGACTCTTCTCTGCTCTCTGTCTTCAAACTCTGCCAACAGGAGGCAGCGCTGGGAGCAAAAAAGACGGCGCACTTAGCCTAGCGTCGTCTTTTTTTTTTTTTTTTTTTTAAGTTTGATGTGCTTGCGCCGAACAAATCTGGTCACACAGACGGAATCTAACGAGCCCATCCTGGAGAATCTTCTAGCCCCCACCCCCCCCAGTGATTCCAGCTGTTTTTTGTTCATTGGTTTATTCTGTAATCCAGGCCAGTGATCAGGAGCTGAAAACCTTTTGCCTTTAACGTCGCCTTCCGCCTCGATAAGCCCCAACAGCGTTGAGAGATCGATGCCAGATCACCTTCAGCACTTCGGTCCACTGAATATGTTATTGTTATTTTTTTTTAATGCCCGAATTATGGTTTTTGAGGATTGGAGCTTCTCAGGCTCCTCAGTCCCGGACAAGAAAAGACGTCAGAAATGTATCTGTCTGATATCGAATGCCTTTGCACATCATCGTCATCATCTCCTACTCAGCTGGCTGATTGACTGACACTGTGGAAATACTGACACACACTCGCCAGTAGAAACTCTCGACCCTTCAATCATTTAGACTAGAGCCATATATATATGAACATATATTTTCATGCTATATTTTATATTAAGCTGTATGTTAGGGTTATGTTTGTCAGATATTTATGTATATTTGTCGGCCTGAGTGAGCGTCAGCCTGTGGGAGCTGTTCACCAAACCTCCAGTCAGCCTTAACATCCGGACTCCTGATGTACTTGTGAGTCGCTGTGGTATCCCCCCCTCCTCCACACACACACACACACAGACACACCTCACACACATTGTACATATTCATGATCACACGAGCAGCATGGTATTCGTTGCACTAACTTTCAAACACCAGCCGGGTGAAGTAGGATCTGTTTGACGTAAGGTCTTAACTCGAGTACATCAGGTGGAAGGATGCAAAGGTTGGATGTGGGATGGTGAGACAGGAAAAGGCCTGAAGCCCACTTGGGTTTAGCACTACAGTCATCTCAGAGTTGGGGAGGGAGAGGTCAAAAAAGAGAGAGGAAAAAAAAAGCACATGACGTGTTTCCTCCCCGACTTAGTCGACACTACGTAGGGTGCCTCGTGCGTGAATGTTGAAATGCTTCCGTCGGTTCATGCGCAACACTCATCATTTACGTCTGCACGTTCTTCTTTCCAGTATCACCCCTCAGCTCTCATCAGTTGGACCAAGCCTTCCATAAGCTTCAAAAAAACAAATTCTTATTCACAGCCTCTTGATACCCGCGGCAGACAAAACGTCAGTCCGCCGCGGCTGTTTGTTACCGACGCTGTGTGTCTGCACACCTGTAAACTTTTTGGGAGATGGATGACGGGAGAGTTATCTTTTAACAGACGACGTTAAAAACTGTAGAGAACGTTGACTTTAAAGGTCAACCGTAAATGAAACTCATAAGCTGTACATTTGTAATAAAACAATAAAACAAGTTAACTGCCTTAGTTTGGTTTGTGTTTTCTGTGTTGGTACGTTCAAATTTAACATTATACTATTGAATTTTTTTTTTTTCCAGCAAGGGCATACTAAGGTTAGGAAAAGTGTTAAAGAATTTAAAGAAAATGCTTGTAAAAATGTAAGTTATTGTTTTTATATATGTGTGTATATATATATACACACACACACACACACACACACAGGTAAAATACCTTTATCAAAACATTTATTGTCATCAAAGATGTCTAGAAACACATATATATATACACGGTATAAAACGGTGTATAGTTCCAACACATCAAATACCAGTGTTACTTAAAACAGCAACATATACCTGGGAACATCACAGGTGAAAATGAGTAACTATTCAACAATGTCTAGCACAAATGCAGAAGAGATGTATTTTAGGCATATTTGAATAAAAAAAAAAACGCATCCACTGTGCTGCGCTGACACAAAAATGTAGAAAACACTTGTCTTACGCACACATGTCCTGAGGATCACACGTTACATAAAATAAAACAGTTTCCTCTGTGAAAATAATTGGATGGAGATTTTAAAAACATAAAATTGCAATTTATTTCATGCAATTTCAGATCTGGACACAACCTAAATGACCATTAAGCTGCAATGTCACCTTTCAACCAATCCAGCAAACGATTCCCAATAAAGACAGTAGTTTTATACATCTCCATGTACAGAATCTCCAGCTTGCTTCCTCTGACGTGTTCTCGACATGGTCCAAATGTTTCCTGCCTTCCTACAGAAGTTCCTCTGAGCTGGACGAGCTGGGCAAGAGGACGCACTCCTGTCTTCTGCCTCTCTTTCGCCTTGTCTTTGCATTTCGCAGCCTCCTGCGGATGATGTCTGAAAGACACACACAAATGAACTCACATACGTGGAGCGGGGGTGGGGGGGCTGAGAACAAGTGACTAATAAATTACGACACATCTGGAAGTGATGAACTCACCGGGATCATTTGGAGAATCAAAGCTCAAGGTTAAAAAAACAAAGAGGCTGAATCCCAGAGAAATGTCATAACACATTAGCTTAATACCAAGACCAAGTCGTTCTTGTCCACCCACCTGCCACGCTGTCGTAGTCCTGCTGGGGGTCATGCCAGTACAGGCTGGGCGGCGCCCTCCAGTGGCGGTACAGGCGTGTGTGAAGCACTGACAGAGCGAGGAGAACCAGCAGGAAGCCCAGTGCCGCCGCAGCCCACACGGCCTCGTCCGTCCTCTGGGTCCTGGGGAAGCCGTTGCTCTCGCCCGTGGCCCCTGAGCCCTTCACGCAGTCGCAGCGTTCGCCTTCTTCGCAGCCGTCACAGCTGCCGCGGTCGCTCTGGTGCGGGTTCGGCTGTTTTCCGGACGAAGAGTCGGCTGACTTTGTCAGATGTGTGTGACTGTGTTTCTCCACCTCCCTCTCTTTCACACCCACGACCTCGCCGTCTGTGATCTTCCCATCGTCTCCGCCGTCTTTCTCTTTCACGCGTTGCCTCGCGGACGGCGTGCGTCTCTCTGTGGCGTCTTTCGAGCTGAGGTCCAGTGATTCGGGCCTTCGTTTCACAGCCTCTGATAAGTTCAACACAGACTGCTGCTTTTGACCTGCCGCTGGTCCCCGGGCGTCGTCGGTCTCGTTGGTTCCCGTCTCACTGACGACGGTTGAAGTGGAGACCCGTCCTCCGTCCTTCCGTCTCGAGCTCTCGCCTGAGACGCCGCGCTGCTCGTCTCTGCCGGCGGCTCGTCTCTGCCGCTTTTTGAACGTCGGGGTCCGTCTCTTTACGTTTGTGACGTCTGCAGCGGATTGAAGCTCTGCATCCACGGTGCCGGTCGGCAGAGAGGAGGTGGTCTGCTCACAGCAACGCCTCAACCATTCCTGGGGGAGTTAGAGAAGAGCGGCAGCAGTTAACGAACGTCCACCAGACTCGTTCCTGAAAGAGGTCGTCTATGTGGCTTCAATAACTAGAACTAGAGAGCGCAGACCTCCACACGCAGCTCGTTTCATGACACTTGTCAGGTTAGTAGACAAACCACCTTTGGACATATACACCAGACACCTGGTCGCTGACACAGGTCATAGGACACGCCCCTTTATTTGAGTAGAGGGGATCAAGTTCTGGGATGTCGGTTCAGCTGTTGACTTTTCTGTTGGTTTTAACTGGTGACTTGATAGATGTCAACATGATTGACAGCTGCTCTGGGTGACGTGACAGGTGCATCTAGGTTTTGTAGGAAACGGTTCCAAATTACGTCATCAGTACGCGGGATGCTGCATCCGGGTACAGCAGGAGGCAGGCAGCTGTCTGGGAGTCACACCACACACCTTGGTTTTTGTCCAGTGTCCCTCCAGATGTGTCCGCTGCTCTGCTGACCAGGTCAACAGCAGGTTGTACTTGCGTGTCGGGCTCAGGCTGCTGCTCACACTTCCTGCGCTGGTCGAGTTGTGTAGCCAGTCGCACACATCTGAAGAGGCTGCGGTCGACAGCTCCAAGGTCCGACCCCAAGACACGAAGGCTATTGGCTGAGCGGGGAGCAAACAGAGCAGGTGTTCATTCTTCCACCGGCTGAACCCAAGCTATAACTCGTTTATGCTAATTCACTGCGATAGCGCGAAAAAACAAACAGAGGACCGATGAGCAGAAACAAGTAGGAGCAGCCAATCGGGCACATAAATGACATCAATGAAACAAATAAACAATAAAACTGATCATTTCCGCTATAAGTCGTAAGGATCCATTTGTAGTGTGGCGAGAACTGGGCTGAGAGAATTTTTAAAAATAATACAATGTCTTACAATAAATAAAAACAAACGTGAATAGAACATAATCAATATAGGCTATCATATTTTATAGATGAATAAAAATATATCATTAATGATCAATTATTGTCAATAATTGTATCTAATGGTAATTATTGTTATAAATTATTATTTAATCAATTAAATTAAATAATTGAATGTTACAATATTATTGTTATTATTATTATTACATTAACGCTCCTCCCTGCTGTAGACAAGTCACACAGTAGAAAAAAAAGTCTTCCCTACCATGTGTTTGTTGAGCTGAGGATGTGGAGTCATGATGTAGTCTGGCAGACAGGAGCGAGCCAGAGCCGTGAGACGGAGGAGCTCGCAGCGAGGAGCACAGGGATGGTAGAGCACAACGATGGCCCCGTGCTGTCAAATGAACAAACACAAATCCCTCGTATGTCACACCTTCATATCCAAACACAGGACATTTCCAGGACATTTGAAGTGATTAGACAGAGCTCATTTTGATTCCACGTCACGTCAAAACAAGTCTCAAAACGCCTCAAAGCAAAACAAGGGTCACTTGAATGCACCATCCCGTTACGTCCAGCTGGAATCGGTGTCGCTCAGAAGTAAGAAACCAACACAAAGAAACCAACCCTCAGAGAAAGTTCTGGCCCGTGAGCCAGCATGTGATTTGACTTTCTCACAACTGACATGTCTACGATCCATCGCTGACGGCCTCACTGTTGGTCCTCACAGACAACACCAGAGTTTTGATCTTTCGTCGTTTGCAAATAAATCGGCAGTTGTCTACATTTCGCCTGAAGCATGGGAACTCTTAAACCGCTTCTTCCTCGTCTTCTATTGACAGCTCCGGATGAAGGGTGATGGTGGTGGTGGTCAAACCTTTAGCGTTTAACTAGCTTACACATGCTTTTCCTTTTCATATCATCTTTAATTCATTTATAGATGTTTTTAATGTTTTTTTTTTCCCATTTCTTTTGTTGTAAAGCTGCATATTTATGAAAGGTGCTCTTGAATTAATGAGAATGCTTCTCGTTATTCATAAAATGGAAGGACATTTTGTGCTTTGATCCCTGCTGGGATACCTAACACAGCATCTTTCAGTCTTTTTGTGAATGATACATTTGTCAGTCCACCCCCATCCTAAGCAGCAATTATTGTACTGAAAGAGCAGATGGGAGGCTAGAACTGGACGTACTTCCTGTCCGGACTTACATGCACGTTATTGAGCCACCGCTGGGGAGGGCAGTACAGGTACTCTCCGCTCTCGGCTCTCATTGGTCTGTAAGCACCACTGTAAAACACACACACACACACACACAGAAAACATTTTCACAGCACTGAAGTGTACAATTGTTGCTTTTTGTGACTTGATTTATGTATGTGAGGAACCAGCCTAGTCCGTCCACCTCTCCTGAGTGGGCGGCCGTGTTACCTGTTGGGAACGCTGTGGCTGTAGGAGATGGATTTATCCGTGCAGATCTGCCTGGCGGGCTGTGGGGAACAGGAACGTGAGCAATATTAAAGTTGAATTTATTTCGAACACCAAGTCCTCAAAGGCCAGTAATTGTTTAGAAGGATTTGGTGTTAGAAAGATGTGAACAAAACATGCAACAATTTAAGCATGAAAGCACTTTGAAGTGTGTGTGTGTGTGTGTGTGTGTGTGAGAACTTTGAAGCTTGATCTTAAAAAGCAGCCATGTCACAATACCCATCGCAGGACCAAAGGTCGATGCAAGAACGTCAATGAAGATATCACATGCTAAAACAAAGTGCTCAGCTGAGTTTTTTTTACTTACCTCGGCATCATATACGGTGTCAATACTGGACAGTGTCTGCAGACAGAGGACAGAGTCAGAGGGGGGGGGTGCAATTGGAACAAACAGGCACATGGCCGGGGGCGAATTTACATCACAGGGTCCATGTGCAAGGTTTAAAAGCTTCCAAAGGAGACCTCAGTGCAGCTAAATGCGTGTGTGTAAATGATGATTGGTTGTCATGGAGAGGTGTGTGGTTACCATGGTTACCTGAGAAGACAGTGGGACAGGACAGTCCCAAAGAACAGCATCAGCAGCAGGCAGATCCCTCTCCCATGAGAGCTATACACACACACACACACACACACACGCGCGCGCGCGTTGAGAACAACCCATTAAAACATTTACCCACACACAGGCACCAATGGGTTTGCTCACCTTTATGTCGTCACATCCGGCCGCCGGAGCCCCACACCGACAGCTACCGACGAACAGCGCGGCCAGAACGGTCACCGCCAGCGGCGGGGACGTCGTTTGTCCCGGCATGGGGACAGCCTGTCGGTCATTCAGACGTGAAAAGACACCGGCTCTTCTCTAGTTGTTGCGACTTCCTCCGGGGGACTCCTGAGTCCCGTAGACACACACAGGACCGTTCATCCAGCCGAGAAAGTTCAATTTGGTTGACGGAGGAACGGTGAGGAAAAAAAAAAGTTTAAAATGCCACCGCGTCCCAATTTCCGTTTTTCTTCTGTGAGGAAACGTTGTGTTCATTAGTTGTCCCGAGTTCTAAAGTTGTCACGCAGCAAAACATCACTTGTTTTCCCTCACTTCCATCTCGCTAATGAACCGTACACAACCGTCAAATTAGCTACATTATTAGATGATGAGATGTTGTTTCCGGAATAAACTTCAAAATATCTACTCGTGTCACATATTAATTGGCGACACGAACTCAACACTTAATTCTAAATCATATTATTTCTTAATGTATTAGGCCGGGAAGTTAAACGACACTTTATACTTATGTACAAGCCATCGTCTGTGGTTTGTGTTTGTTAACGCGTGATAATAAGACCTTTATTTTGAAAATAAAAGCAATGTTTCGAACTTGCTGGTTGTCCCCTGTTTCTAGCCGGCTTTACTACAGGCCCGGCTACGGCAGCCGTAAAGGAACAATCTGTATAAATCTGGCAAGTGTTGACGTTATGATTCAACAATGACAAACGTGGCGTGTAAAAAAAAAAACAATGACTCAATCAGTTTTTCACGTAGATTCCGTTTCGCTTTCTGTTTCTTGGTTCAGCTGCAATCTGTAGCTTCAACATCCTCCTAAATAAATGAAAATAAACAATAATAAAATACGTAAATACACAGTTGTAATGTAGGATTAGAAAAATGCATCTGCTCTCTGTTGAGGCTCCTTTAACTGACACAAGTAAATGGTTTGTCTTGGTTTGAACTATTTTGAAATCATCTTCATACTGACATAACTATAAGAAGAAGATTCCATTCAGTTCCATCTTTGAATGAATTAAGTTGTGAGTGCAATCATCTACCAGTAGGGGGCAATGTGCTGCAGGAGGTAGACGAGTCCGGTTTGCCTGATACATGTATAACATGTGAACCCAACACACATCATCCAATAATACAACCACTTAGGAGTGGTGGGGGG
>CAAKHB010007863.1:157547-172265 GCA_901007665.1 Aeoliscus strigatus
CCCCCCCCCCCCCCGGTGATATCAATACAGAGCTGGTGGTGGTGGGGTGCAATCGATTCAGCAGGCTACGTTAAAGCAGAGGTGGTGGCTCTTCAGTCCCCGCTGGGTGTCGCTTGTACATGAGCCCGTCATGAGATGTTCACATCAGCTTTTTGGACGTGAAACATCCAGTGATGAAAACGGCATCAACCCCCCCCGGACCGGTTCCCCTCAGCTCATCGACATACAGGTGGGCATCGGAGCTGAACCGAAAGCAGCTGCTATCGCCATCGATTGGATGTGCGAGCGCGTTAACCTTTGAGGCTCTGCTGAACGTCCTGGTTTTGGAATCACAGATCAAGATTGTTGCCCTCGCCCAGTTTGATCAGCTGATCTCATTTCTCTCTCAGTCCATCACGCAAATGTGATTTAGGCTGCACAGCAGGGAGCAGGGTCTGTTCTCCAGCACAGACCCCCACCAAGGTCGGTAGCAGCCTCCTTCTCTTAACCCTTTAAACTGGGATATTAAAAACTTCACTTAGTTGGGATCTTACAACCTGTTGATTTCTAACTCTTTTTTTTTTCCCCTTTCCAAATTACTTTTTTTTAACCTTCCCAGTTTAGGAGAAAAAAAAAAATCTATTCATAAGAAAACAAACCAAAAACTCAACAGGGACAGTACCAGTGTGGCCAGTCCAGCCTGGCAGCAAAGATGATTGAGAATTGTAAACGTATAAGATCATCATGGACATTTGAGAAACGTAACGACAAGTATATACGTAGTATTTATATTTGTGTTTGTAAAACGTCAAATAAGGTTATGATATAACACTGTAAGGTCGGCTTTTGTTTTTTCAGGCATTAAAATATATCTTTTGAAAAACCCGAGAGAGAGAGAGAAAAAAAAACAACAACAACAACCCAACAACAAATAAGTGTTTTGAAAAGAGACTTTACAGAGGCAGAGATCGCTGTACGCCTCAGTAAGTCGCTTACACGGATCCTCTGTGTTTTGTAACCTTAGGTGAGTTTACACAAAAAGCAACACCTGGTATCCAAATATCCCTCTCAGCTAATAAATCCTCCTAATGCAGAAAGCGTATGATAAATAAATCCAGGCTGTGTCAGTTTTATCTGATGAGCAGCATTTTTTTTTTTTTTTCTTCTTCGCTCCCCGCCTGCTGCTAAAAAGGAGCAGCTGGAACCCGAGTGTTGGACAGATGGAACTTTCCACCTCGATTATTTTTCTCACTAAAAATAGCCTCTCAAAAAATTAAAAGACCTCTGGGACCGCTTGCAAAGTGCATGTTCGTGTGTGCGTATGCATGCGTACGTTTGAGCGGCAGAGGCGCAGAAAACTTCAGACGGGGTCCTTAGATGACGGTGGCAGCAGTCGTCCAGGGAGTGTAAATGAATAAATGATGGGCAGATATTTGGAGGAGAGAGAGAGAGAGAGCAGCGGTCGCCCAGTCCAATTCCCTCTCTTAGGCACATATTAAGCTTGCCCCCCCCCCAAAGAGTCCACAGGCTGCTCGGCAGTTGGCCAAGCATCTGGGGCCAACATCTGATGTGGTCAGTTCACAGAGGTTTGGGGCTTTGGTGGTTTGGTTGTTACGCTTGTTCGGAGCGTCGAGTGAGGGGAATCACGAGGGCACCGCGTGGACGGGAGGGTGTTGATGCTTACGAAGCTGTGTTTTTGTTTGTTTTTGGGTTCAAGGTCTTCAAAAGCCGAGTTTGTTTTTTCGACCGGTGCCAGGCGTGTTTGATTCGGTGTCGCTTTCGCCCCCCCTTGCGTCACTCCGTGGTGGTTTCACTCAACTCTTCTTCAGGGACGTTTCCCGCGTTCATCAGAGTTCATGTTGGAGCACTTCATGATTGGTTGATCTGAAACTTGAGCCACTGCCTCTTTACTCAAAGACAGGAAGCATGTTTTTATCTTGACAGAATGACCTTTGACCTCTGGTACACTGTCACAGGTTGCAGATGGAGCCGTGTCTCGCCTGAGTGTGTGTGTGTGTGTGTGTGTGTGTGTGAGAGAGAAGAGCCCTTGGAGGCATGCATATTTTAAGTGGCTGTCTTCCTTATGTCGTGGCACCCTGAAGCCCCCCCCTCCCTCCGATGAACAGTTCTGCTTTGCTGGCTCTTAGCTCGGACCTTTGCTGACAGGACGTTCACATCACATCAGGGGACATTTCGTCCCCACAGATCCGACTTTAAAATAATGATAAGTGAGTGTAGCAATGTCCCTTGATGGGACAAATATTAGAGATGAAGATTCGGGACGATCAGAGCACAGCAACTTCAGGGAAAGTGAGTCACAATTAAATTCAAATGAATTTTAAATGATTATTTAAAACAGGTTTTTACATGCCCTTATTTTATTTTATTGTTCATTTAGTTTTTAACATGTTGCAGAACATAGTGATAAAATATTTTTCAGCCACTGAATTTAGGTGACTCGGTACCGACTACCGACACCCCGACTGTCGGGGAACAAGTGTTACTGATATATTTTTTGAAGTTCATATTACACTTGTATCCAACAGGTGCTAATTTTTTATTCTTTTGTGTGTGTGTGTGTGTGTGTGTATCACAGCTCTCAGTCAGTGTCTACTGGAGCGTCAGTAAGTCGATCTCTGGTCTTAACAAGGCGCGCCGCTGGGTTTCTCATTGTAAGCAGATCAATGGGACCAGAAATGATTGGGTGCGCACATTATTCCTATGGGATGTGGCAACACAGAGGAAATTGGACTGGGTCCCAAAGGATCGAGGGTTCTCTGGACTGTACTGACCTCCTCTATTGGATCCACCAATCACAAATGATCTTGCAGACAATCAGATCTTCTTCTTGCCTCATTAGACAGAATTACGCTCTCCACTGAGCTCAGTGCACAGACGGGGGGGTGGGGGGGGTGCACACACACACACAGACACACGGGGTCAGTTTATGTCGCTTCATATTAAATCATCAGCCTGGATGATGTATCGAGTTAATCCGATTAGTTTGAATTGACGTGTCAATGTGAAAAATGTGGAAATCCCAAAATCAGAACTAATGACCGTCGGTAAAGTTTCTGTAAAAGTCAGCAGCAGTCACTCTGACGTAGGTTGGCACAGGAGGAACACATGCTCTTTGACCTTTTCTGCACCTGAATAGCTGAACACTGACTCTCCAACACGTAACCTAAATGCTTTTAATCACACTCCAACTTCTATCCCTGTACCCATTGGCTTGTGGTCCATATTAAATCACACATAGATCAAAACCATAGTAATGTCTAGTTGATTAGTCAGAATTATTTCACATTTCAATCGAGGATGGAAAAACAAGTGATTGCTTTCATTTTCTTCGTAGGCACAGTGGGAAAATTGAAATGGAATTAAGTTAAATTAACCTATTATGTGTACGGCACCTTTCAGACACACATGCAGCTCTGAGTGTTTTACAGTCAAATGATGAAACAACAGAAATGATTAAAAGACATCAACAGTATGAGAGAGGGTGCTGGTGTGAGCTAGCATGTAAAAAGTACCTTTTAAGCATTGAACGTACTGGTTCCCCTGATGTCTGCAGGAAGTGTGTTCCAAAGCTTCGGACCACAACAAACGCCGTACGTCCAACTTTTGTGCAGCTCTTCCTGCGAACTTCCTGTGAACCAGCCGCGGATGATCGCGGCGTCCGTGTCGGCAAACAACGACGGACGAACATGGAACGGCACAGTCTGAGCAATCGGGCCTTTTTGATGACGGATGTGTTCAGAACAATCCCAACCGTCCCCTGTAATAACCGTTATCAGACGGCCACATGAAACCCTGGGACAAGCTGTAAAGCAAAGACCATCCAGAGGTACTTTAAACAACGATCCCTGGGGGTCCTGCAGCTTTTTGCATCAGTAATTTGAAATGGATTGTTATCGATCCACACGGCGACGAAATGGCCTCGGAACACATGATGTCCGCTGGTGTCACCCTAACAGGTAACACTGCCATGAGCGCATGATGGTTGTGCAGTGCATGCTCCTGAGATGATCATATCCCTGAGGATGGTAATTTAGTAAATTGCTCGACGTTACACACAGACCGCTTCTCACACAACGTGCAGCCGCCCGCAGAGCATCACAGGTCCTGGAAGTAGATGGTAGATGATGGGGTCTTTTTTTTTTTTTTTTTCCTTTAAGATTCTCCAAATCATCAGAATTCAGTTCTGATCAAGTACCTGAATTTGTTTGGAGTGTCTTCATGACCGTACGAAATCCATTCAATTCATGCTTTTCCAAAGCGGTTTATTAAACAGGCGTTTCCGAGCAAACGCTCTCAGAAGTGCGAATCGCCGTGGCGATGCTGCCGCCAAACCGTTATGAGTCAGCTGCACTCGCCCGCCACTCAGATTTTTACGCCATGTGCAACTATAGCAGGTCATTGTCTGAAGAAATCGCAGCGAGCTAGTGGGCGTGTTGATGTTTCTGCTCATCGTCTGGAGCGAAACCAGAGGAACAGAAACATCCAAGGCTGAAGAAGAAGAAGAAGAAGAGATGAGAAGCACTATTTGAAGTTTGCCTTCAAATAGTACCGACAAGTGATGCTGTTTGAAATATAATGATGGTGTGACTAGTTCAACTATTTTATTTTATTTTATTAATGTCAATAATTACATTTGACCACTTTTCTAAAACCAATGTTACATCATTATCATTAATTCACATTCACATTCAGGACAAAAGAAGAAATTGTTCAGATTTAACTACAATAATAGTCATCATGGATATTTACATAAGTAACAGTAGTTTAACTACACAGATTACAGGTTGTTTCATAAGTGAATTACATAATGTCGTTCCTCCCCAACAGTATCCTAGTTTAACATTCCTCCACCACTTTACTTTTCAACTTTACGTGGTCGTTCTTAGAAACAAAGCAGTAGGTGTAAGAGTCCAGAACCTTCTCCGGATGTCCTGACACCCACTGATATCAGCTTATGGACTGAAAATACAGAAAATTCAGCAAAGAGAAGATAACAGATGGGAACAAAGTGAAAAAGGGGACAGATCCTCCTGCATTAAATATGCCCAGGGCTTTTCACCGCCATAGGTAATTTATAGTCTGGCTGCTGGGGTAAATCACTGCTGTTTTATTTGTGCTTTTACTTTTTTTTTATCTCATGTATCAAGAACAATGCTCAAGGCTGTGGGGTGGTAGAGAAACCAAGATGTGGGGACAGATTGTAGGTTATTACCTTTATGACTGTACAGACTCCAAAGAGACGCCCCAGCACTCCATCTAAGACTTGAATGGCGGAAGTCTGTTGAATACGGAAAAAGATCTGATGTCAAACACCTAAGACTTCCTTCTGACTTTCAGCCCCCTGAGTTTGTTCATCCTGAAATGATCACACAAACTTTAAAAAATGTTTGGTTTTCTGTCCATTTATGTGGGATTTTTCCTCATTTCAAGATTCACAAACTGTCTGGAGACTAAACCACCACACCACACTCATGTCTCAGCTGCCTGGATCATCATTCTCTGGAGCGGAGTTGTGTTTTTCCGCAGATCGTCATTGTATGTCCGACTCCAGAGCTTCACTCTCTCACATCCCTGAACTCTTCATACTTTTGTGCGTGTCCTCTTCACACTCCCTCCCCTTTCACTTCCTCTCCAGTTGCACTCTCTTTCACCATCTCGTTTTCCCAGCGCCGTGCACTCCTCTACACTCCAAATTTGTGTCTTTTTTGCCTCTTTTTCTACCCTGCCACACATTCACTCAAACACACAAATGACTTTCCAGGGACGAGGTTGAGACTGAAAAGTGCCCCCCCCCGCTTGTCCTTGCAGCGAGCGGATGAGCACGTCAAATGTGATGCATGTGAACAGGCAGGAAGAATGGTGCGTCAGGGCACGCTGAGAGAGAACGATAGAGAGAGTAAGAGAGAGAGAGTGAGCGAGCACCCATCTGTGCAGTTTTACAGCAGACTTCACCTTAACAGTGTCACTCTTGTGTTTAGTACAGGAGGGGTCACGGGTTGGACCAACTCTGTGTGTGTGTCTTTTTGTCACATTTTGTACTGGCACATGTAATTACATGGCGCTGGTGCATTTGATTTCAACTACCGCACTACTTGTACAAGGATTAGAAAAAGGGAAAAAGTGGTATTTAATAGATTTTTTTAATGGCTGCTCAGATGGCAGCAGGTAGCCTTGCAGGTCTTTTGGACTGTGTGTGCCACACTGAGACAGCGTTTCTGGTTCAGATGATTCAAGGTTCTGGGTCAACTTTTCTGTGTGTGTAACCTACAGAGGACGCTTCTCAATGCCCACGGTTTATTGTGTGTTTGCAAAAATGTCAAAGCGTTTACAGAAAGAAGTCATGAAATATTAAATATCATCAAATGTAAAAAAAAAATTGTACAAATGTACAAATCAAGTCAAAAAGACATGACAAAATAACAGAAAAGTGTGCAAACGAGCAACAGTGCAACAAAAGACAGTAGAATTTAAGGCACATCATACGGTAAAGGACCCTTCCTCTGTATTTGATGCCAGTGACAACACCAAGATGATGAACGTGATGGAACAGCTGTGAGCTTCATGCAGTGTACTCAGCTGGTATTTGTGCTGTGAAAGTAGTGTAGCACGGCTGGAGTAAGAAGCAAAGTTCAGATTGAATAGAACCTTTACAGTAGTTTCCAATCAATTGACATCCGATGCAACACAAAGCAGCATAGAAACAGCAGCTGGTCACAGAACATGTGAAACACTTCTAATTCACTGTATAATGACTGTTAGTTACTAATTAGTTACACCATCACATGCCAAAAGACAAACCCAAATGCATAAATAAATAGCCTATCCATGCATGATAATACATGTAAAACCAGGTATTTTATTTTGTTTATGCACTTTAATTGTGTTTAATTTCTCCACGAGCGGGTTTAGATCATAAAGCTTCAAGCTACTGAAACCCGGAGAAAGCACCCAAACTGCACATCATCGCCTTCTTAAAAAAAAAAAAAAAAAAAGTCTTTTTTTTCCCCAAAAGTCAACTCCTCATGATGATTTTTTTTTTTTGGAAACTTGAAAATAGGACATAGGCCATTATTTTAAGCGGGCGACGATATGCAACGTTTCATCCTCAGATACATATCTCTGATAGGATCAGTTCCCATCCCATCCCTCGTATACTTTTCCCATATTACATATTTGCAATATTAACATGTTGTTAATATTGCATGCTTAAAGCGCTATTTTGTGTTATGACACTTCTTGTTACTTCAATGTTTCTTGCAAATGCCCTTGAGGGCAGTCACGGATTATTTGATGTTATCTTAAACTGACCAGAAAATGAAACCGTGGTTTGTAACATCCTGTTGAACTATGTGGGCGTCCGTGTGGTGGGTCATGGGTGTCGGGGGTTGGGGGGTGGGGATACCACATGCTGCTTTTCCCCTAACAACCTTTAATCCACGCCTCTGCTGTCTGAACCGCCTTGTTCCCACCAGCCTGGAGGTGTGTGTGTGAGCAGAGAGTTGATAGTGCTGATTTGTATTTGTTATGTGCTCGTATGTGCAAATTTACTCGACCCTAGATTTTTTTTTTTTTTTTTTGGTCAAAATATGAGAGTTCAGATGCACCTTTACTCCCACGAACACACACAGACTTTCTTACCCGCGCATGCACACTGACACACACAAACATCCTTTTCTCCCACCTCCCACACACATTAATATCATGAGGATATTGCACTGGACTTACCCGATAAAGCCAGCGAGCACTCACACACCCCGCAGACACACTGCATGTTTGCGTCGCATTTGTGTACCATCCTACAAAAAGCCTTTTAAGTAGATTCCGGCTGCTGAAAGAGCTTTAAATAAGCGTAACACAATAATGCAGTGTTCTTCTATGTACGGTTGTCTCACAAGAAAAGGCTGAATACATCAGTTTGTTTTAATAACCCTCTTGTGATGCAACGCCCGAGCTCTTTGTCATCTGTATCAATGTTTCATTGAGCAATTACACCTTTATGCTTTAATTCATTGGCGAAATGAGACACAGACTTAAAAAAAAGACCAGAAAATGGTGCATGTTCTGTATTCCATCTCTGCTCTCTGTGCTGCCGTATGCTTGTTTGGCCTCATTATCTGTTTTTCTATCATGTCATTTATTTATTTTCCCTGTCTGTGTGTCTGTCTGACCTTTTCTGGTGTTTTAAATATTAACATTTTGAAGCCGTCTTGCTCCCGTTGTTCGTCATGTGACCGTCAACCATCTTTACCCAGCTTACCTGCTAAGAGGTGATTTGTGAATATGGAACAATGTGTAACCCACTGAGCCAAGGCTGAAATCATCTGCTCAAATGTGCTTTGCCACAGATTATATCTATCATCTGGTCTTTCGACTCTGGTTCATAGATTAGAGATAGCGTTGGCCTTGTTAGATCAGGTCAGTGACACACAAGCAAGACCATGCACGTGAGCATATTGGGTCACACATAGCATCTTGTCTGTAACCCTACAGAGGATATTACATCGACTTACATCAATTTCCTGCTGACGCACACGAATCTGGACATAAACTAGACTTACTCTAACCCCACAGTCAGTCTTCACCCTAAAATATAAGAATCCCCATCATGGAGACTCGCTTTTGTCCCTTTTAGGCAAGTAATAATATGTATTTAAAGGTTAACTATGTATTATTTTTATTAAAAGCTATGAATAAAGCTAGAATAAAACTTGTAACTTGTACTTCATTATATGACGTTTACCCTAGATAGGACAATACTGGTCGTGAACCATCCACCTCCACAGCCAGTAAACGGAGGAAAGTGTTGCCGGTTCACTTTCACCACTGCGGTGAGTGTCTGTATATTCTAGCTGTTTGTATTCACACAGGTGTTGAGGACGACCGTGAGAATCCTGTGAAGTTCCGTCGGATGTTTGTCAAATCATCACGCAAATCAGAGCGAAGCCTCAGCAGGCAGGTTGAAAAGAATGAATGATGTCGGTGTCTGTTACAGATGTGTCTCTGATTGATCATGTTAGCAGAACTAATGTTAAATACTGTTTTAAAACCTATTGATTAGTTGAAATTTGTAGTTCTCCTGAAAGATTCATCATGGATTGTGCAGACTGATGCTTGACGCAGTGTTTTTTTTTTTTTTTTGTGTGTGTGTGTTGCAATTCCAATGCGACCTGACTAGATGTCGGTATTCTGCCAATTTTTCCATAGTTCACCTTTAAATGTTATTATGACTCGTGTATATTTTGTACTGGTGACTGTTGAAAAAGAAAAAGAAACACGTCCACCTTACAAAACGGCACAACGTATATTTGCACAAAAGGAGAAATATGTTTCGAACACTAAAAGTGTGGTGTCATACTTTTTGCTTTTGTATAAGCCGCACAATTACAACAATTAAAACCCAATCAGAAATTAGTCAAGGACGAGGCATCTCGGTTTCAGATAAGGAAAACGGAGACAAACACACCTGAAGCTGAAACATACCACTCGTATTCTACACAGGAAGCGAGCGCAATGATGCAGGAACAAACAAAGTAGCTCTGGAATGAGTTCTGGGAAGAGAGTGTGTCCTTACCGAGATAAACCGGGGATTGGATTGGAAGATTTCCATAGGTTTATCTGCCAGAGGTGATGGTGCTGTCAGAGATATGTGGCTAGATAGAAAACGCTCTGCTGCTCCCTAATTTCCTCCTGATCGTTGGCAGCCAGCGGCCTGTGATCAGAAGGCATGGCAGCGTACATAAGGCATGGCTGAGATCAGATAAACACGACGGAGAGAGCTTGTTTGCTATTTATATGTGATCAGGAGCTATTTTGCAATCAGATCTGGCTCAAACCGGCACCGCAGAGTGTGTGCAGAAGGATCCATTATGATATGATTTCATAGCTTTCATTTTCCGTGTTTTTAAACCGAAAGCTCGGGAATAGGAATACTGAAGATTTAACCCAGTTTCCTGCAAAATTCATTTTTGTACCGTTTGTCCTCAAACCAATGGTATTTCATGCACGGTGAAACCATATAAATGCCTAGTCTGAACCTTCTGATGGAAAAAAAAAAAAAAAGGTTAAACGTTTAATATTTCTATAATTGACAGGACGAACGCCAGCGCCATCATAGGTTGACCTATCACAGTCATTTAAAATTGATTTAGATCATGGTTGTGAGAAATATCTAGTAATAAGTTCACGTGGAGTTTGATGTAATACTGTGCTCACAGCATTGGATACAAAATACGAAAGCAAAAACAAACTTACTCAGTCATGTAATTTGGAAAAACAATTTGCAGTTGTCTGACAATGATCAAGATGTGTAAACGTTAAATATATGTTGAATATATGTTTTATAAAAGACTGTTGGAATTGTAAAAAACAAAAAAAAAACAAAGGGAGTTTTTTGCTGTTTTGTATCACTACATACATATTCACACACACACACGCACACACACGGACGCGCTCATCCACGCAATGTCAAACAATCCAATTAGTTAGCGTCTAGTCAGATGGTGTAATTACCCCGAGACTATTAAGTTGTTTTCTCCCTGGGCACGATCACAACTGTAATTATGTCAAAGCAAGAATGATGTGCTGTTCCACTGTCTTTGCTCCATGGTGACGTGATGTCAGTCAAGATGTCGGTAAGGGACAGAGAAGACACGTGATTGTGAATGTGCAGGTTCAGAAGACGGTAGACACCATGTGTTCTTATCTGGGCCGTGTGAGTCACAGGCCAACACTGATCCAAGATGTCTCATAATAATCAATGGCGGGATATCAAGTGATCCATCTTCTCTGGCTTGTAAACGCTTGACATTTTCCCTTTATTAAAGCTGTGGGATGAAACGCAGGGTTTTAATGATGACAAGAGGTGATCAATGACTCCATTGTGCTTGGCAGGAGGGTGCTACATTAACACGAGCCATTGTACCGATCCACAATGATTTCTTCATATTTCGTGGATGATTTCCCCGTTGGAATTTGGGTCTTTCGATGGCAGGAGTTGAACGTGCTCTTCCTCTTTTGTGCGCC
Organism: Aeoliscus strigatus; assembly: GCA_901007665.1. Taxonomy (NCBI): domain Eukaryota; kingdom Metazoa; phylum Chordata; class Actinopteri; order Syngnathiformes; family Centriscidae; genus Aeoliscus; species Aeoliscus strigatus. The sequence continues at coordinate 168,570 of CAAKHB010007863.1, forward strand.
GTTATCAAGCAAAAATAGAGCTGCCTCTGAAGTGGGAGCGAGCTGGAGAGAGAACCGGAGCCTTTATTACTGTGCCACTGGATGATTGGGAGAGAGATGTGGGGAAGTGTGGGAAAAAAAAGTGTTTGTTAAAAAGAGAATAGGATAGAATGGGGCCCATTGAGACTGCCATCAGTGTGCCTGCACAGCCATTGTTGGAATAAAACACTGCCTGGATAATAGCTCATGAGCACAGGCCGCAGAGCTCAACGAACCAGTGCTGTATTCACGGGAGGCGGGGTGGCAATTTGGATTCATCCTTGTTTCAACTGGACCAAAAGTGCCAATTTTCTCCCTTAAACTAAAGGTGGTGGTGGAGGTGTGGACCGGTGAGACCGGAAAGAGAGTATTTGGATCACAAACACACGCCCACTATGTATGCTGACCTCTGTTTTTGACGCTGAAGAGCGCTCTGAATAACTTAAATGCTCCAGTTGCTCTTTTTAAATCCACTTCCTAATGTTTCCTTCTGCTTCTTCTTCTATCCAAATGTAAGAAATGTGAGCTGATTGGAAAATGACTTTGTTTGCACTGCGTTTTCTCACCCCTGTCTGGTGCAGACTCAGGTGGGCATGGGTATTTATAGATCCCCCTGTTTGTGACGTCGACACGCGCAATCACACATGCGCCTCCTGACGCTCAGATGGGCTTTTTTTTTTTGTTAGTTCGACAAATCATTCTCAAAGCGCCGCAAAGCACACGTCAGGATACAAAAATAAATCCAGTGTTTTCTCTGCAGTCGCCCGCCTGCCTCATAATCATAATGATGAATTAATTTCCATGTCTTCTCTGTCTCTGAGTATGTTAATACCTCGTCAATCTGTTGCTAGCCGGCGCCTTCCATCCCTCCTCCGCTGTCCAACAGTATTTTATTCTCTGTTTCTCTGCATGTGTCCATGTGACTAATCTCTCTCTGTCTCTGCTCCGCTCTCTGTTCTTTGAAAAAGGCCTGTATTCTCTGTCTGAAAGCTTTGTGAGGTCCTAAACGCTAAATGCCAGTCTGTCTCTGCCAGGCGCCCGCTTAGTGACGGTCTCCTTGGTGATGAGAACAGCAATCAGGCAGTTCTGCACCAGACACTGAGTGGTTTATGATTGTGTGCGTGTATGTTTGAGTGACTCTGTGTGTGTGTGTGTGTGTGTGTGTGCTATGTACTGTAAATGTGTGTGGCTTCACTCGCCAGTGTGCATGTTTCTTTATAAAAGCGAGAGAAAGCAGGGTGGTGTTAGGGACATTCCCCGGCTCATTATCATGCGAATGCATTATGTTTCCTGTCAACATGCCCCCGCCAAACAAGGGGGCCCCTGTTCTCTGCCAGGGCTTGCGCTCCCACAGCTCCCGACGTGGCGCAGTTGTGCACTGGCAAAATTCCCCAGCAGTTTTGCTCCACAGACACTGTTGGCTTCATCCGGATTCAGTCCATCTGTACTGGCATCTCAGCAGCCGGCGGAGACTTGGTCCACAGGAATGAAACGGGGAGACTGTTCAGAAACATCAGGCTGATGGAGAACACCCTGGGTTTAGATTCCTCTTTTATTATATACATGCATGCTGAACACACACACACACACACACACACACACACACATACACTAAACCCTTGTGTTAGGTCAATTTGACCTCGCCGCATTTAATAGCCTATCTGTATGCACTGTACACACTACTGAGACATGTAAAAATAATTAGTAAATTAGCATAATGCAGCACTCTGTATGAATTACTGCACTTGGAAGGCAGTGACTTCTTTTCATGTCACTGTTTGTGAATATTGTCATATTTATCATGAGATGCAGCGTGCGTGATGAATGTGAGGAGTTGCAGGACAAGAGCTTTGAATCAGTGTGTGACGTCACTGAGGTCAGGTGACCTGGTAACGGCTGGAGTCGACGTCAGGGTGCAGTTAGGAGCACGGAAGGTTCCTCAGACAAGATACCACGCCAGTGTTCCTATCATTTTTTAAAAAAAAACAACTTTTTTTTGTAGTTAGGTGTCGCGATGGATGTGACACTAACTCAAGTCAACATTTATTGTCATTCACCATGCTCACCATACCACATACACAATTAATGATACAACACACGGACATTTCTAAATGCCGCATACATTCAGTCTAAAAACGACACACTCCTACTTTCAGCGGCCTTACAATGATGCGTGAACTATCATAGTAGAGTAAGATTGAAGACTCCCATCCCTCATCCATTTAACATGGATGAGGGATGGGAGTTGGGTGTTCAAACCACACTTACACAATTGGATATAGATGCAGCAGACCATAATACACTCACATTGTAAAGTACTGAAACTAAATCCGACCGTTGTTCCTCACAGAACCAGCAAGCAGGTGGCCTTTGCCTTTGTCATCATTCCTTCACTTATACTGTACAACGGTCTCCCTACATCAGCGCCAGCTCTCGCTGGTCTCCGGGTATTGATCCAGCTGACAGAGACTAATTCACGGACACACGGATGTGGAGTTAGAGGTCAGCGCTCTGGTCTGAGCTCTCACATCTCACTGGGACCAATTTAAAGACCTGAATAGCCTACAGTCTCAACCGTGTGACTCCCCGTGCTCCTACAAACCCGGGGTGCTCTAATGCTTTTATGTGCTGGGTATGTGGAGTACTCAAGTACTTCACCTGCTGCAAAACATTCATAAGTTTATTTAGGATTATTTCCAGCTAAAAAGTTCACTGCAAAGCAGAATTAGTGTCATGTAACATGATGACCATGTGTAGTTAGTTACTTCGCCTACTCTCTGTCGAACAAAAGCAGTTTTATCCGATTACTTGATTATTAAGCGATGGAAGAATATTCCATTGCTCATGTGCGTCGGCCCTTGCGGCGTCCACGTGTTGGGCCTTATCCTATCCGTTGACAGATAGTTGACGTAGCTCACGTTCCTGCCACAGTGGGGAGAAGTGGGAGGCTTCATAACACTTGCGTAAATGAACACGTTCATATCGTAGACAGATGCGGGATGCGGCGGCCCTGTGTGGTGAAGATTCATGTATAATGAAGACGACCATTAACTGCGGCGCGACCTCAGGTGGATGTGAACTGAAGTGGGCCATTAAGCGCCGATGCCCTCGAGGAGTTGCCGGCCAGTATCGCAAGAAATAAAACGCTGCAAGTGCTCGGGGTGAGGTGGTGTGATCCGTTTTTAAATATATTCTATCCTTTTCCAAGATACTACACTTGACGGCTCTTAGACAAGACAGACTGAAGGCGAGTGGAGAAGCAGACGAGAGCAAATCTCAACACAAATCATAATGAGTGCTGGATCATCTCACCGCTTTACACCATTGGTTTATAGACATCATCTCCTTTAGCGGTCGCCACCCTGTAACACTATTTTTCCGCTTATTCTGACTGTAAGACTATTTTCCCTCATGTTTTATAACCTTTTAATTCATTTTAGTCGTATTTAATTGGTATTTATTCTTCTGTACATCACCTTGTAGTTGTTGGTTTAGAAAATTACTTGTCACCATTTACCTCCAAAGCACACATAACATAAGCGAACATGTAGATCAATAAGACCTGATTTGCCTGGAGTGTAAAAATAATCTGCACATGCAGGCTGACTGTCAAATGACCTCATGACCATGCTGAATGTGTCTTTTCCAGACTGAGGCAATTAAATGTCTCTTATTTCC
>CAAKHB010007863.1:172285-182917 GCA_901007665.1 Aeoliscus strigatus
AGGCAATTAAATGTCTTAATGTCTAAATTTCCTTCGCACATTTTCCAATTACAGCCTGACTTGTGATTAAAGGACAGAGTTGTGTTTGATAAGACACATCTGAGAGAGTGGTAATGGGAAAATGTGTGCGATCAGGAATATTTGTGCTTGTGTCTTTATTATTTGGGCCACGAGGTTTCAGTTCACACTTGGGGTTAATTGACCTCTGGAGACGTTTTTCTCCTCAGCGATAATGAACGTTGGGATTATGTGATTGTTGTTTTTTTTTTTTGTTTGTTGGTTTGCGTTGCTTTGTATTCAATTTGTTTGGGCTTTCAGCTCTGAAGTGGTTCATTATAGCTTAAAAGCGCCATTCAAACACACAATCTCTGGTAACCGGATTAGAAAACGAGTTGATATGAAGATTATTTTTTCTTTCAAAAGTTTACGTTCTCTGTGCACAGCAGAAATGTGTCACATTCAAAACCACGTGTTTTCATACAGTACAGTGAATCCATTTTGACACAAATGACTGAATATTCAATAATCCACTGGTCTTTTTGTAACCGATATCTTCATTTGTTTTATTTAGGCGTAGATCAATTTTATATGAGCAATATTAAAAGGTCTGATCATTAATGATTAATAGCCTTTGTACTGTAATGTAGGTTAGGGCCCTGGAGGCCACCGAGCTGCAACGTAAAACAAACAAATCATTCTCCATAAAGGAAAACATCTTTTAACACCGACTTCACCGCAACCGGCATCGTAAAGACCTGTATTCCCAGAAACCAGAGCTGGCGATGAAAAACAATCATTGTGATGAAGTCATGAGGGGGTTTCGCTACTTAATTTGTTTCCAGGCTTCCCAAGGACAGTTTGTGTTCATTTCTTTTCTTTTCTTTTTTTTTTCCCCCCACACAGAGGTATTCACACCTACACAATCAAAGAAACAAGCCTTTCTGAAACAAAACAAACTTGATTAAGACTCAAGAGGGGGGAGAATCAGACGCGAGCACCGTGGGTCATGAAATCATGTGTGAACGCCTGCCAAGGATGTGTTCATAATTACACAGTTTGTATGGTTTTAAGAAAAACCCCACCTCCGGTGGGAACGTCGTTCTGGGCCTGTTCGACTTCTGCTCGCTACCTGGTGATTGTCCTCTGGCTGAACACGCCGAGTGAAGGTTTGCCTCTGGGACACAGTTCTTCTCTGTCCAATGATTATTTTTTGATAAATATTTTTTACAAGGAGGCAAGACAGAGGGAAAGCTGTGAATAAGCCCTGTTCTGTCAATATTTGCCTCTAATGGTTTAATTTATCTTGAGATTAAAGCTACTACACAATAGTGAGGCACATAGACTACATGTCACCGTTAAGACGACTTACATAATATATACATATATATACTGTATATATGTATATATATACATCCTCCTCAGAGAGGGACCAATAGATGTCCATAAATGTCCATGAATACCACGGAAGAGAAACCAACTTTGGGTTTTTCCTCTTCACTCAGTTCCCCTCTGTTCCCCTCTAAAAGAAACACAAAAGTTGACCACTTTTAGACATCATTTCCACTCAAAGCTGAATAGTAAATGCAGTTCAACACAAGAGGACACTGAACAACTGCCTTTACAGTCTGTTTCTTCGAACCTATGATCTATGATTCTTCCTATTTATTCCCAGAGAGGACCCACAGAGTGCAAGGGAAGGAAAGTGCCCATGAAGGTAGAGACAGATGTTTGAGGGGGGAACAAAGACGCACAGATTAACACAAAGCGTGATGTCAGACACTCTGAGAGGGAGAAACGCCATCACGGCACTCGAGAGAATTACAGTGAGGGTTTGTGATATGGTACTGTCAATGGGTTTTTACCATTTTCACACGTGAGGGGGGCTTCGGCTGCTTGGTCGCTATGGAAACTGACATTCACTCGAAGGTGCTTGGCAGTCACCATCAGTCGTTGAGCTTTGGAAAACGGTTCCCAATTCGCCGCAAAATGCCTCAGAGGTTGAGATTAAATCCGACCTGCTCGCCGTCGACTCAAGCGGTGACTAATCACACCGTTTTAGAAAGACGGAAAGAAAAGGCTTCATGACATGTAGTGATGGGGAATAAATAGCCTGTCGCTCATGTCTTAAATGACGACTTTCACATTTTGCCAGTCATGTTGTATTTCATTCATTTAAAAAAACCAAACCGACTAATCTAACTTTCATTTATTTTCACTGATGGCTCTTGTATTCCTGCCTACTGGACTGGAATACAGATGTAGATACATTCTATACACATACAAATACTCAGAAATCTTCTGATTGCTCCTGTCCAGCTCAAGTCATACAGCGTGTGACACAGATAATGTGAATTTCTCTTGAAGATCGCTCTAGCTAGCTAGCAGGCACTGTGGAGGCTGAGCCCAGGGCCCTGAAAACACTAGAGGGTGAAATGGACCAGTCAGGCAAGGCATCACAGCTCTTCAACGTGATGCAGAGAATGTGCGCTGTGGACTTGAAGTGCCCTTCTAAAACAGCAGTGTCCTATTGTAAAGCGTATTTGTATGCCGCACCAGCTCCTGCAGGCAGTCAGTTCCTGTCTGTTCAGCCTGGGAGAATGAAAGGTTTTCAGGACGTGTTGGCACCGCCGGTGTCTCCCGCTCTGAATGGAACCAGTGTCTGATGGTGTTTTGCATGAAAAGAGATTCTTGGAAATTTATATAAACAAATTATGCTTGTTTTCTTGACGATACTCCCTCTAAAGAAGTCAGCAGATTGGATCAATTTAAGCGGTGACAGAGTCCTAAACACACAACTTCAAGGCGAAACATCTGCAAAGTGTCTCGAATCAGTGTGGAGGCAGAGCTGAATTGTCTAAAAGTGAATTCCACTTGCAGCTGGAGGTAGAGTACAACTAATTTTCCAAAATGTGGACAGGAAAGTACTGAACGGAACGTGCCCCTCAACCATGAAAACCAGACATAGACATCAGTCCAACTCAAAGGAATCCCAGATGGCGACGTGCAGTCTAGTCCATCCTACTATGTTGTGATGAAAGGGGAATGCAAACAATTCGGTTTTCGGCCGGAAATTAAGTCACCCCGAGTTGACGATTAAGCCCTCCGCCGCATGTGGAACGCACCGTTACTGAGCAGATCAAAACCAACCTGAAAACATTTCTCTTAGGCAGAAAATGTCAGCTCGTTTGTGTCGACGTCAGACGAAACCTCTCCTTGAGGGCTGGGGAATCGGGGAGTTTCAGGAAACTTTCTTCTGCCAGCGTCGGTAGGCAAAGTTTGGCTCTGCGAGGCATATTAAACATTCAATGAAATTCCCCGTGAATCCATTATTTATTTTGTAGCAAAATGAAGACGCAAACATATCTGCGAAGTATTTTGCGTTGTGCCGATGAGTTTTACAAAAACCTCTCAGCCTAGAGCTGGAAAATGAACTGCATGTATCTGACGTGCCCTGACAGTAACCCCTCAGTTATTTTATAACACTGGAAAAGAAGGAGTCACGTACTGATGCACTGCCAGCTACCTCCTATTTACCTGTCAGCTGACAAAATAATTTTTCTTTTACCTTGAATACACGCTGATGAGTTTGCTGCTTTTTGGAATCTGTGCTGGCAGGTTGTTGGTTGTAGGAAGTGATACGATGTGTGTATTGTGTGTTTGACTAAGTGTGTATTTGAGTGGTGAGTTTTTCTTTCTCTCTCATCCATGCACGGTACTTACTGTATGCTGAGTGCCAGGGAAGTATTTAATTAACTGTCCCCCATCCAGGCCAGATAATTGGTCAATAAAACACACACACACACACACACACACACACACCCTGCAGAGATTATATAGACTTACATTAACTTTGTGACTTCCTTGGCATGATCATAATTAACGTCTGCTTGTTCTAACATTGACCACTTTGATTGTGTCGGCTGCAGGTGAACATGGGTGTATCTCTACTTTATGGTACAAGTGTTGTTCAAACATTGTTCACCAATATGTTAAAACATATTTTAACCGTATTTATTCTGTATGAACTAATCAGGCCTTTTTCTGCCTGACTGTGATTGATAATCTATGCACTCATGAAACGAATCCTCCAGAAAGACAAAAGAAAAAGCACAGTAACACACGCATTACATGTGCAACCCTTTCTGCTTCACTTTCCACTTCTTTAAATTAACCATTGTTTTACTGCCATCCACATTTTTTTTTCCCCCGTGAAGATCTGTTCACTAGTTCTATCTGAATTCTCCTATTTCTATTTCTATTTTTTTTCCTCCATGACACATATTCAACCCCTCTGCTGAGTTGCATTCTTTCAACACAAAAAGCAAACTCATTTCTGTCACCACAGTGGGAAAACATCTGTATTATGTTTGATTTCGACACATTGATGTTATGTCTTCTTCTTTTTCTGTTGCAGGTTCGAGGTTTGACACACACACAGGAAAAGGTAAAAAAAAAAAAAAACCCAACCCTCCAACAACTTAAACTTGCTTTCAAATCTGTTCATTCTCTGTGTTTTCTGTTTGTCTTCAAGTATGGGGGGGGTGTGATTTGCGGGCATTAGACTGTATCCTAGTGCATGCTCACACTGTTTGTGGTTAGACACTGACGTATCATTGGGGGGGATTTGCTGCTTGTTGTTGATTCCCCTCAACACACACACACACACACACACCAGCAACAAGCCTCCTAATCACTATGAACATAAAACGTGGATTAGGGGTGTTTTACGCTGTCCGTCATAATCACACAAACCCAGAGTGGTACATGCACAAGCACCTGCTGCAAAGACACGTTGATATTTTATCTCCACTTCAGATGTCTTGATGGAAGATCTTCCATTATCTGTGTTAAAAATACACAGTATTTTAAGTGATAAGTGCAAAAAAAAAGACTGTATTCAAGAAGAATTTGCTCTTCCAGAGGTTTCATACGGCGTTTATTGGTGTTGTTTAGGATTTAGCGGGGTTGTTTCATCAATTTGGAGTTTTGGTTTTACCACGCAGACTGCTTTTTATCATGATGGCAACTCTTTTTGGTCTATTTCTGGCAGATGGAGTCTGTACCGGTTTATGTCTGCGGCCTTCCCTCTGTAGATCCCAGAGTATTTTAGTCCAGAATAATCCCCACCATCTGCTGTCTTCTCTATGACGTTTCAGTGCTCAGTATCTCTCCCTCTATCTGTCACTGTTTATTTCCGATTGAATTTCCTTTTTTTTTTTCTCATTTCTTTCTTTTTCATCGGAAATCCTTCCCCAGCGGAAAGTACGTCTGTGGCCCTCTCGTATATGCTCGTTCAGTGTCTCCATCCCAATCCGACTCCTCCCTCGTCCCCTTTGGATTACATTTTCGTCTTCTCTTTACTTTTTTTCTTCGGTCTTAAATCTGTGGACGTCTGTGCACTTCATCGCTGACTGTTTGTCTTTATACCCCCACTCCCCCACACGCACACACACACACACACACACAATCTGCAGCCTGTCAAATCCTAATCTGGGTTTCCATGAACACTGACTGTCCTACTGCATTTCCAAAAAAATCTACTCCCATTGGTGAACTCAGTAATGACCCAGTCACGGGGTTAAACTGGAGCCAAAAACCCAAGATAATTGTCTGATGAAAATATGCATGTGAAAAGGTCTTTAATCCCAGTACCTCTGTGGTGCGTGTGTCAAGTACACTGCTGTGTGAAATGTGGGACTGCAGAGTTACTCGAGCGTGTTCAGACTGAAGAGCTTCAGTCACAGCGGAGAACATGCAAACAACACATTCTACATGTGTCTGTGACATTGATGATCTCCACACTGGGACTAATTGTGCGATTATGGCAATGTGCTATAAATAAACCTCTGTCCTGGCCTGGATGATTAAATGCAATGAAACACAAGCGTTATTTAATCTAAGAGCTGCTCATGTGAATGTTGAATAGATTGCGAAGCGTCATGAGATGACTGTTCCTGTGATGGGACTTCTTGTGAGTTCCCCCACAGAGGTGAACGCAGGAGAACGTTCAAAGATGTGACTGAATAATGTTTGTTTTGTTGAGAAAACCAAGAATAATGAATGTATAAATGCATAGAAGCCAAACCTGCCAAGTGTGGCGATAGTAAACCAACAGGAAACAAGTCCACAGGACCGAAGATGACACCGTTTTTTAAGGTTTCAATTTATATGCACCCTCCAGTTCTTTGACATAAAAATTCAAACGTGAAATGAATTATTTGAAGTAAGACACCCTGTTCCACGTACTCTTTTCTCCGTGTTATTTACTACAGTATGTGTAGTGTGCTGCTGCTGCTTGGTTTGGAGCCATGTTCAGGTTGTAATAAAGCCGAATATCCTGTTTTATTGTTCCTCTGCTAACTTCCACCAGGATGATAGTGAGTTTTTGCACATTTTCACGGAAGGAATGTGTATAAATTCCTTCAGCAATTGAAAATCGCATTACATTTCCCCTTGTAGTTGTAATTACTCACGAAGTTGCCAGTAACTCCGCCAGCACCGACCTCAGTGACGTTGTTGTCAGCACATCTCTGTTCATGCACACAGCTGGATTAACAGTGACGGGATGGATTAGTGCGAGTGTGTGTAGAGTCGGACAGACAACAGAATGATAAAACACTGTGGTGACTCCTGTGTCAATTGGGTATTTGATAAAGCTGGAGACCTTAAATAGATACCTATAATACCCCGAGATCATCATATTTTGGCTCAGATGCTAATGGCACACACACACACACACAGGTCATACCCTTGTCATCTGACTCCAGTCCATTAACACAAGGAATCCCAACCTCCTCCTCCTCCCTCAGTTTCCTCCTCTTCCGCCTCCCTCTCTTCCATTCATCCCCAGACATCAGGTACCCTCTGTGCGACTGTTCCTCACACGTCTGAAACGATATGACGAGCGACAGCGTGATGAGCGTAGGTACTTGTGGCGTCGCACCGCTTTATGAGTGAGCGTCCCCCTCGCACCGCTCAGGAGAAATTCATCCGTTCCTACAATTTCACAGCCTCTGAGAGCTGACAGCTATGGAAAACGAGATAAAGATAACTTCAGCCACAGCAAAAGCCATCATAGAAATCATCTTGTATTCAACCATCTGTAGCTTGAGCAGGTCATCTAACGTTTAAAAAAAAAAAAAGATTTTTTTGGTGATGCCTTCTTGTGTGGTGTCTTCAAGCACAACATTGATGTGTGTGTGTGTGTGTGTATGTGTGTGTTGATGTCGGTCATATGACTGCCAGCTGTGCCATTTATGCTGAAACTGTCTCTCTGCTGCTGTAAATTGCTTTAGATTTCCGTTAACACACACTTTTGCTATTTCCCTGTGCGTCCGATATGGAAATCAGCCGTGGTGTCGTTCTCCTGCAGCGTTTTTTTGGATGCCAGTATTTGAACGCCACGCCGCGTTCGAAGAATACCATCATGAATTTAAGGCAGCAAATCTGCTTGTCTATTCACAATGTTCCTAATTGAAATGCTGAAAAGACTGCTCTGGCTAATCAGCTTAGAGATGTAGTCCATGTTTGACGGATAATAAAGAGGATCTTAGTGCTGAAGAGTCTATTACAGCCCCAATAATGAGAGCTCACATCATGTGATGTGACAACAGTGCAGGGAGAGAAAAGGCCGGTGGAAGGAGGGAACAAAAACAAAGATTCATGTCTTTCACGTAGAGGTTAAAGTTCTGATATATCCTGTATATACATCCTCAGAAAAGCCTTTTACACTTAGTCATGTCAAACTGCTTCCTGTGTTGCTTGTCAGCAGTATCAGAAGAGGCTTTAGTGACCCGGTCAGTCAGGTAAACAAGAGACTGGCAGCTGAATGGGATTAATAGAAAAAGTCAGTGTAACATGTACGGAACAAATCGTCTGGCTGTCATTCTACCTGTTCTTGTGAAGTCATGTCAGTGTGTATTTCCATGTGTTCTCATGTTTTGTGGCATTCTGCTTTGCTTCCTGTACCAGTGTCTTTGCGTACGTCCAGGTTACTCTGTAACTCTGTCACGTTTTTTTTTAATGCTGAAATGACAATTTTTTTTGTTACTTTCAAGGTACTTTAAAAAAAAAAACTGGGTTTAACTATTTGAACATTTAAAGGGATTTAGTTTGAGTTTTGTTGGTTTATGTGGAAGTGAAAAGTCGTTGTGGAATGAGGTTTTCCTGTCTGCCGTTCTTTACTTGGGGTTTGGGGTGTACTTCCTTGCCTGATTTCACTGCGTTGTTGGCCAAGAAGGTCATGTTTGTTTTTTCTGTTAGCAAATGATCTGATTCTCATCAAAAATTTCATGTCTGTTGGGCCCAAGAAAGAACTCATTAAATTTTCCAGGCAGCACAGATCCGTGAGTGGATAGAGGATTTTTGTTTTGTTTCAAATGTTCGGCAGCAAATTTAAAAAAAAGAAAAAGAAAAAAAGAAACACAACTGGCGCCAAAGTTGACTCCACCAAAGAATTTCTGTTTTCACTTGCTAAAAAAAATATGACTGATGCGGTGTTGAGATATTCTTTTGCAACTAATACAGCGACTGTTTATTTCACAGAGAGTAACGATGTGACTCACGTGGCTGTGATGACACTGCTGTTTCACAATGTTATGGAGCAATTCTCAGGGACATGTGAAGTCAGGCAGTGTTGAGGTTGCTGAGTGCAAGTGTATGTAAGCAAACGCTGAATGATGTTTAATTTACATCAGGCTCTCAACAATGTCAACGCTTCCCCAAACACCAATTTAGAGCATGAACACACTTCCACAGAAACAAAGGCTTTCTTTGATTCGTTGATGGCGGATGAAACTCCACGGTACAGAGGTGTCGTCATGCTGTCACTCAAAGCATTTCACATGACCGGATATGTGTCGGAAAAAACAAACAAACAAAAAAAAAACCTTAAAAAATAAATTAAGAGACTAATCGAGCAGCAGCACCAGCAGTTTAAAACTGGTGAACTCAGAAATTGACCGCAAACCTAACGTGCACTGCAAATTCCACACAAAATGAGCGTTAAAGTTGAATTAAATAATTCTCACAAAGTACATGTAATACGGTGGCAGGTGAGTGTATCCTTCCATTCATTCCCGTCTTGTTGATGGGACAAGAAGCAGCTCCTAAGTACTTATGACAGGCTGCTTTGTGGAGTAGAATAATGCAACTCGTCTCTTGACATGAGCGATCTGGGAGTTTTGTTCCGGAGTGAGTTCAGTTAACATCACAGTGCATGAGGAAGCATGTGTGGCTCCGTCGAAGACATCAAAATGCCACTCTGTCACTCTCTCATTTTCACTCGTTCTCGTTCCGACCTCTCGGCTTCAACTTTCCACACAAACACACGCACACGCACCACGTTCTAAGCCTCTGTTTATGAGCGTGACCACGGTCAGGGCTGAGCCACATGAGCGGCGTGATACAGGACACACCGACACCTTTCCAGGCACTTCGCAAGTAGGCTGTTCTTACCTCATCGCAACCTCGCAGTGTGTTTTGTAATCTAATTAAAGTTGAAAGCTGAAACAAACACCACTCGGATTTAAGGACGTGCGGCACTTTGTTACCGTGGAGCCACGGTGTGATCAGGTTTCCAATTTAGTTTGTCCTTGCATCATCCCCAAACAGTTGGCACCACACCAGAGTTTGTAATAATCTTGTTTGCACACACTCTTGAAGTATAGAAAAGTCATCTTGTGTACTTTGAGTTTGATCCACATTAAGGGGAAAATTAAAAACCAGATTGAAATCACAGCATGTGAACTTAATGAAATAGTTTTGTCTGGTTCACTCTTGCTGAGCTGTTAATAGAAACAGAACCTTCTAGCATCTAGTTCACTGTTACTGTTTTACTTTCTGAAAAGACTGAACGTAAATGTAGATCACATGCAACATGCAGTGACAGCTCAGTGGTCAGCACGGATGTGTTGTTCCCTCCCATCTTCTAAAAAATATGATGGAAACTCTCAGTTTTCATAATAATCCTGTCACAGCTGAGTGAGATTTGGAAGACTTGTATTCCTTAAAATGTGTAATAATAAAAATAATAAAACTGTGTAAAAATGCTTCTCCACAGCATAAGTATAGCAGTATTTCAGAGACCTCTGTAATTCAGCTTCCTCACATATTCCATCATAAAGTTGAATGCTGTATCACTGCCACTGGATCAATGCCAGCAACTGGAACATGAGAAAAAGGCTTCAGCTTATTAAATTACAACCACCATCTTTAATTCTCTCCAAATCAGACAGGTGGTTCAGCTGGTTGTCATTGTAGCTTGTTCAGCGAAAGTCGTCCATGGATACGTTTTACAAAGCAGCCTGTAGAAATACAATTCTCCCAGTTTTTAATTTTTCATCATCACTCTGGTTTAAGTTGTGAAACTTTCAGACTGACCGGAGGGACTTTTTTTTTTTTTTTTCATGTCTTCTGCATAATGAATGGATGATGGGGCTCGTGTGCAGTGATAATGGAATAATCATTGCTACGTACTGTGTTAGCCGAAATGTTGATTGGATGACTGACACAGTGAGACGATACATGAGGGTTTCAGGGCGTTTCATTTCCACGCTGAGATATGGTGTGTGTGTGTGTGTGTGTGTGTGTGTGTGTGTGTGTGTAAAGAGAGAGAGACTTTGTTGGTAAGGG
>CAAKHB010007863.1:182937-199853 GCA_901007665.1 Aeoliscus strigatus
TGTTGGTAAGGGTGAGGTTGAGCCCTGAGGCGCAGGCTGTGGTCAGTGTCAGGCAGCTAATTTAAGAAATGTTGTGTTGGAGTAATTGGAGCTGAGAGGAAACTACCAGTATATTACACACACACACACACACACACACACACAGCCTGCCAACTAACGACTGACACACTCGACCCACTTCCTTCAATGGAACCATTTTTCATTAAAGTAAATGATGTTAACATGGCTGTGGAGAGCAAAAAGAGTTAGAACGCGTTGAGAGAGAGCAGATGGGGAGGGAATGTGATGAGAGAGCGGTGTACGACAGTTTTCTCTGATTGACAGGGAGAAGGAGGCAAGGAGCGGGGGAGGGCAGCTGTCTTCAGACGTCCGTCTCTGTGGGCTCAACCAGGAGACATCCTTTAAGTCTCAACCTTGACATTTGGACGCTGATAGAGACTATTGATTGTTTCTATTTTTCTGAATTTCATTTTCTCGTCGTGAAAGGGTTGTAAGCTCCCCCACCGTCTTTGTCTTGTTTTAATTGCGACATTATAGACTGTGACGAGCGCTCAGGGTAGTTTTCAACATCCCACAGGACCCATTTAAAATTGATAATTGCATAACCTTAGTAATGCAATATTGGCTGGCCTTTTGGAAATAAACAAGCCTTTGTGTGCCAAAAGCTGCGCCTGTGGGCTCTTTGGGCGGCGTGATCCATAGCAACAATCACATGAACTGACCGTCATAATTACAGAAACTTCAATGACGGACCAGCCGGAGGACATATTGATTTCAGCTCCATCGTTTGGCAGCGGCACACACGCCTCTGTTCCAGCAGCACATGTGGAAAAGACCTGTGCTGTGTTTGTCCTCCCCTGACCGGTTATGGCTTTGATTTCTCGCTCTCGCCGTCTCTCCTCCACCTCGGCGTCCATCAGCTCCTGATGCTCTGTCCCATAAGTGAGCAGGACTGATGTGTCACATGCACGCTCAGCCCCATTGATCAAGGGGGGCTGTTTGTTTCGGACGTGATTGGGGCCGCATTGTTGTTTTCGCACATTATTCAGAAAATATTGCACTTCTCTCAGCGGGGGGAAAAAAAAGCAATAAATGTTCTGCTATCATCTATTTTTGCTGGGAAATTAAGGTGTAGTCATGCTCCTGCCGAGCGCTGATCGATGACAATGCTTTACAGTTCATGTTTTTTGATAATGGCACATTTGGAGATAATTGTAGTCAGTTTTGTTTTTTTTTTCTTTTCAAGAATTGGAGATTGAGGCGTTTTAATATCATTAAAGGCAGCCGTGTGTGTGTGTGTGTGTGTGTTTGTGTGTGTATATATATATATATATATATATATAGTACTTGTGAATGAAATATTCTTATTTACGAATATTTTTATTTGCATTTTTCTCACATTGAATATCAATGTGACCAAGTAAAATTAGAGTTCTCTTTTATCTTATGCATCAGCTTGCATGTCACACATGTCATACTCAGCGTTGCAGGGATCTTCTTCATAATTTTTTTTTTTTTTCGGTGAAGGCCACTGGATATATTTTATTTACACCTCTGTGAATTATTCAGAGAACGTGATTCTAGATGGAACTAGCTGGCTAACTGTCTAGTGTCGATGAATGGTTGAGTTACTCTGATGATCTCCCTCCCTCTGCTTATCAGAGACATGGGGATGAGGATTCTCAGAAGTTCTTGTTCATGCTTGAAGATACCTCTTAGTAACGTGTGTGTGAGAGAGAGAAAGAGAAGAGGGACAGTGCAGCTGCATGTTACAGTCTTTTCAACATGTTGAACACCGATGACCATTGTTCCCACGTTCAAACATTGTGATATGACGCGATACGACACAGGTAGCTTGTGTCCCAGTGCATTATGGGACTATATATACGCATTTGTTAAGTCGATGACCTAAAACCTGCGGACCGCCTCATTGTGTTATATCTGTTCTACGTCTCCCTCTGTCTGTTTCACGCAAAGAGGCACAATGGTCAGTTCTGCTTCATGGTTCACTAAATTATTCTTATTCCAACTTTGGATCGATTGTCCTCTGAAGCGCTCCAAGAACATCCTCCTTTATGCTATAATAGGACACCAAACTGGGACAAACCAATTGACATGTAAGAATGCTATCTTGGGCTTTGCGGGCCAAAAACAAATTGATTAATCAAGGAAATATTCACCAGATTTTTCGGTACTGAAATCATGTGCAAATCTATTTTCTTGTCTTTTTTTGCAGTGTAATGCCTCCGTACATCACTTTCATTTCACCCACACTTTACCCCACGCATTGTTCCCATCTTTTTATCCTGCCTCACGTCTCGCTCCTCACTCCCTCCTCTCCGCTTTGAAGTGACCACAGCCTGAACCTTTTCAAAAGAAGCTTCAAAAGGCCCCTCTATCCCTCAAGAGCGTTTTTTTTTTCCCCCCTGTATGTGTTAGCAAGACTGTGTCTCTAATTGATGTCTGTGCCAGGAAATCCGACCTGTCAGAGGTGACAAGACGTTCAAACAATATCCACTTTAGAAATGCCTGACTCGCGCTGTGTTGCCCATCGAGAGGAAATGAAATTTTTGCTTGTGCAGGACGAGATTCAGCGGAAATCTTTTGGAAACTCAAGTGTTAGATGTCTACTTTGCTCTTTTTTTTTGACACTTACTTTGTTCCAGAAGCTGTGAGATTCGACAGTACCCAGCTTGGACTGGGGCCAGCTGCAACTGGGTCTCTGAAACACAGCAGTCATCAGTCGCATCTAACACACACACACACACACACACACTAAGAATCCCTCCATTCTTCCTCTGATCTCCCAAACATCAATCCCTCATTCCTCAAAGTAAAAAAAAAAAAAAAAAACCAAGTGGAGGGAAGATGGCAAAAATGAGATGACAGATTACCGTCTATATATAGAGCCAGTCTTATGCCGCTTCCTTTATTCATCTTCTCCCGTTGCCCTCCAGACATTGGATATACCTTTTGGATTGCGACAGGCGATGCACACAGACCCACTATCTCATCACGGCACCCTGGAAATTCAGGCTCTTTGCGAATGTGGTCTGAAGGCAAACAGATTCGCAGTGAGGTTGATTATGAGAGGGTGATGAAACGCAGCTCCGTGTGTGAAATAGCCGTTCATGGATGGACTTAAACACAAGACAGTGGAACGCATTTCAGCCGTAATAAATTGTGAAAACGTGGACACTCGTGTGTGTATATATATATATATATATACCTTGCCATGGTGGTCTCATTGTAACATACTTAATGGTCTTGAAAAGAGACAAATTACTCCGGTCCATGGTGTGATATCCTCTGTTCGCGCTTGTCCATTTGTCAGCTAAATATTACAATAGACAGATTTATGCTCCTTTGGCTCTGGGCAACAGTACTGCGAAGTATAGATTAGAACAACAGCGAAAGGCCACAGATTATCTCACTCTTTTTTTTCCCCAATCTCTCTATCTCCCAGTCTTCCTTTTTTGATGTAATGCGATTTTTATATCAAGGGTTTAGCACCGGCTAAGATGATCGCCAATCATAGTCTTCAAGCCACGACAAGAGCATTTCATCAGGGTCAAAATCGGTGGTGACTGGTTTACAGAAAAGTGTGAACATTCACGACCGTATTTAAGTCACAAGCTCACATTTGTCATGTAACAGCTTACCTACACATCAATTTAGACATTAACTAATAGCAATGAAAGCAGTGCAGTTTGTACTTTTACTCAGTACAATACAAATACAGTACAAATTATTGTACAAAGTACAATCATTGTGTGAATATATTGCATAAAGCAAACAAAACACAAAGTAATCTGGTGGTAACGACCCACCCTGTCACCCTGTTCTCAAATCGTTTCCCTGCATACACCAAAAGCAGATGAACTGTCTCTTATCACGTATGCGGTTATAGACAAGCCTCAGTGCTTATTAATTCAAAATATCACTCGTTCTCGCATCCCACATGTGCATTACCATATCATCAGCATATTGCTGTGTCCTCTGTCACTGTAAAGTATCACTGTGTCTTCACATCACCTTTACCTGCGTTAATCTTCACTGGCGGGTGAAAGGACAGAGATGACAGAGAGAAAAAAAGGTGCCCCCCCCCCCCACCCCTCACACACACACACACACACACCCCAACCCACCGGGTTATATGTTAGTACATTTATTTACATCAAATCTAATGCACCGGCCCTGTTCTACACCAATCAGCCCTTCAACCCCTGACTCAAGTCATGAATAAAGATGTGACATTTGCAGTTGGATTTTTTTTTTTCATTGCCTACTCATCACCTCTTTGCCAGTGGCACCATTTTTTCCCTTTTATTTTTTAAATGAAATGCAAAACTATGTACCAGCAAGGGCACCATGAGACAAATTGGAGCCGTGAAAGTTTTCCTTCTCATGTTGTGAGCGGAAGGAGAGCTGTGTTAGCCTAGCTGACATTCCACTTAATTTGATTCATTACTTCGTGGTGATGCTATTGTAGCCCCATGCAGGGATCTGGGCCAGTTGTAGAGCTTTGAAAAATTCTGATACAGCCAACGCAGTATGATAAATAAAATATGAATCAAGCCCACTTCCAACCTGAAGTGCAAATTGCCTTCACAACATTTTCCGACTATTTGTGAACAAATTGAGTTGTTACTAAAGATGGAGTCTATGCAGGCCTGACTATAGGGGTCAGGAAAGGAGAACATCATAGAGGGCTTGATGCTGGGATGTTTATTGAGTTAGTGAAGTCGAAAATTAAATTGTTGACACCAAACCATTTGATGTGTCCACCTTTTAAAATTGGAAAAAACATTTACTCTTTCTGACAAAAAATAAAGTATCGGATAGATAAAATAATAATAATAATAATAATAATCTGCTCAGATGATGGCCTAATGCTGTCGACTATGCAATGGAACAAATGTGATTTGGCAGATTTGGCAGACACAAGTTCTGCCGTGAAGCTTTAGCTGGGGTTGGTTTGGAAGTAGGATTTGGGCTGACATGGCTCTACAATCCCTAATTGATGAGAAATCCGGTTCTGTTCAATTCAGTTTCAATCACATGTCTCAACAACACAATGTCTCCATGGATGTTACAGCCTGTATATTGCTGCATCCTGTCTCTCAGACCCTCCAGCTATGACAAAAATGAAAGAGGAAAAAAAATAAATTTGGATGTAAAGGTATGAAAATAGTGCTGCCACCTAGATGGAGCAACACAAATGGTGGTCGAGTTTGGATCTACGGTATGTCAGCGGGAATGTTGATGTGATGAACTCAAAATTAACTTCATGATAATCACCTCACATGTCACCTGGTGCAGCGGTGAAGCTCAGTGATGCGCTTTTAATAGCTTTTGGAATGAGTCAACGTTGGAACTCCGAGAAATGAGCTTGGCTGAATTAATTCCGTGCTGGTTTTAGACACAGCTGTTTCATGAATCAGAAAAATGGAGAAATGTTTTTTTTCTTTTTTTTTTTTACATTATTACAGGAAACTATAGATCATGGATGACTGAGATGAAGGTTCTACACAGACTAAGTGACCTTAAAAAAAGTCCTGTTGGAGCCTTAATAAGCAGCTGTCCAGTTTTACAACACAGGCAATATGTTCTCTGAAAGATGAGCAACAATATGGAGCTGTGCTATCAGTGACATACGAATGGACTCAGATGGGGAGCAGGCTTCCATCTGTCTGGATGACTCACACAGTATGGATACAGTACGGACAACTGGTCTGCTGGCCGCTTTTGGCCGCGACAAGTTGCTCGCTCATACTGTTGTGGTTCAGCTAGAAGTGATGGGTGATTCATGCTACATTACGGCAACATCCAAGATTAAGATGTCGTCATAACAAGGCCAAATATGTATCAGGCTGTATGTGTAACACGATTGCGGTTTGTGTCACCGTGCGCCTGAGCCGTGGGAATCGGGTCCTCTTGGGGGACACACATCACAGGGGTTCACCGCGCCATTGAGATGCATTTTATTCATGTAAAACAAACCTGCCCTTGCCTCTCCTGATGATATCAACAAGATCATGCATTTAAATGAATAGTAATAACATCATTTGTAAGGCAAAGTAAGAAAAAACAAAGCTGTGATTGAGTTATGATGATTACCTTACCATGTGTTTGAAATGACTAACCTTGATATTACACCCATACACACTTTTGTCTGACAGATATCAATAAACCCCAGAGCGTGTTGACATCAACCCATTTCCCGTCCTAAAATCTTTTTTCTCCACTACAGTGGACACACTGGGCTGCAGGCCTGCTTTAATCAGAGTGTCAAATAGCAACTGTTTGTCACGGTGCCTTGATGTCTGATATCGACGCCGAGGGTAGAGACACATTAACCTTAATGTCCATCCCCTCTCATCACCATGAGACGCTCCGTAAGTCCCTGGGCCAGAGACTCAACACCCTGACCAAAGTGTGTATTTTAACCCAAAAGGCAATTTTCCAACAACCCTAATTATTTGGATGTGTGTCCATAAACCCAATCAGACCTCGGCCATTGTTTAATACATTCAATTTAAATTTGAGGCATTTCTATTATTTTTGCAAACATCCATATTAAAACTGGAATGTTGCTCGATCACTCCACATTGGCTTTGAACGCAAAAACCAAACCAATATTAACTCCAAAAAGGCAACAGTTGTTAATTTCTAAGCCTGCTGTAAATCGTACAGACGTCATACAGAGGGCTAAGATGAGGGGAGTAGTGACGAAGCATCGCTCATATGGATGAATTTGTAGGGGGTGTAGGGATATACGTTAAAAACAGAAAATATGCTGTTGTTGACCAAATCTTGAGTTGTTTCCATGTTTCCATCTTGGATGGATGCTGCTGCCTGCTTTCCTCACTGAAATATGGGAGTGTAAGAAACAGGAGGACGGGGAAAAAAAAAAAACATCATTACAAGAGGACAAAAGATGTCCAGGGATGATTCTCCAACCGACTCCACTGGAGGAAGATTCAGAAATGCAGACGTTTATATTCTACACTCATTCATCCTGCTGCGCTTTCCTACACTGCCACAGGTGATTTGAAACCAAGTCATCCACCGAGTCCATCTCCCAAATCTCCACTTTCCTGAGCTATAAATCATCATGTAGCCACAGGCTACCAGGTGACAGTCCACTTTGCTACGGCCACCACTGAAAGACGGAAATGTATCGAGACAAAAGGAGAAAACAAATGAAAGACGGGCAATATGTTCAGAACAGGGGAGAAAGAGAGAAAGAGAGACTGTTTCTACCTATCTCGAGACACAGCGCAGGCCTGAGTCACAAACCCAGTGTGGTTCACAGTCACCTTGGTGACAGACATATTTACAACAGAGCCTTGCTAGCTGCTGTGGGTACACTGTAAAGTGGTCCTTCGATGAACAATTTGTCGGAAAGAAAGAGAGACGACCTTACTGAAATCAAATCAGGTTGTTGAAACGATCTTTGAATGTATGTGAATGAGCAGGAAGACGCCAGTTTCACCCCAGTGGACTGACATCCTATGACTTCATAATTAGAAGCTAATCTCAGTGGAAAAAGTCAAATTCAGCCAAATTAAGGGAAAGTTTTTCCGTGCTCATACGCAAACTTACCTTATACCTTTTGGTTAGCGGCAAGCGAACATATTCCTGCTGCATCTCATCTTTTCAGTAATGTAATTAGCTTGGCTGCTGCTAGCTTCATTCATTTAGCCTGATTATTTCCCACTTCTTCAGTTCCACCATAACTCAGAGGTAAAGACCTATTCTAGTCAAACCTATTCTTTAAAAATCAGTCACAGCCCTTTGAAACAATACATCCAAGTAGGTTCATTTTCGTCCTTCTTGAGGAAGCACATGTTTGTTTTTTCCGTTGCGATATGAGCTTAAATCCTTTACCAAGTGTAACAGAGAGACAGTAGGCGGATAGAGCAGAAAACCTTTGTCTGTGTGTAAAAACAGCTGTAAATGTGCGTCCAGTGTAATGAGCCCATCAGTTACCCAGAAGTCCTCTGGGTTTAATTGTTATCCCACGGACCATGAAGAGCAGCCATGTTTGTGTGTATTGGTGTCTGTTAAGTGTGATAAATCAGCTTCGCTGTAGATCTTTTCAAGGAATCAAACTTTGATGCTGTTTATAATTCAGACTTGCTTCAGGGACCTCTTGGTTTGTCTGTGAGAAATTCCCTTGTGAAGCTTTTCATTTGCCCGCGACAATACCAACGATTTATACTTCCTTCATTAATCAGTCCTCAAGTGTAATGAGCTCATCCAAGTGGGAGCAGACGGTTATGATAGGAGTTTAATGGAGGAGTTGGCACATTTAACCTGGGCTGCGCTGAGCCACAAAATCAAGTTGGATTTAATTAATCATTTAAAACTTAAACCGTCCTTTTCAATTGGACCGGAGAAAGCAGTGTTACTGCCGACACCCCACTTGGCACATTCAAATTATACATTATGACTTGTGTTACATTGTCCCATCCAAAAAAAAAAAAAAAGATGGAGCCACTTACAATTTCACAGTCGTCGCCTCTCAACTTAACCGTAAAGGCGAAGGTGTACAAGGAGGCTGTGAGACTGACCTAGTGGGCTTGATGGGGAGGTTCAAAGTCACCATAGTTTTATTTCCTAGTTTATGAAAGTGAAGCAGAGGAGGGTGAGGCCGGTCATTTGTCAGTGCTCGGTGGTAATGAGGCTGCCAGTGTGCAGTGTTATAAGAGAAGCACAGCAGGAGGGTGAGACAAGAAAAGCATATGCTATTCATCCAGACTTCCATCACTTTGGAAGTGAAAGATTTAATTTCGGCTCTAAAAGCAAATGTCCCCCTGCTTTTTTTTTTTTTATGGGAAGCAAAAAGAGAGCCATTGGTCCTGCGTCTGCCCTGCAGCCTCTCTGTGACAACACAGACGCCATGTGAGCAGTGATTTCCTGATGTCAGCTACAGATGGCTCCGGCCATGCCCGATTAATGACATTATCAAAAGAGTAAAAAAAAAAAAAAAAAAGTCGGACACAAAAAGTGAAGTCAAAACCAAACCATTCCAGTTGTCGAATGGAAAAAACAGCTTCATCGCTGCACACGTATGTGAGTGGAACTGCGTTTGTGTGCTCCGGTTTAGCAATTCGCTCTCTGTGTAGCGATGAAAGGATGGGGAGAACACAAGAGGGCAACAGCAGAGGATTGTGAGATAAATGGATTGATAGATGCAGAGATGAAGGGACGCTTCAACATTTTGTTTTTGCTCGTGCCAGCTCAGCATCAGCTCATGCACTAGTTTCTCCGCACACATCACATGAGAAGGCTTGAGAAATCGGGAGCGAGGCCTCATCTACCCTCTCTTATAACCAACGTACTTGTTTTGATGTATTCTAACACTGGCGTGGAGCTGTCTAAGGTTTATGTCCATCACGTCATCGGCTTTATTGTTTTCCCGAGTGTTGCGCTGCGGTTTTATTAGACACACGCATCACCTACATGTGCAAACACGCAGTCCCTTGCTTCAGGCACTTCTTCTGCTTGGCTTGTAGTACTTGTCCTCTTGTCGTTCTAAATGGCTCTGGCTAGCCTGTCTGGGTTACACAATGATAGCAACACTTCATTGTTCATCCAAAGACTTGCATCATCCATCGCCAGACCACTTCTCTTGGATGTCTGTCCATGCACTGACAACATATCATAAGACTTGCATCATCCATTGTTCAGCTACCAGACCACTTCTCTTGGATGTCTGTCCATGCACTGACAACATATCATGAGGGAAAATTTGTCTCACAGCTCTGGGTTCGCAAAGAAACACAGCACCAAGGTAACACTTGATTGTATTCCTTAAAACAGTATCTAATTGGAGGTGTGATAATAGGCTTTTAGAATTTCATCCACTGGGGCTGCATCTTGGGGCTATGCTGCATATTCCTGGGTTCATATAGAATGCACACATCCTGTGGGCGCCCCCAATACCCACCGGTGGAGCTCAAAGTTTTGCACTTTTACACTGCAACTCGTCATCACTTTGTGTTTTAGTCACAGCTCACATGTGCTGGAGTATATCTGTATCCAGCCCGTCGCTGGTTCCCCGAACGCACCAGCGGTGATGTGTGAAAACTCATTATCAGTGTAAAGTGTATTTGTGTCTTGTGGCAGAAATTAGGGAGCGAAGGTTGAGTCTAAGTTGTCCAGAAGGAAGGAGAAGGAGAAAAAGAAGAGACACATGTTAAGAGAATTATTTGAGCTCTGTCATGGATGTTGCTGTATTTATGTGCTTGTGTTTTTGTTGTTGTTGTTTACCAAGGCCTGCAGGAGGAGGCAGGAGATTAAAGCTAGCTACAGTGTGTTTCACATGTTGGTGGAGGCAGAGACAACGGCGCGGCATTTCTCGAGTAATTGGTTAACTAATCAGGCCTGTCTAGAATGGAAGTTTTCATTTTAAAAGCTCCTATCCAGAATATTCTGGATTTGTTCAGCATAATTACATTCAAACAACAAAGCGCTCGGGCTTGTTGCTGGATGCTTGCATCTCGCTAGGTTGCTTTCAAACACGAACTCGCATTATGAGCTGTCAACCTCGTGATTATTTTCACAAGCTGTATACAAAGGTATCCTCTCATGACACGAGAAACATTTTTCGAAGCACAAATGACTCTCCGTAGATTAAAGTTGCAGTACATACAACTACAGATGCATATGACATAACACATGTATATTTATTGTACTATTTTATAAGAAATGATGTTCTTGGGAAGAGGTTTCTGTCCACTGGAGATTTACTGGAGTTGCCCCATGTCACCAAACATTATATAATATGATGCCCGATGCCGCAGTATGAGCGGACAGTGGCCTGTTCTTCTGATCACCCTGCAATCAGTCTGTCCTGTACCGCGATTGTAGTTCTCTGCTCCACAGCGATTTATCCTGTCTGGGACGGATGTTCTGAGTAGAGTGTGTACGGGTTGTGACCTAATCCAGCTGTGCCCTGACTCTGGCATGTCTGCATGCATGCACACATCTGTGTGTGTGTGTGTGTGTATGTGTGTGTTTCCCACTGTGCACAATATGACGCAGAGGATGCAGCGGGTCATTTGGCTCATCGATCTGCTCACAGCACACCTGACCACCTATCTGCACACACCTCCGCTCTCACAAACCTCCCGTTGGAGGCGTAAACACATCAACATGGTGGCGCACATATTGTCTCTCTGCCCTCTTTCCAGGGGCCTGACTGCTCAGAGATCCTGATATTCATGTCTTTGTTTTCTTTTGGGGCTGAATGTTTGTCTGGTCCATGTGAAATGGTAGAATGATGTGTGTCCGTGAGAAACCATATATCCTGTTGGATGGACAAAGGTCAGAAATGAGCTCGCTCGACATTTCACTCAAAGGTTCCACATAACACCAGCTTTATCAGGACTTTTTGCTCGTCAGCGCCGTGTAATCCACCGTACATGTTCCAGTGGTCAGTCTTATCACCTATCAGCACTTCACATCTGACTTAATTATTTCTCGTGAGACACCTCAAGATGAGGGTGCTATTTTTACACGAGAGCAGCTGTGGCATTTGAATATTTTAAATGGTTATTTTGAGACTTTAACACACAAGAGCGCACCCCATATATATACTACTTTATCACTGTGTGTGTGTGTGTGTGTGTGCGCGGTCGTGGGGAGAATCCAAAGAGAAGGTGAGAGAGGCTCTTTGACCCCAGTGAAAGTGAGGAGGAGATCAAGTTGCCGGGGCCGCTAAGTGAGGGGGCTATTCCAAGAAACGGTGTACGGTTGCATCTTTGTCATGTAGAAATACCAAGCTCCGGCCTGGTCCGTCTGTCCATCTTTCAAAGAGCGTTCTAATTCAGAGCCGTCTCCCAGACGCCGCTGCATACCACGGGACTTGCGTGTCACATACGTCTCATTTTTGGGGAGTAGACTTAACAGAGGTTTACAAGGAGAGGTTATGCATATTGATACACGGATATCACCTTCCTTGAAATTGCTCTTGTGTCAATCACTACGTGTGAAGGTGATATTTCATCCTAATTTTGGTGTGTGAGCCTCACACTACACCGAGCTGCTCTGCTCGGTCCAGCTATAATAAGCCTCTAATTGCATTCCACTTGTCCACTGCTTGATATCTCTAATGATTTACCGCACCAGAGAGCTCATCACTCTGTTTATCTCTTCTTTTGAATCGCATTTGGGTGAATCATGACTTTGGCATCCTGCATGAGTTACTAATTGGGTTCTTACGACATCTGTAAAGTCAATTGACGCACTGTACATGATCGAAATACAAGCAAACACAATGTAGATGCGTCACATTTTATCAGTGATGATAATAATAATAATAAAAAAAAAGTCTTTAAAAAATGCCCTATAATATGCTAATCACCGATAGCAGAGGACAAAGTCTTTGGGAGCCCAATGAGCTGAAGAAACTAACGGGGCAAAATAATTAGTCTTCACCAGTGATCACCGCACTCGTTCATCAGTGTGAGTACATAAATTGCTTTCATACTAGTCGCTAACACACAACATGACAAGGCTGTAATTACCATCCCGATAACAAAGAAAGCATGCGCCGTTTGTCACATCTAACCACGCCGTAAAAGTATGAGTCATTAGTCATATCTAACCATCGCGCTGTAATTTAAATCTATTTCCACCCCGACGGTTTGAAGCTAGCAGTATGCCGCAGACGGGATATTCACTTGAACGCAATCAATCAAGGTGAATTGCGATAAATCAGTGGCAATCATGCGTTGGGCGGTTTAACAAGCAGTCAGGATTGCAGGCGTGTGAAGACGTCTCAGTGTGTGAATGTGTCAAAAAACAATGTTCACGGATGCAGGAAATGGTCCGAGATGTTATTCCTGACGATGATTTTGTTCAGATTCTGATTGCTTCTTTGGTCTGTTCATGATCTATGGCTGACCTGCTTATTCCTGCGCTGTGTCATGCAGACGTACACTCTCTCTCAAAGGTGCCAGAGAACTTATTTGCATGACGTGCCTCGAAACTGTTTTTCTCACCGCATATAGATGCATAGCTCAGATGTGAGCTTGTTATATGTCTGCGTGGTTCCAGTAATTTTGTGTAATTGCTACTCTGCCTGTGTGTGTGTGTGTGTGTGTGTAGAGAGCGCTATAGCTAATATCATCATTCACGTCACGTCACCACCAATTAAGCCCCTGCTTACTGGAGCCCCTTTAAGTGTGATTTCTCACAGGCATCGGTGTGAAATCTCAAGGACTGGATGGAAGTTACAGCAGTGCTATATTCAGCAAAGGAACCAGGCTCCGTGCTGCTAAAACCAGCTTCTCCAGGTTGTAATGTCTGATGTCTGGTTGTTCCCCTCCTGAACTGCAGCCAGGGTCCGTTTTTTTTTTTTCTTCCCTGATGCTGGACGAGCAGAGAAGAGCACCTGTTCCTGTCAGCGGTACGTTACAACATGGAAACCCCCACAGCCTGTACGCCCTCTCACACCTCACGTCTCTGGGCAGAACCGCACTTGGCGCCAGACGTGGCCCTGAATTTAACCCTTTGTTGTCATGGCTAGATGTTTGCAACTCTTCCTTGGAGCTTTCAGGAGATGAAGCTACGCATGATTTCGAACCTCTGATCCTAGGGTGGGCTTCACCCACAGTCTCCACCCCCACTATAATTTCTACATATTTATGGTATGTTTCACATATACTTCGATCATCCCTTCATAGACCAATTTATTTATTTACTTACTTTAATTTGTTTCACTATTGAAAACATTTTGAAGGCTAATGAGAAGGCAGTTTGTCAGCTGGTTATTCGATCCATATGTAAATACAAATACAGTCTTTGTAGGTTTTCTGTCTGTTGGCGTTTGTGAGTGTGTGTGTGTGTGTGTGTGTGTGTTTGTTATAGTTCACAAGGCTTAACCTTGTTAAATAGGGCTGCATCATGTGCTGATCATCCCCCTTTCCTCAGCACTTTGTGAGAACATTCTGTCTTCACAGTACACTCAGTTCACTTTTGACCAACTTTGTTGTGTTTTTGTTCTTGTTGAATGCAACGCATCCGGTGGTTAAATTTATACAAATTACAACGTGTGTCACTAAAATGTTAAATGTTCTTACAAACTACAAAATTTGATCCCTTTATGTAGAAATCATTTCATGAAGCCAAAAGTCAAAAATCTGTTTTTCTGTACTATGACTCAACAGCGGCATAAATGCAGTTAGCATCAAACTGAAGACCTGACGTGAATCAGTGAGAAACCATGCAGAGTTCCTGAAGCGCCTCGTCTTGCCACCCCCACTGCAGGCTTTTATCTTCAGTGCAGCTTGGTCTCTCTCTGCGCAGAAAAAGAGAAAGAAAAAAAAAAATCACCCCGAGCAGAATTTCACAGAATTGGTTGATACTAATTGATATTCTCAACTTGCTCATCCATCCCTGAGGCAACCCTGTCTCCATGAAACGAAACAGGATAACCAACAAAACTTCCTTTCTTGTCGATCTAAGCAAATTCTGCAGCTCACCACCGAGGAGGATGAGGAGTTCTTAGAGCGGGGATCCGCAGCAATTTGGTACTTTGCCTCTTTGTGCTGTTTTATTCTGTTTTCTATCAGTGGCAGGGTTTTAGGGGATTATATTCACATCTGTTGGAGTCGCATACACTTGGCTTTTGTGGCTGACGTCTCCCCCCGCTGTTGTAGCTGTATTACAGCGACTATGTGGTGTCATTATGTAGAAATGCTTTGGCGGCGACTTTTCTTTCTCATTGTGCTGAATACAAAGGTAGGTGGCAAACGAAAGATGGAGCCACAGGTAACTCTGGGTCACTGAGTGGTAATACGAGGAAGATCCAACATGGAAAGCCTGAATACTTGTGCACTGAAGTACCACAGAGCCTACGCTGTAGCCTACGCGAGTGTCCTACACCGTTGTGGGCGTTTGTACTTCTGTGTTGGTGGTTCTGTCCCTCCACACACTTTGTTTAGGTTTTTTCTGGTTATCAGTGTTTACGCCAAGCAACAGTGACAGAAAGAGAGTGGATGTGCACAAACGCCGCAACTCTAACTCACAAATTTCTTTGAGGAAGCAACGTTCTTCTGAGGTAAACTTGTGTCCGTCTTGGAATGACAGTTTATCAACTCACTGAGCAACAGGCAATACACCGAGCGCTTTCGATGGCGTCCTCCTCAATGTGTGACCAAACAGGAAATGCATGTATATGTTCCTGCTCGTGGCATGAGCAACAGAAGCATCAGACACACCAGTCAGACAACAAGGCAACACAATATACAAAGACAATACAAGGATAAGTTGAGAAAAATAGCAAATAACGTTACAAATACGTATATTAAAGGGCAAAAACAGCAGTAAACCGCTCATTAAATTAAATATGAAATAAGTGAATGAATCTTTCTCAAATTTACGTCGTGGCGTGTGGCCCTGCACCTTTTTTTTTTTTTTTTTCGATCTTCTATGAACATGTTTTTGAAAGACATTACAAAACATTTTTTTGACATTCGGAGCTGTGTGAATCAGGTGATGGGTACGGCCCTACATTGACTCTAACCCTACACATCTGGAGTTAGTTTCACTGAAATCAAGCTCCACAACTATTAATCCCTCATTCGGCGACGTGACTTCAACACACCTCATTAGCAATTCACCTGAGTAACCGAGGCACTTTGTTTCGTCCAAAGAGGAAGTGTTCTTCTTAAAAAGTATAAAAGTTGCTATGAGGGGAACAGTAATGGCCGTATGTCCTGGTACTGTGCCTCCTACCTAACTATTCACTCTCTCCTTCCTCAATACCTCAATCCCTCGCTTCATTTGTTCGACCGGGATCAGAGCTGGCTATAACCCTGTCTTTCTAGGACTATCCCCCCGATGTGGGTACGAGTTTCAACCAAGGTCAACCATTCATTTTCCAGCCTGTGACAGTTCTGTGGTACAGATATGGGTCAAAGCTCTCAGAGCGTAGCTGTTCTCCTGCTTTATTTTTTGCTCCTCCGCGACCCTCCTCTAAAGGGCTTCAGGAGGAGGAGGAGCTGGGTGAAGTTATTGTACATATATAGTCTCCATTTCTTCTGCGACGTCTCAGTGGACTCCCAGTGTAAAATTAGAATGCTGCTCCCCACCGACATTAAGTGCTTGGAGGAATCTACAATGATCTCATTGATTCCGCCGCACCATATGGAGGCCCATTAAATTGATTGTGGAGGCAGCAACCAGCACGTTCCCCCGCCGGAAGATTTCCTCTGCGTCACTGTCACCTTTTACAAGTCGGTGTTTCATAGGCGAAAGGATGCCACACACATCGACTGATTGGTTCTCTCATCATTTGTTAATCGTTTTGCAGGCTGTGTGGACAGTAAACTAATCACGGCTTCATTAGGCCGAGTCCCCACGTGGGACACGTGCTGTATCGCGCTGAAACAATGTCGACACTCAAGCCGATCCTTATGATCTCATATTGTACCAAAGAGTCCCATCGGACAGACTCTTGCGGAGCGGAGAATCTCAGCCAGGGTTCGTCTGTCCTCTCTCCTTGAGAGAATAAATTGTGATAACGTCGGGTCTGAAAACGCCTTGTGTCCTGACGTTATTCCCATTCTCTCCGTTCAACCCAAGCTAAGCTCCCGTGTTCCCCGAAGATGAAGCCTGTCCTTTGTTTGATGATGATGTATTATCACAGCTTTTTTTAAATTTATACAGCGAAGCAGCCTATCCTTCATCCTCCGTCGCTGCTAATCGAATCTTATTCAAATGAGCCTTTGCAAATTCCTCCATCGAGGGTCCCGTATCTCAGATTATCAGCTGACTTCAAACCTCGGTTAGTGGTTCATTTTTTCGAACGGGCTCTCTGTGCAATATCAGGACAAAAAGTGTTGGGATTAAACATATATTCTAAAATGGATGGGCGGGGGGGGGGGGGGACAAAAAGG
>CAAKHB010007863.1:214080-225400 GCA_901007665.1 Aeoliscus strigatus
GTTGCTGTACATTCCCTACTAGCACCAAATTTTCCCCAAAAAAATCGAAAAGCATGATAGATTAAACATGAAATGCGATCAGCGCCGCCAACTGTCCACTCACTCTTTCTTGTTCCCTCTTGCTTCTTAAGACGTTGTGAGAACATGGAATACAAAAGGTCTCAGTCATTCACAGCAAAAAAAAGCTTTGAATGTTTGCAAAATTGGACTCCAACAAATTCCAAGACGGATGGTGAGGTTGAAACCCAAGAGCATGTGAAGTCAGCAAAAGATGTGTTCTACTTTTACATTTGCATCGTCCTGTGTTCTGCTGCCTTTCTTTCTTCAGTCAGGTTTGCACCATCATCAATCATGAAACATAACTGTGTGTGTGTGTGTGTGTGTGTGTGTGTGTGCGTATGTGTGTGTCCACCCACCAGAGGCTCATCACATCACAATATTGGCAACGGCTTGAAACAGAAATAAAACTAAGGCCCATGAATAAAGTCGCCGCATGAATAAAAACAAAAGATGCAAATGAATTGCTGTGTGTGTGTGTGTGTGTGTGTGTGTGTGTGTGTGTGTGTGTGTGTGTGTGTGTGTGTGTGTGTGTGTGTGTGTGTGTGTGTGTGTGTGTGTGTGTGTGTGTGTGTGTGTGTGTGTGTGTGTGTGTGTGTGTGTGTGTGTGTGTGTTGTTACCCATCCCATCAGGGTGGCTGAGGGGCGCACGGATACACACATACACACACCTGACTGCAGTTCCTTCCCTTGACTCCGCAAAAAATGCCACCATTACCTCGGGTGACTTTATCAATTAGGCCTCTGCAAACAGCAGCCGACCCCCAGCCCCCCCGTCCTTTTGCCCCTTACTTCTTTCCGCTGGTCCCCGCCTCCTCTCCTCCTCTCCAATTCCTCTGTCCCTCCCTTTGCCATCATGTATCCTTCCTTTGTCCTCTTGCCACATACCCCCCCACCCCCGCTTCACCTGCCTCATTCTTTTCCTCTTTACTTTGAGTGTTTAAGTCAAGCAAAGCAGCAGAATGAACCACCCAGGTTCTGAGTGGCCAACAAATGGACATCCAATAACTCAACCCAAAACCTTTTGCTTTAATGAGATGAATGACGGTTATTTGTTTGATTAAGATGATGGTTGGTATCTAAATATAGTTACGTTTCCTCGCTGGAAAAAAAAAGAGATTTTGTTTTAATGTAAAATCACAACAGTCCCAAAGGGAAATCCTCCGCCTCAGGAGCAATCGGGTCCAGACAGGAGAGCAGGAGGGAGGACGAGTGTTGGTCCAGCATGAGGAGGCTCGAGCAGAGCTCGTTCTCCAGGAGACATTAAAACCTGGAGGGAGGACTGACGAAACACGCATCAAGATAGCAAGAGAAAGTATAATGTTACAATCACGGTTTCAGAAGCTGAAAGACAGAGAGACACAATCACCAATCACCAGAGGGTTCACACCTTCTGGCTTTAGTGCGGTTGAATTGAGCTAGAGTTTGTTTTAACCCCAAAACATGGTGGTCTTTTCCCTGAATTACCTGGTGGTTGGAAAACGAACCCGACGTTGCAAACGCATCACGTGATTCGGACCAGAGCGAACAAACGACTGCGTGGAAACACGCCTCGTCCTGTTTGACGACGACGCGCTCGCCGTTCAGATGTAGCGTGAACAAACATGCGTTTTTAGAGCTGAGCACACGAGCTGGCGTGCAGCTTTGGCAGAAGTGTGTGTGCAATCATGAGGTAACGCGGAGCAACACTGCAGAGTAGTTGTCGAGCCACTCTGTCTCTGTCTCGTCCCTCAAGGGCCCGCAAACACATCACAGACGATATGCCGACGTGTAGGAGACAAGTGTCGAGCTGTGTTCATGACAGTGGGTGGTATGTTGCATGTGCGTGTGTATTTCTGCTGGTGACTCTGTGTGTGTGATGTTCTGGGCTTGTGGGAGCTTACAGGTTCTATGCACAGAGGTTTCCTAATCCACTGTTTTGAAATGAGCCCTCCAGCTGTTGTGGGCTTGAGAGACTGCTGCCTTGAAGGAGGTTTAGAAGACACCGGCCTTCCTTCATTCCCTCCCTTCTTTCCTACTTCCTTCGATTTCTGCAAAGAAAAACACATTTAAGGGCCACACACACACACACACACACACACACACACTAATCTTATGTCAGCCAGTGCCATCAAACCTTCTGTTATGGTCCAAACCTGCTGCATCCACCTCTGCCTCTTTGCCATCAATCGTCTATTAAGGCGGCAGATTGGTTTCGCGCAGGAAGTGAACAGCGTACGCAACGGACGGAAGAAGATCCGATTAGAAAAGAAACTTAAGAGTTTTGCAATTTATTCTCTTTATTCTGAGGGCCTGTAGAATGTCATAAGCCCCGTGACACACACACACACACACACTGTTTAACGTGCACAGCGACGTTATATAAGTAGAGTTTCAGTGAGGAAATCATATAAAACAGGCATTCCGGTGGAATATGGAGCCTTTAAGTGAAAAGGCGTGCATAATTTACGGGGAGTCTTTCCATGAATATAAACCATGCAGCACTTTGAGCCGTGCCTATCTGCGCTGTGCCAGCAGTGTGGCGTCTGCCAGCAGAAGAAGGCGTAGGAAGTCCTACCAGGTTGTGCGCAGACAGAAAGGCAACAGGCCGTCTGTCAGTTAGAATATGACAGTGACATTCCAAACCCAAATCTGGCGGGTCCCACTTTGAGAGCAGGGAAGAGCAGAGCAGATGGAAAGTGCCACGCAAAGTATCGGTCTCGACTTTTGGATCGACTCCTACGTGCTTGTTTCTGCCGCTAATGGCAAGTTCATCATCTTACTGACGGAGACGGTTCACAGGACATGATCAATTATCTGTAATCATATCACTGGCACCATGCTTCGATAACATTACTTCCCATTGGGGTGGGGGGGGCCTTGGACATGGATACATGCTTGTGGGGGAGACGTAACTCAATTTCATCTGTAATTTCTTTAGCCGGTCTACAAATAGGTTGATGCATCTACATATTTGTCTCTGTGAGTTTGCAATGTCTGACAGAGGAGTGCAGATGAGAGAAGCAGCTCTGTAGTTTAGTATGAGCGGTTTGTTGCACAGATAACGAGCTTTTCTTTTCCCTTTTTTTTTTTTTTTTTTAAAGTACGGTGCATGCACCCAACAAGCAGCAAATAGGATTTAAAATAGCCATGACTACCCCCACTTGTCGTGTTCATTTAGTAGATATTGACACAAACTGCAGTCCCGTGGAAGCCGCAAGAAGCAAGATGTTTTTACGAATTGAAGACTCAAGAGACGTCCTATCATGTTCCTCTGTTTAAGTGGTACATATTTGATGTTGTCTTTTACAGTGTGGTCTGGATAATGTTAAGCTACTGAGAGCATGGGTACAATATACTGTTTGTTTTCCTCTAGAAATGCAAAGGTGAAAATACATTTACTGACATATTACATACATGTACTGAGAATGACATGTATGACTTTTGACTACATTTAGAGGTTGAGGCTGATTGGAGCTCAGATCTAGAGACTAACCAGTGTGTTGATATATTTCTGTTATATTTTCAATGCTAATCGTACCCTGAACCTTTATTTTGAAAAGAGGAATTCAATTCATGTCTACTGGAGCGTGTTCATACATGTGTTGTATGAACGGTTTTATACAAATTTATTTATTCATCAGGAGTCTATCTAGTTATTTTTATTTTATTCTATTCTATTTGATTCAATTTTATTCTACTTATTTATTCATTCAATCATTTATTTACATTAAGAAACAGTCCTCTATGTGGTATTTGAGAGAAGGCTTAACGTATGTACACTCTCATTTCACTTTGTTGAAAGATTTATCAGATCTGAACAAAGTGCAAAGATTTGCCAGAGACACACGATGCTGCTGCCAGGAGTCGTGTCTCTCTCTCTCTCTCTCTCTCTCTCTTTCTGTGCTCTCATCTTATTTTAAACAGTCTCCTCCTGTAGTTCACAGCCCACACCTTGTTACGGGTGTGTATCTGATCGCCGTCTCTTTCCTCCTGCAGTGTGTGTGCGGGCGCTGGATGTGATGGTATCGCAGAGCAGCATCCAGGTGGCCCGCGGCCAAGCAGCCGTCCTGCCTTGTTCCTTCACCACCAGCGCTGCTCTGACCAATCTCAACATCATCTGGATGGTGATCCCACTGTCCAACGCCAACCAGCCAGAACAGGTCTGAATCATTTACACCTGCAGTGACTGAGCAGCCTTTCACTTGAATGTTGCAGTGTTTTTTTTTTTTTTTTTTTTATTGATGTTTGGCCCCATGAAACCAGAGAATCTCTGAGATGACTCTGACTTACTTTCTAATGCGACCTCACTGTATTTGCATCATGTGGACACTGCTTACGTATAACAACAAACAACAACAACGTACAGTCCAAACAGGTACGCAAGTCTTCACTGTGTAGTAAGGTGTGCTCAGATACAGCGTAAAGAGAACAACACGTTGAATTGAAAATGTTTTATCTTTAAAAACAGTACCCACTGTCTACAGCAGGGACTTCCATGGTAGCGGTGTATTTCAGCACAAACATATATATATGTATATATATATGTATGTATATCCGCTCACAGCTGCTTAACCAGTGACATTTATGAACAAGAACAATGATTTTGTTGTGAGCGTGTTCATCTCACTGGCGACATGTGATCTGAATCTGACGTCACGTAAATGAACCAAATGTGCACTACGAATGAACAGACTGCAAAGTCCCTACAGTCAATTCTGACAACAGTTTTCTCTTTTCGGTGCATCTGAACGCACCTTTGGGGTACTACAGTAGCAGTTGATCTTAGACTCTTACGCACTTAGAGTGTGCAAGTGTGTGCGTAGTCTAGATTTCTTTTAGTTCAACTCATGACCTGTGCCCGAGCGTCAGGTAGTATTATTTGGAAATACATAATATTTCCACATGGTATTTCCACGTTTTTCTTTCTTCCTTACCTTTTTAGTCATTTAAATTCAATGTGTTTATGATTATTATCTTTTACGCAACAACTTCATTGGCTACAGGCATTCTGAAGTGTTTTTTTTTTTTGTTTTATAATCTCAAAAGATGTTGCGTCGTCGTTAGTTGTGCCTCGTTGGTGTGAGTTTCTCTCCTTCCTCTTCCCGGCTTCTACTCTTTTGTGTGTTTTTCTCACCTTCCCTCCTTCGTTCTCGCACTCGTCCTTCCCCCCCTGCGGGACTCCTGTGATTCCATTCGAGTTGTTTAACATGCAGCTGCAGGCCGTACAAGCTCACCTGCCTCCCTTCACTTTGAACCCTTGCGCTGCTCGTCCGTCCAAATAATACAATGATCTTCTGCACTAATTACCTCACGCCCACGACAGGCTCTATATCACAGCTGTTCTCGCCACGCACACACACACACCCGCACACAAACAAACTAGCATCAGACAGACTGCTGGTCCAAGTGAGGTGCAGATCCGCGTCCATACATGCAGAGCTTATACATTTACTGTCCCCACATACCTGCACACGATACAAAGGACATCTGGATAGACACACAAATGCTCTCATGTGCACACCTGTGGATAAAGGCGTATCCGGCTGCCCACACACGCATTCGATAACAGCAGACTAACACATATAGGCGCTCGCTCACGGATGCACGCGTGTGACTTTTTTGGACGCCAGCCTAGCGAGGACAGCGATAGAAGAACCGTTCTCATGCTTCACACTGTTTTGCATCATCTATGAGGTGTAGTTGAGCACACGTGTTCCTGGGAGTAAGTGCATGGATGGAAATGTATAATCTCACACACACACACACACACACACACAGCCACGGTGGAGTTATTTGTAAAAAAAGTGAGCAGTGACACAAAGTGCTGCGTGGGGTACAAGGTCATTTTAGAAGAGAATGTCATAAACGATTACCGTTGACGCTAAAAGCCATTAAGAATTACTGAACAGGACTCTTTACAGTTGCACACCCTCACAACCTGCGCGAGAGGGCTTCCAGCTCGTTCGCTCCTCTTCACATTTGCACACCATTTTCAGCTAAACCCGGACGGTCGCACTTGATCTGTCGCAAAGGGCGACAGCAGAAGATGTGCTCTCCCTTTCTCTGTTTCATATCGGTCCTTGTGTTTTTGCGTTGGTGTGCGATGTCGAAGACGGCGTCACCCGGTGTTTTACAGCTTGACGCCTCGGCTGGCTCCATATTATTGGCTGTATAATTTAATGGTTCGAGGATGAGCTTCATATATTGTGTTTATGAGTCGAGCGAGTCCGCCAGCGTTGTGTATCTGCAGTCCGTTCACTTCTTTGACATCGTTATGCAAAGGAAGGTTGCATTTAAAAAAAAAAAAAAAAAACAGCAACTAAACAAATACTGTCATAAAGATTCAGTCTTTGAACAGAACTATCATAAATATTTTCACAGAACAACTGATGTAATGTGGAACAAGCAGCCAGAAACAAACCCTCTGATAATTACCATCTGCATTTGCATGTTCTCTTTGCAGCTAAAAAGTTTGATAACAAATAAACTTTTTTTTTTATTTCTGAAAAAAAAAAAAAAAAAAAAAAAAAAGGAGTACAATCCCACGTTATGATACCTGGAGAGCTTCCACTGCTGACTGGTGAACATAGTGGAACACGTAGCAGCTGAAGAGCCAAATACCATCAGCAGAAGTTGGAAAAAGACTGATTATTGGACCTAAATATGAACCTATTATTCATGTGCAGCTTTTTGTGTGTCTAATCTGGTGTTGTGATCAAATATCCTGACCTCTTTCCTCTCTCTCCAGATAATCCAGATAAGGACATACACACTGTACACATGAATAGACAATGGTTTTATGTGTACTGTCGGTACCTCCTCAAAACTGGATTCAGCTGTTTTTACTAATTAACTTGATTCACGAGTTGAACCCATATTTAAAATGAGAACTTGAGAACTTGATATATAATTTTAATTAGTAAGTCTGAAAGTCTTCCATGACATGGATGGAATTTATATATTCCATCAGTTCCTGGGTGTGTGTGTGTGTGTGTGTGTGTGTTATTCAGGTCATATGGAATCTGGTGCAGAAATGATGTTAATCTGTAATTGAGAACATCTGTTGTATTTTAGATGATCAGATCTTAATCCTTCGTCCTTTGAACTCGACAGTCTATCAGAGGATGTACCCGTAAAGACGTGCACATGCTCGTTCCTATAACATCATCCCCTATGACTTCATGCAACAACTACTGGTGGGATTTTTATGAAAATGTTACCAGAGATGTCTGCTGGCCTGAGGAAGAGCTAAATGTAGTAGTAGTAGTCCTTTTCCGGATACGGAATATATGTATAAAAAAAATGTGTCTACATTGTTCTACTCAACTTGTCCCCCCAGTGGCCAACTGTGACAGTTCCCTCCGCCAAGGTAACACGTCACAGAGAAAATAGTGTAGACAAATTCAAAAAGTGGTAAAATAGTGCATTTGTAACAGAGACATAGGAGCTGTGTGGCGTAAAGCTCACGTCCTGTCCCGACTCCGTACGACATGCACCAGGGATCTGGATCTGTCCGCCTCTCTTTAAACCAGTGCTTTGAACATGCGCTACTCGTTTTCGGCGTGGATGCGAAAAGGACGGGAACTGCAGAACCACATGCTTTCACATCAGCTCACACCAGAAAAAGTCGCTAGATTTGTCACTAGAGAGAAAAAAAAAAGAAAAAAAAACGTTGCCAAGAGGATCTGGAAAGTCACCAGATTTGGCGACAAAGTCTCCAAGTTGGCAACACTGGGACAATGGGAATAATTGAATCATGACTTTGGATTGATTGAACCCATTTACAGTTCCTCAACAGTTACTATAGTAACATATTGTCAACCATTTGCTTTTGATTTATTCCTCTTATCTCCATGGATATGAACGCCAAGCCCCAGATGCAAGGACCGTTTTGTCTAAACTGACCGTAACCGACGTCACCACTTGTCACAGGAGGAGAGGATGACCTGATGTTGTTAATACAACAGATGACGCTTGTTGCAGAAGCACAACTGGTTCAGACTAAAAAGCATCACATATCCACAGTATTTAGGCATGAAAGCAGTTTAAAGCAAGTAAAGTGGATCTGGGCCCATATTGTTCAGACCATGTCTCAGGGGATGGAGAGAGATAACAGCAGCAGCTTATAGTCAGTAAATCGAAGGGCGGTTGAGGGGGTTTAGAGGTTTATTCAGGCTTTATTTAGGCGTGTCCAGGGCCAACAGGTCCTTAGAGCTGGTTAGAAGTTGGCTATGGGCAGGAGACCGGTGCAGTGACAGCGAATATCCAGCAGCTTACCAAACGCACGGCGCGCGTGTGTGCTCTGTGCTGCCTGTGGACGTGTGCGCATGTAAAACGCAAAGGATTTTAAGAGCGAAGGGATGTAGCAGAGGCCGGGCCAGCAGCGGTCGGAGCGTCCAGACCCACGCCAGCAGAGTTCTTAGGGCCGTCCGCCATCCGAGAGTCAGCCATGACCTCTTTTCTCCCTGCGCACAGCGGTAAAGCCAAGCAGGTCACGCTAGAGACTGATGTGATTTATATACACACACACACACACACAAACACACACACACAGATATAGATCAACACACAGCAGGAAACATGTGTTTTTGGAAGTGGTCAAATACGAAAAGGGACCTGCCTGAGAAGTACTGCTCATGCAAACACACACACACACACACACACATAGAACGTTGCATGTCAGGCCAACTGATTGGATCATCTTTACTGAGCATGCAGATTACATTGTCAGGTCATCAGGAGCGTAGGGCCGGGGTCACACTGGTGAGGGCAGTTTTTTTTAGACGGCAATCAGACGACAATCAAAAAAAAAAAAAAAAAAGACAGACAAAATGAAAGTGAGACCGCACAGTTATCAGGAGGGACTCAACTGTGGCAGAACAATGACACACACTCGCAGCTCCAAACGGATCCAGTTCCCATGAGTAAGTCAATCTACACTGGCTCACGGAGACACAGACACAGAGGAGGTGCAGTTGCAGGCTCTCATCACAGCTGAGGAGCTGCCTATTCATCTGCACATAAGAGGACAAAGCGAGCGCGCTGCACTCAGGAAATTGCAGCCGCACAATTTACAACCGTTAAGCAGCGGCGGCGAACACATACACACTCCTGCACTTTCATCAGAACCATCACTGTCATGCACACACGCGCACACACACCGAGGCTGATTCCCCTTCCGTGTGTGTGTGTGTGTGTGTGTGTGTGTGAGCGCGCCAGTGTGTGCAGCAACCACGCACTCATGTTTGTGTGTCCTCTTCATCTTTTGTGTGGGCCCAGCTGAGGGGTGAGAGCTGTTTTGCATGTGGCTCGGTCTCACAAACGTGCCGTTCAACCCCAGTTCGGAGCCAGAAAAAAGCTTTGAGCAAATCAAACAGTTGGGTTTTTTTTTTACTTTTTTTGGTTCAATCGGAGCTGAGACAAGCCGGCAGACACCTGAAGGTGGGAATTCATCTGTACACAAACGCTCCACGCCACTATTCTCATCGCTGCAGATGTTCGGAGAGAAGCTTCAGAGGTTTTGCAGAGGACCGCCCGCATTGCTACACTTCAATTCAACAGATTGCATTTGATATGTTTTGAAGTCAAATATTTTCAATTATGCATCACAGCCGGTGGATGCTTTTATCACCAAGAGCCTTACAGTACCATAAAAGCTACTTTTAAACATTCCTTACCCTGGGGTCCTTCCCAACGCATCAGTTCAAAATAGATAGAAACCACCACTTTCATGTAAAATGTGTCCTTGGTTTCTCTGTCTGTTTGTTTGTTTTTTCTGAAGATAAAGATTAAGTTCCTGACCAGCTCCAACATGTTTCATCCTCTTTGTAGAACTACATCTCCCTCTAGTGAGATATTTGGGAAATGCAACTCCCTGGCTCGTACAAGAACTTTTTTTTCTGTTTCATACTTGTGCTTTATTCTTGTGTTTCATTACATTTTGTCCATCAATATTTCCACCTCTCTCTGCTGGTGAAATATTCTATGACATTGCATTTTTCCCCCCCCTGTGACACTGCAAGGGCAAGAAATGATCACATTGTCTTAGATCTTATTTTATCTTATCTTAGAAGTTTAACATCTATCCCCCGAATGACTCATCACTAACTGCGTGTTATCCGGCCTTAAAAAGTGAACTCTCGCGATCATTTTCAGTACGATGGGGACATAGAGTACACACCTTTGTCTAGTTTTTGTTTGGTTGTGCTGTTATTTTCTTGTAAAATCTTCTGTCTTGTCTGTTTCAAAAGAACCATTATTGGTGATTCAGGTGTGTGAAAACATGTTGAAATGTGATTTTAAACTATATATTAAGGCCAGTGGGAGGGGTTGTGTGCAGTGGAGGTAACGGTAAACGCGGTGTTTGTCTAAATTTGCTTAAGTACAAATACTTTCCTCTTTGTTTTTAACGTTGTAAAAAGAACCCCAGTGACAGCAGTACGAAATGAAATAAGTCATGATATGTTAGGAAATAACCGTGAGCGAAATGTGTCACATCTGCTGAAATAACTATCAACAGACGCTGATTATTGCGATGACCTGTAGGTGTGAAACCGTTGTAGCCGATCGGAAAATCACATAAATGACTAATAAAGGTAACTACATGTTGTGTATCAGTTAGGATTTTACTTTTCAGTTCAGGTTTGGTTTGCTGATCCGTCTCCCCCCTCCTGTCGTGTCCTACCCCGATCCAGGTCATAATTTACCAGGGTGGCCAGGTGTTCAGCCTCGCCAACCACCTCAACGGTCGCGTGGGTTTCGTCGCTACCATGCCCAGTACAAGTGCCTCCATCTTCATCAACAACACCCAGCTGTCCGACACCGGGACCTACCAGTGCCTGGTCAACAACCTCCCGGACAGAGGGGGGCGCAACATCGGCGTCATCGGGCTCACTGTGCTGGGTAACGGCAGCGCCACAGATGGATCATGAATCATAATTGAATATTTCTGGTGACAAAATGTGGCCACTATTTGACTTGCCTGATACAGTGAGTTAACATGACACCACCTACTCTCCCCATCTGCCAGTCCCCCCCTCAGTGCCAGCATGTCGAATCCAGGGCACGCTAGACGTGGGCAGTGACATCATGCTGATTTGCAGCTCGGATGAAGGTATTC
The DNA here is from genome assembly GCA_901007665.1 of Aeoliscus strigatus. Classification (NCBI taxonomy): domain Eukaryota; kingdom Metazoa; phylum Chordata; class Actinopteri; order Syngnathiformes; family Centriscidae; genus Aeoliscus; species Aeoliscus strigatus. The sequence continues at coordinate 225,239 of CAAKHB010007863.1, forward strand.
CCACCCCATCCTACTCCTGGGAGAAGCTGGACGCTCTGCCCAAGCTGCCGCCCAACGCCATGCAAGGTATTACAAACAGGCTGGCCGTCGGAGTTCCCTTTTGCCCCACCTTTGCTGGTAAATCTCACACACATAGACTCAGCCACTATCTCGCCATCATCG
>CAAKHB010007864.1:13865-26654 GCA_901007665.1 Aeoliscus strigatus
GTGTGTGTGTGTGTTTGTGAGTGTGTGTGTGTGTGAGGGGGCATGTGTCTCTGTCTCTGTGTGTACCACATTGTGTATTTTGTCTCAGCGTGTGTGTGTGTGTGTGTGTGTGAGTGTGTGTGTCTCTGTGTGTGTGTGTGTGTGTGTCTGTGTCTGTGTCTGTGTGTGTCTGTGTCTGTGTGTGTGTGTGTGTCTGTGTGTGTCTGTGTGTGTCTGTGTGTCTGTGTGTGTGTGTCTGTGTGTGTGTGTGTGAGTGTGTCTGTGTGTGTGTCTGTGAGTGTGTGTGTGTGTGTGTGTGTGTGTGTGTGTGTGTGTGTGTGTGTGTGTGTTACGAGCACATTACCTAACTGGGATTGAAATTAGATAGATATGTCGGAATTTCTCAATTGTATCCCCTCACAACGTTCATCCATTTTATGTTCCCCTGTGAGCGTGTTTGCTCAGGACATGTTCAAAGCCTATGAAATGGATGTAACCAAGGTATAGCGGATTACTGAGTGGTGTGTGTCTGTTGTTGATTCAAGTGTGTGTGCGTGTGTGTGTGTCAGTGTTCTTAGTGACGTGGTAAACTGTAATCCGTCCTAAGCTCTGAGCACCACACTAGATGTCAATTAGTGTAATATCCTGCTGCACATCTCTACTTCTCCCATCTCACACAGCTTCCAATCAGTACTCGCCTGGTCTGTGTTGTGTTTGCATAAACTATTTTAATTGCAGGTTAAACAATTCCAACAATCAACACCAAGGATAAACTCACCGATCTGCCTGACGCAAAGGAACTAGGTTCTTCTATGTTCTTCAATCGCCAACCGTAGATGCTTTCTCAACCTGTGGCCCATGGACCTCGAAGGGTCAAAGGCCAAAGCCACAGCCCCCCAAGTACATTCACCTACCGCCATAAACTGAACATCTATGAGTTCAGGGAATCATCGGCATACCAACCGTAGGTTGTTACTGAACATGTGGTGGGGTCAAAGGTCAAACTTCCCATAGGTCAACTTTTCAATCTACACCCATAAACTACATATCTAGGTGCTCGGGGAATCATCGCCGTGCCAACCATAGTTGTTTTCTCAGCCTGTGGTGTATTGGTTGTGTGTAGGTTGTTAAATGGTTATTTATGTGTCATGTAATGGTTGTGTATTGATATTTATGGGTTTTATAAATGTTGTGATTTGGTTGTGTTTGGGTCATTTCAGAGTTGTGTATAACATTGTTAAACAGTCAACAGTGCTACAGCCCTGCATTTTCAGCGACCCACAACAATGAGAGATTTTCTCGTTTTTTAAAGTTATAATGAACACAAACCTTTTCCATGATGTAATAAAATACAAAGGAATCCCAGTTTGGATCTAGTTATAATGGTTTTAATGGCATTTTCCAAGGTTTTATTTTACAATGTTGGTCACAGTCCGGAGAGAAAGGGTACATGAAACAAAAAGAGTGGCACTATTGTAGAGGGCCAGGGGGTGAATATGGGCCTCTCCTCTGCTCCTCTGCGTGGCCTACATATGTAGCATGCGGTTGCCATGTTGAGATATTTTTGTCTTGATACGTGAATAATTCAGCATTAGCAGTGGATGAACATGCATTACACATTTAATGGCAGCGCCGGGGTTCAAATCACAGGGTGAAGCAGTCTGTCCTGAAATGTGAGGAAGGATTGACCCCTCTGACAACTGGGTGTGACGGCAATGAGCAGGAAAGAAATCGTTGCAGTTCTTTGACCTGTGTCAAAACTCCTCACATCATCAGTCCAAATGGGACTTTGTCTAACAGCCAATGTTTCTGCTCAGTGACACAGTTCAGATCATACAAGTGTGATTCCCTCATTGACTGTAAACTGAGCCACAAATGATGTGAATTAATTCAAAAGGGTCAGGAAAATGTTTTATATACAATCCATGGCATCAAATTCTGCTCATTTAAGTTGATGTAGTCATGACCAAGATAATTTTGATAAATTCTGAAATATTCTTAAGCGTCCAGGAGATGGTTCGTTAAAGAGAGCAAGGTACACCAAATAACATAAAACAGTGGCTTTGCTTTCACGCTGTGAGGGCTGCATGGTCACTAAACTCACTGCCAATCAGCATCACGACACCGATACGTACACTGTGTTTCCTACATGGACAACACCGGAGCACATGGGGAGAGTTTATATTACACACAGACTTAAAAAAAAGAGGTTGATGAAGAATATGTAATCTAAAGAGAAGTAGTTAAAGATGCACTATGTACAGTCTGGAGAGATTTTGGATGGAAACTATAGGTAATTAACAAAATCAAAGGAACAGCACAGAACAACACTGACAATGGAGGGGGGGGGGTGGCCGTAGATAAGAGTTGAGAGTGTTGCAGGATGATATGTGCATGTGTGCAAATCTCTATGTATCAGAATAAAAGCATGATTTTGCAGCGCCTGCTATTCACCAAAGGAGGTCGGCACTGGGCAGGTTTGGGGAGTGTTTTTTTTTCTTCTTCTTCTTCTTTTTCATTTTAGGGCAGCTGGGATTAAATGGGGATGAAAGCACTGTTCGCTGCAATTTAGCCACTGCCCAGCATCTTTGTAGCACGCTGGTTGGCCTCGTCAATCCTGGTCTTGTTGGAATCCGCCTGGAAGAGAAAGAGACCGTCTGTTAGATGAGGACGTTCCAGTAGCAAAGAAAATGTGTTGAAGAAGTGGTGTCAGGCAGGACATTGACATAAATACTGTACGTACTAAAGATTGTTTGACATGTGAATCAGATTTTCTCCATCTCACCACAGATAAATCCACTCTGATCAGCACAAGTGCCTCTGCTGTTTCATGACCTAAGGCTGAGCGTGTAATCCTTCCCAAATATCAGCCCCATACCTCTTCCACGCTCCCTTCTCACACCGTTACAGCCACTGTTTCTCTTCAACTGGGCGTTCCCTTTCTTCCTAATCATTTTCTTGAGTTTGTTTTTTACTACATTATCCACACCCACCTGGGGAATACTCAAGGATCAATGTCTGACTCCTTCCAGACAACTGCCATAGATGCACAGTGGAAACTAAGCAGTGCAGAAGATCCCGTGTGTCAGTGATTAGTGAATCTATATCGATTCGAGTCATGCACATCCACACGTTATATACACGGTATATTCACTGTGGTCTCAGATATGCAGTGAACTGTTGGCTTGTTGGCACATTAGTTTGCTCTGTGTTACATTTTTACAGAAATCTACACATTTCCTGTCCTTCACCCACACGTGAGGATTACACAGTACACAGCTCATTGTCAAGTACCTTCTCCATGATCCTGTCGATTTGGCGGTTCTGCGTGTCGATCTCCTGACCCATGTCCAGGGCCATGTGACGCAGATTGCCAATTATCCCGCCCACCTGCTCCAGGTTCTCGTCCATCTCGTTCTCCCGTGCGTCGTTCGTTACCCTGAAACACAGGTGGAGGAGGAAGGCCTATTAGTGTCAGAGCTACGCCACCACATCCACGTAGACGTATTGTTTGAAGTGGACACTGAAACAGCTGTAAACCAAGTCGAGTCACATTTAAAGAGGATTGTTCCAAGGACATCTGAAACCCACAGGATCACACGAGTTCTCATGAGGTCCGACCTGGACGTTTACAACCATTTCACTGACACTCTCGTTTGTGTCGTTGGGATCCTTCCGACCATGGATCGTTTCTACCAGCGTTTTACACTTTGTGAGCTCCCATATTCAGCAAACTACCCTCACCTGCGGATGAAGCCCCCACTGATGGCCATCTGCTCACGCTCGTCCACCACTCGGGCACCTGGCTGGCTGTTCACCACTCCGTCCTGGTTCCCTCCCCAGGCCTGGCCCCCGCCCTTAATCCTGACATAGACGCATTCGTCAGTCAGGACACTGTGAGGTGTTTCACTGTGTGTCAATGTTTATGTGATAATGTGTGCCTGTGTGTGTGTGTGTGTGTGTGTGTGTGTGTGTGTGCTGGAGGCTCATTTAGCCTCATTACTAAAACATGACTGTGTATATAACATGCAAATGATGTAATAAATGCACGGCATTGATCATTGAGCCAGTTTGCCTTCTAATATCAACATGTCAGCCATGTAGGAGAGTTACGCACACATGTTAGTAAATAATTGATCCAGCATGCAGATCAATTCTGTTTGAGCACAGCAAACTCACGTGTGGATTGTGTTATTTAGCAATTAAGGTCCTTTAAACATCCTTTAAACATGAGTACGCAGAGCACAAACACAGAACAACATAAACAGACTGGAGACAAGAGGACGCACACACACACACACACACACACACACACACACACATAAACATGCAATGTGAGAGGACATGCAAGGCAGACACACGTTTGACAGGGGGAAGGGGAAGCATGAAGAGATTGGATCATCATAACAAGATGCTCTAGCTATTAAAAGAAAGCCACACTGTTAGATTCATTAGATTGTGAAAGTCAGAAAAAAGAAAGTTACACAGTAGTGATCAGCCCTTCATTTCATCTGGATGGTAGGATGCTGTGTACAGTCAAATAGATGAATGTAATTCTTTTGTCTTCTTATGTGTGGAGCACAGGATGAGTGGAGGCTGCCACCTATTGTCTATGTTCAAGAATCACTTTTCAAAGCAGAATTATATTCTTGTGGTGGTAAATCACACCCATCCAATGCTCCGCGTAGTTCATGACAACAAGCAAGAATTATGTTTCTGATGCTATTTGACCCACGGCTGCCACTGAAAGAGTCCCATGAAACACATGACATAACCACAGGATTACATAACAGGTGCTTCATGGCAGGGAGGACCAAAGAGCTATAGACAAGACAAGATCTGACCCCCAAAATGGAAACAGCATGATCATGATATAACACCAAAAAAATGACTGCTGTTGAGTATCTAGAATAATAATAATAATAACAATAATAATAATAATAATAATAATAATAATAATAATAATAATAATAATAATAATAATAATAATAATAATAATAATAATAATAATAATAATAATAATAATAATATAAGGCACTATCCTGCACTCGGTTGAAATCCTGACAAATAAAGCTGCAAATAACAATAACTGATTAAGCCGTTGGTCTTTTAATCAATTAGCTTAATATGTTTTTGATCTTTAAAGTGGTTGAAAAATGTCAATCTGGTTTCCCAAACCACAAAATGATGCCAAAAGAGCAGGAGAAAATACATGCAACAAACCAACTAACCAACATACTTCTTTCTATCAGCCACTTGTGCTTTCTATAGCTCTGTCAAGGCAACACTACATTTATGGTCCCAGTGTTTGCTCAGACATGACCCAGTGGCCATAGTTTGGCAGCTGAGGAGGAGAGAATAAATCACACACGAGTCTGGCAAAGTTCCCAAATAAGTTTGCCAACTCTTGCATGATAGATAGCATCAAGTAGGACAGTCCTGGGGGAGGAGAGGAAGTTCATACATAATGTTCACATTTGTCTGGCTGTGAAATGTATAGCGCTGTTGAATCTTATCGGGAGCTTTCATGCGCCCCTCCACCACCCTTAAACTCTACCCCGAACTTGTCATGAACAATATTCCACTTTGACATTTGGTTAAACGTAGACTGTGACATCAGGAGACCAAAATCAAATGCCAGGACAATTTCAAATCCCAACTAGAATTTGATGCAGGACCCAGTTGATGTTGATGTTTTCTTGATTAAGGTGTTGAATCGCGTCATGAACGTCATGATGTAAACATTCACACAGCATGTCAGTGTCAGTGTGACATGTTGTGTAACGTCAAATAAACATCCTGACATGAATTCCACTGCCAGCTGGGACTAAGGTTGGGTCACAACTGTAATGAAACAGTGGATATTTTCATTCCAAATCACATTGTTGTCACATATTATTCTAACGATAAATACATTCTGTTATTTTGCAATATTGTCAGACTTAATGCTTGGACCCCTGATAATCACATGCAACTTAAAAACCAACCATGTTCTCATCCCTTGATGTCAAATAATGTTGCTCCCACCTATCTAGTCAATGTAAGACACACTTGGCTTTTCACAAAAAATTATTATTATTATTATTATTATTATTATTGCTCTGACTGGTTGGTACTTAACCAATGAGTGAAGGATCGATGGAGTTTTGGGGGGGGTCGACAGTGCAGGGGCGGAGTTTCCTTTTCAAAACGTCTTGAGAACACCTCCCAGACATTTACAGGTACGTCCTGTATGTCTTCAAGTATTGATGCCACCATTCATATCTGGCTGGTTTTCGACTTTAAAGAAGTCATGGGAGTGTTCTAGTTGTTGTTTACAGCTGGCAGTCAACGACAAATAAGTACAGAGTGTAAATATCTGCACACAGGTGACTGTATCCTGTTTCTTTGCTGTTTGGTCTTATTTCATAAGGTACCATTACCGACCTTGAGGTCTGGTGAGATTCAGACACAAATAAAACGACTGATGCTGTTTCAGGTGAAAAGTGACACATGTCATGTGTTCAGCTCTGGGGTCTTGTGTGTCTCGTGACAAATTGGTGAGACTTTACAGATCGACAGATACAGTCGTGCACTTGAAAGTGACACTATTTGACAGCCAAGGACGAGAACAAACCCACCAATCAATTACACAGTGATTTAGAAGACCCACGTGTACGTTGTTTTAAAAGCTAATTTTCAAAAGATACGACACAAATGAAAATCTTTTAAATAGCACGTCAAATTCCAATAAAGAACTAGTTATTGATTTAGTTGATATCCTGTGTCAGGGTGTTAGTGGTGCTTTGGTAAGGGGGTGGGGTTGGGGGTCGGGGGTGGTAAGGTGAGGCGAGGTAGGGGGTCCGTGGCCCACGACCCCTGCGGATGCTGCTACCTGCTGGGAGAGAATCTCTCATCCAATGTGGAATGAAGGGCTTCTGAGGAAATCAGCCATTGAAGCAGATGTGGCGTCAGACTGGTTACGATGTTCATGCGAGCACACACTCATTCTTAGGCAAACACACACACATGCAGTGATTATCTGGTGCCTGTGCAGCAGAGGGTGTGCCGTTGTGGCTACGGGCCTGACTGCTCACACCACAGTTCACCGTGCTCTATACACCAGAAGCAGGCAAATGGACAGAGGCACTCAAACACATGCAGTCGGGCAACACAGGCGGCACCTACTTGTTACAGGGACATGAACATAGACCACAGAACTGTCCTAGATTGTTCAAATTCTTTTCTGCATCCTTCATGTCCTTATTGATTTGGTCCATCCCCTCCTCGATGCGCTCCAGTTGCTCTGATTACCAACACATTGACATTTTTCCAGCAAAAGAACGAAAGCACATGAGAAGAGAAGAACAAGGGGAGGGGGCAGGTGGAAGTAGAGAGGGGGGAAACAAAGGAGAAGAGACAAAAAAGAGACATTGACTGTGACAAGAGAGACATCAGACATCACCACCACCAGCACTGGACAGGCGAGAGCACGGCGCTCCTGGCCGGTACCTACTTTTTAATACATGGGCATATCAGACCACAGCATTGTCCTATATCTTTTAAATCTTTCTCGGCCTCCTTCAGGTCTGCGTTGACCTTGTTCATGCCCTCCTCCACACGATCAAGTTGTTCTGGTGAGGACAAAGGCATGAGAGCATGAATTTGAAGTGTTTGGTTTTTAAGGATGGGCGCTCTACGAGACAGGCAAGGTGCAGAAGGCAAAGCAAGCAACAAGCTTCAACCTCTCTCGTGCTGTTCAAGCCGACATCTTTCTTTTGCCTACAGCTGCAGCTGATCTAACATCCTACGTCCATCCGCATAGACAAGAGTGTTTGATTTGATCAGTAGCAGCGTGCTTCCAGAACTGCAACTGCACACAGATGTTATCTCCGTCACTTTGACCATCCGATGACTTGAACACAGCAACGGGAGCACACAGGTAAAAAATCAAGACTTAGTCCTCTGATGACGCCCAGAGAACAAATTAGAGGAGATCAATCAGAGGCAGCAACTGGTGAAAAGTCAGCGTGGATGACTGACGAGCAATCGATGAACACAAATCACATGATAAAGTGTCTCATGAAATCACCGGTGCGTTCTTACTTAGACCATCAATAGGAAACCGAGCTATAAAGAAAAGCTGATCCAAGGTCAGATCGTCACTCTGGCTTGTTAATGGCAATTACAGGAATCTTCATCAGCACAAAGTGGCATGTTGTCCTCCAGGAGAAACTCTTCGTAAAGCAGAGGACACCGAAGATAACGAAATGCAGGTTCAGGTTCTGTTCAAGCTCCCGGTGCTACTGATCCCCACCTAAAAGACACATCTGATCGTTGTGTCTAAAAGTCACAGACGTCTTCCCGTGTTACAGATGGAGAGCGTCGACCTGCTGTGACGTCTCAGACATCCAGCTGAACTCATGCCCCCTCTCGTTTTACGTGGATGTTAATATTGTAAGGAGCCGCCACACAGGAACCTACCATGTCTTATCAGTTCTTAAAAATCGACCATTTCTGCTGTGGTATATGATTCATATGCTTTAGTTCACCAGCAACACAACAACGTGAAATGCGTTCAAGTCCAAGCCCAGAATCTAGTGAGACTACAACTAAATTAACTACAACTACATTCTCCTCTCCATCAGAGTATGGAGGGACAGTTTTGTCCATTTTCCTCTTTACTGGACACATTGAACCATTTATTACTGACTGTTTAGAACATCAATGATGAACCCAGAAAAGAAAAAAACACTCCAGTCCTTCCTCACCCTGATGCAAACTTACCGTCCAGCAGTGTTTCATCTCGTACATAAAATCATTCACATCTGACCCTGACAACATGGGACCGAGAGACTAGACTGCTCTTCTGCATCAATGGAACTTTAAATAAACAGATGAATGGCTTGTAGAGTCCCAGCTATGTCTGAGGCCTGGCTAAGGTGGAGGTGACATCCATCAGCCCTGCATGATGGGGCATTAGTTCAGGTGAAGTGAGTTCAGGTGAAGTGTAAGTGACAACACTTGTCACTAGTGTCACTACCTGTCCAACCTGAGTGAGGTCCCACCTGCCTCCTGCCGCCAAAATTGTGGCTGTTTGATGTTTGACACTTTAGAGCCGGCATGAGGTAAAAGTCAGGGTGGCAGTCATTGAGCTAGAAACGTATTACATGGATCCTTATTACGATGGTCTTGTTTGTTTGTGTCCCATGTTCATGGACACAAACGAGACGGACGCTGACTGGATGTGTGTGTGTGTGTGTGTGTGTGTGTGTGTGTGTGTGTGTGTGTGCGCGCACCTAGTTGTCTTCATGTTTTGGGGACGTACGTTTGTACATTCTAGGATTCACCTTTCACCTTTTGTGGAAAAAAATAAAATAAAAGACCTCCGTCAGAAGCCATTAGTCTGTCACCTTGTCTGTCGTCAGGTTAAATTTAGTGTCGTCTCGTGTTCTGCGTACTTCATGTTTTATTCTGATAGGCCGTGTTATTCCTCACGTCTTGCCTGTCTGATGACCCTCCTGCCCTCATGGGTTTCAACAATGTCTTCCCCTCCTTGTGTATGGAAGTTGTGCTCCCCGTCTGTGCCAGATTGTCCCCTCCGTTCATCCGTGACCTTTCCAGCGTTTCGACCTTGTGTTCTTGTTTCTTGTGATTTGATCGCTCTGGCTCTTCTCATTGAATTTACTGGTTATGGCTTCGGACTGAATAAACAGATTTGTTGCGCCCTCCTCAGGTCAGACTCTGCACCCACATAAATCATCAAAGTGGAGGATGTCGTCAAGGTGATGTCCTCTGAGGTGTTGGTAACCCACTTGTGTGTGTGTGTGTGTGTGTGTGTGTGTGTGTGGTGTAAAATGACATACACTGTATTTCTCACAGTAAGTATCATTTGTTGAAGTGATTTAAATTCCATTACAAATGTGACACATCGTCATAGTAACCGGCCTGGGTGGCTGAGGAGAGGAGGGGGCAGGGAATGAGAAAAAAGCTGGAGTTTGCAAGAATGGACACAAGAGAGTCAGAATTACCGTTGGATCTCTTCAGGCAAAAGAAACGAGGGAAAAAATAGAGGTCAGGAGATGAAGGGAAGGAGAAGAAGAGCGAGGGCTGATGGGACGGGAGAGAAGAAGAGGAGAAGACAGATGGAGGACATTAGCTGAGAGGCAAATGTAATTTAAGTCTGTGAATTGATTGCTGGCCTGTGATAAAAACAGTGGCAGCGACCTCTCGGGTGGGTAAAGGAAGGCAGGAGGAAGAAGAGGGGAAGAGTGTATGTGTTCCTTTGACAGGCCAATCAGGCTGATTGTTCTCTGTGGAATGAAGCCCACAGTTCCTTTGAGTCTGATAATGTGAGCGTACAGTAATTTCTGTCAGTTTGGACATACATTGATTATTGGAAACCTTGAGGAAATAGTTTAGATTATTTGCAGTGTTCATGTTTGTACAAAAGCTGTTCAACTGTGCATATTTGCACAAATTCTCATCTTGGTGAGGGTGCCGTCAGAGAAGTCACTGGGGAATTCATCATCGAGGGAACATTTTTAGACACGACTTGGGAGGTAGAGTTGCTGTCTAGTAATGTGAAGCTTCCTGATCCTCCTCATGTGTTGAGGTGACCTTGGTCTTAATGAGCAGATTGGCACCGTGTCAGTGTGAATACGTACTATTAAAAAAAGGATGCTTTTCAATGTAAAGTTGACCCAGGTCCCACAGGTAAACAAGGGGTTAACAAGTGAGCAAAGTATGCTGTTTTAGTAATTGCAGACTGTCACAGATTGCAGATGTTGTTGTAGTTCTGACATATTTGGCTCAACCTTACTAGTTGACGCATTCATTTGCTGCACAACAGTCAGTAAAATCTGTCCATACTCTAAAAAAGACTTGCTTTAAAATAATTCTGTCTAAAAAACGTTTGATAAATGATGTTGATGTGAAAATAAAATGTGTAAAGACCCACATACTTGTCATTTACACTAAACAAGCTTCTTCAGGTCCTAGCATGCATCTGATTAACATTGATTTCTTGTAATATCACCTTTGACCCTTCCAAAAGGAAGCCATGCTGATTCGGGTTCAGAGTGCTATTCTATTTGTTTGCAATAAATGATCTATTTGTTACAAAGCATATTAACTATTGTGGTCAAACGTGTTAAGCAATGATTCATCCATTAAACTTCATGAATATGTGTTGAAGCAGAGCAGAAGTCCAGCTCATCAGCCAGTAAAATCATATCAGATAATGTTAGAATTAAAGTCTTGGCAGAATCCCATGACAAAATCTTCCTCACAAGTAATTATGAAGTCATTCAGGTCATTTGTGCTGTTAATTGGACGACATCATTTTACTGGATGTTCTGCTGTCTCTCCCTACAAACAGCAGGAAGTAGCAGCAAGAGAAGATGGAGCAGATTCCAAGAGAGGATTAGGGATCCCTCCCAACCAACTCACCTCCCTGTTCATCCAACATGACCAGAGTCCTGATGCCGGCATCTTTACTCTGACAGACAGACAGGAAGAGGGGTGGGAAGAGGAAAACAGGAAAAGAAGAAGTGAGAAAAAAGAGGAAGAAATGTTTGTTAACATGAAAGAACAGAGGAGAGTCTTCAGGGCGTGTCCAGAGTTTGAAGTCAAAGGAATAGTTCAACACATTTTGAATTTGACATGTCTGATAAACTGTGATTTTGTTGTCCAGAGACTTGTACGGTATGTGGACTCAGTCTGCTGTTATAATCCATTCTTCATTCATTAATTCATCTTCTCTTGCTTATTCCGGTTGCGAGAGCCGATCCCAGCTGTGAACACGCAAACATCAGGGGTCACCAGCGCATCGCAGGGCCACATGAAGGACAGACAACCATTCACACTCACATTCACACCTACGGGGGATTTAGAGTGACCCATTCACCTCAGCATGCTTTAGGAGGAGGGAGGAAGTCAAAGAACCGGGAGAGAATCTACACAGACACTGGGAGAGCACGCAAACGCCACATAAACATAGAATCAGGGACCTTCTCGCTCTGAGGTTCTAACCACTGTGCTACCGTGTTGCCCTATTGTGTGTATTCTACTAAGTAGAATACTGCACCTTCATTATTATCCCACTTTTTAATGTAAACGCAGTAATAACAAAATATCTGTGTAAAAGTGGCCTTAGTTTGAGTTGTATACATGTGAATTCTAAATCGCTTAAAACTCACAAGGGACCTACAGAAACATAGATACAGTTTGTGCCCATACGTTCCTACAAAGAGTCACCAAACAGCATGTGGTGTATTTATAACAGGGACTGGTTGACAAAGCTCCACGAATGAAACATTCTGATTTGGCACAAGCATACACACACCCACACAACCACACACACACACAGCATATCACAAAATAACACACTTCACTAAGCACACACTAACCGCATTAACCACCGTGCACACAACAAAACAACAGCTTAGTGCTCGCCACGAGCCCGAGGCTTCCTCCGACATGAAAGTCCAAAGGCCGTTCAGCTCCTGCATCAGCTCTTTTGGATCAATGTGTGTTCCGACCTCTGACCTTCTTGGGTAGATGGAGACCAGAGCTGGGGGCCAGTTTCTGACTCTGGTGTCAGCCTTTGGATCTGCTGGTAACAAAGTGCTCAGATAAATGCTCTCTTACAGATTAATAATTATATAATAATCCTCAGCTTGCTGAGGCCTTGTTTGTTTGGTCCAGCTAGGGATCATGGGAACTCTCAGACCCGTGAGGGCAGCAGTCATTGCTCTAGAACGGCAGGACAGGATATGTGACGGCGCCAACTGGCATGAAGTGAGGAAGTGACCTCACTTTCTTTCTGCA
>CAAKHB010007864.1:27610-45965 GCA_901007665.1 Aeoliscus strigatus
TCGGAACACCACCCCCCCCACACACACACACACACAAACACACAAACACATGGTGTAAACATACTGTATGGTGACCTCCCTATTGTCTCGTTTTGTCCACAATTGATCAAATATAAAGTATATCTCTTCCTCATAAACACAGTGAATAAATGATTATAATGGATGATTAATTTAGTAGTTACTTAATGATGTATCAGGGTAATATCGTAGCATACAACCACATCATAGCTCTGATCATATGAGAAGGCAATTGGAAGCAGAGATAAGTAAAGGCCTGCTGAGACGATTCCATCTCTGTCTTCTAACATCCTTTGCAGGTTGCTGCGGTATCAAACCCTCCCAGACATTCATTTTGAGGACGTGTTATCTGCCGTCTGAAGTGTATATCGCTGTGCAGATCTCACAGGATGCATGTGCGTCCTGCTCCAACTGCCCGGCTGCACTTATTCAATTAACGTAAGCTTTGCTGCAGCATTAGCCTTTTTGTGACAGAGGTCAAGGAGCATTAGCACGTGATTACTACTTCTTCAGTGAAGGAAGAAGACATTTCCTCCCCTAATAAAGCCCAGCGTGTGCCAAAAACAGAGTGAGAGCAGTTTTCAATGTGAGGACATTGGACAGCGGTGGTAAGAACTGCTCAATGAAAGTCTCTGTGGATTGAATGTCTGAAAACAGGACATAAACTTAAGTAAACCCAGAGACTGTTTTGTAAAAGAAGAGGAGGCGTGTTGAGGCTCATCCATAATCCATGCTGCCTTATTGTTTCATTGCATGCTATATGCGTTTATTTCCCTACAGAGTGAGACACAGAGCGAGCGCGACAGAGAGACGGCCACGTTGTCAGCCAAACACAACAATGTAGGAGTTTGTGTCGTTCACTGGTTTTCAGCAGCAGAGCCGCAGTCTGAGAACTGCACTAAAAAATACCTGAGCTACCAAGAATCTAGTGTTATTAGCAGCGAGTCTGTTGTGTTGGTTTGAATATTGGAGTTCAGTCTGCCTGACTCATTGATCCCTCATCTGACTGAGGTTTATGGAAGATAGAATTCATGGCTCCGACCAAGAATCAGAGGTATCAACTGCTGAATAGCTTTGAATTCTTGCTGCTGTCCGTGGTTCTGAAGTGTCACACAGCTTTGTACATGCACCTTCTTCTCTCGGTTGCTCCCTCTTGGTTCTCTGAAACATACTCAGTACTGTATCACAGTATATTTAAACCATCACTGTGTAGCTGCAGAAAGGCATCGTGACATTTAGTATTCCTACACTGTTGTTCATGCATTCACAATCATTAAAAAGTGTCTCTGGAAATTCACCCAAGAATAAGCTGCAGGCACAAGAAAACATTTTCACTTGAGGTGCTTGACTCACTGTTGGTACCAGAGCAGACACCAGTCTGAGCTATTCAGTGTTCAACCATATATCAACAGCAAAACCCCACCAAGTCCTGAAGAAACAGGGATTCAGTTAGACTGAAAGCTCGTCTGCAGTTACAACATGATGCACAAAGAAGCCATACATGTGGTCATAAGTCACTCACTCTGATGTACAGCCAACGCAGGAAAGGAAATGTGCATCAGCTGCGTTACAGAAATCAGGTCGGATTCAGGTCGTTAACGGAGCCTGAAGCTGTTGGTGTCCTTCAATGCTCATTCCCACTCTTCTACTCTCACTTCTTCTATTTAAATAAAGCCAATATTTTCCTGGGAAAATTCTTTGTATTGGAGATGTTTAGCTGTTGAAATTCTACATCAGCTGTAGCATATACAGCAGTGATAAACCAGAATAAACTTAAATTTATTGTTTATTTGCTTATTTCATTCATAGACCATTCTAATGAGACAAATTGAATCTAAAATCTGCAGTTATAACTCTGATGTCCTGGAGCATATTGTCTTATCTTACCAACATTGTTGTCTCATTATTCATTTCTTTAATTTTTACCATTCACTTTTTATTTTATGCTGTTATGTTGTACATTCATTTTCTGTTATTGTATTGCATTGTTATTGAGTATCAGTGGCTCTGGTGATGCTCTATATATTTCTGTGTTGGTTTTGCTGACGTACATCAGGGTTAAGGGCGCGTTCGTCCATCCACCTGTTTCAAAATTAACATGCCACCCGCTGCCTGTGGCATCGTCTCAAAAGGTCAGACACCGATCCCACTGCAGCGAGAGGGTTTGTATATTCCAGAGATCACGGTCCAGGTCAGGGTCAGGTCTCTGCTGTGTGTCTTTACTTCAGGACAGAAGGCTGGCTCCCAGGTGCATTGCATTCAAAACACAAACCACATGCCACATCATGACCACCACTGACAAATGAAGGAAACAGTTACCAACGGCAACATCATCATCATCATCATCGTTGTTGTTGTTGTTGCTGTTGTTGCTGCCAAGGGAATGACCCCGATTCTCTGACTGGAAGTAACACTCAAGTGGAGACTGTGGGTACAAAACGCTTCCATAGGCAGAATCACCGTTTCAGAAGAGAAACATACAGATGGAGTAAAGGACGGGGATAAAGGTCCAGCCCAGCGTCAGTGGGTGAAATATCGATATGTGTGGAATCAGATGTACATATTTGCTCTGAGTTGTAGATGTGTCGCTCTGTCAGACTCACCTCTTCAACAAGAGCCAGCATACGCCGTGTGCTCTCCAGGGACTGCAGGGGAAAGACGGAGTACATCATTAGTTGAGTGACCACCAGGAGCCAAACAGTATTTAATTTGTATGTAATATCTGTTCAGACGGATGAAGCATAACAGGGCTGTGTAAAACATAAAACAGAGTTAAAGCTGCAGATGATATCGTGGCTCACAGCACAGGCTGGGCAGCGCGTGTGGATTCTTTCAATTAGACGTACAAAAGGTTCCCAGACCAGGCTCCAGATGAGTTTGAAAAAATGCAAAACTTTTGTTGTGACAGTACAACTGATCGTTTCCTTTCCTTTAACACTTTTTGAAATGTATTTATTTTGGTTGTACACACTAGCCATCTGTTCTACAATGAACGTGACTTCTAGTCCACATACACACCCCCACATACCACCGGTGTGTTGTAGCTCGGGGTGCTGATGAATGATGTCTGATTACCAGTAATTATTCTTCTTCTCCCCTTGGACTCGTCTACAATCCTCTTCGTTCGTCAACCTCGGTTTTTCATTTTAATCCTTGTTTCACCCTTCATTCCCAGTTTCTCCTTTGCCTCTCCACAGCTCTGACTCTTCTTCCAGGCCTGCATCACTTATTTCTGTCTTCCCTCGCTCCAATCACATCGTCGGATCCTCCCGACCCTCCATTATCTCCTCATGAATGTTTGATGAGGCCATTTGAGCTGCTCTATTATTCCGCCACACAGATTACCTCCTCCTCCTGAGCTTCTCTCTGCTCATTAAAAAGGGCAAAGTTCTTCCTTCTTTAAAAAGCTGTTTTGGATGAAAACGCTCCAGAGAGAAAAAGAAGTAGAAATGACTAAGACAAAGGAGGTCACTTTGGAGGAGCTGTGTCCATTAGCCTGACGTTTTATGAGGACAGACTTTGAAATGTCAAAGTGAAATAAAACAAATGTTGTCCCATTTTACTGTTTTTTTTTCTGTCCTCTGTTGCGTCCAGTATTACTGCTCCTTTTTTGCTCCTTTTACTGACAGAAGTAACTCAAATCTCAGATGACTAACGGGCTTGAGGTGGATTGGGTTTCAACTCACTTTCAAATAAAATATAGAAAATGATGTCTTACTGTATATGCAGGTGGTGTTTATATTTTCAGTTCAACAAATAATTAATTAAGATAAAGTAGATATAAGGCTGGACAATGGTGTTTGGACAATTGTGGCACTAAAAATATGTTTAATATTTTTGGCAAATTATCATAAAAGCCACACTTTACCTCAGTGACAATGATCAGAAAACAACATATTTCTGAAATCTAAATCAAGCAGAGTAATATTGACACACACATGTGTGTATAACAATATATATAAAAAATAAACAGTATTATCTGTTGGTAAAGTCACAGCTGGGTGGTGTAAGTGGGGTATTCATGCAGGTACCTCATCAGCTATCTGGTCCGCACGTGTCTGCAGGTCGGCCAGCTCATTGCGCATGTCTGCTTCGTCTGCCATGTTTCGTGTTGAACTTTGACCTCAAAGGGGAAAAGCTGAGGACAGAAAAGGATGGTTGTTATAAAGAGGTCGTAGACAGTATCTAATTCCTACTGAGAATGTGAAAGTTGACAACAGGAAAGTTCATGCGCAGTACAAATACAGGTAACAAAAGGGGAAGGAGACATAGACTTCCAATGTCAGTGGAGTGTTTTCACCAAGTGGCATCAGCTCCTCCAGAGCCTGAGCAAGCTGGGGACCCCCTGTGCTTGGAACCTTGATCCCACTCCCCATGGCCAACTGTCCACGTGAGGGGGAGGGCATTGGAGGTTTATTGTACGATGCCTCCTTGAACTTGTTGGAACGCATTGAAAAACATTTCATACAACAATGTTCTTCCTGCCAGCTACAGTATGTACTGGATGCTGAAGTTGTACGGTGACAACTTGGATTCCCATCTCTGCTCACAGCGTCAGATTTAGATTTTCTGAGAATACAGGTTATTGGATGATTAAATGTCCAAACTGTGGAGGTGTGTCCCTTCAGCCAAAGGCTGAATTCAGCACAAACAGACTGCTTTAGTACCCCAAACAGTGAGCAGGATAGTTACATTGAGCATGACTGAGCACTTTGCTGTAATGGGACACACTGTACTTTGACCCTCGTGGACCTGAGAGGAGACGTGTCTGCAGACAGAACAAATGTTTGAGTGAGGTTTGTCTTTACTGAAGATGAAACAAGATCATACCAAGGAAGGACTTGATCTTTTTCTGAGAGGGTGTGACACCGTCCTCCATAAGATCAGTTTCCATCACTGAGGAAATGACCTGGACCCTGTCAGCGTCAGTTGACACATCATGTTCATAGACAATATGTCCCTGAAAGTTCACATTTGTCCTGAGTAAGTTCTTGGGGGCCGTGCTTACACAACTTACTGAAGAGGATTTCAAACCGTATTTGAAATGCTAGCACATCCTCATGATAACAAGGCAGGCAGCATCATGAAATGATGGTAGTCTGTAATTCACAGAGACCCATGGGCGTTTTGTTTCTTCACCCTCTGCCAGACCCGTGTTAACATAGCCAGAGTAGCGGTCCATGGCGTTGGAAATGGTGTTGCCTCACGAAGCTGCCTGGCAGTCTGACAGATCGAAATGAGGGAGTACATCTTAAATTGTGTAGTGTTCAACTGCGGAGAGTCCACACATACACCGCAAACTGGTGCTTTCCAAACAAGCACCAGCTGGGATGCCCACCCACCCACTCTCCTGTTCCTCGATCTCTGATTGAACTCGTCAGACAAATGAATGCTTTGGATCTATCTCACAGTCCAACTTTCCTCATGTAAAGACATCCTCATATCTGATGATCCGTTGCAGCAGCTTGGTCTTCCAGTGATCTGAAACCTCACATGAATCAATACTGACTCATCACCTAAACTCAGTTCATGCAGACTGTCATCAACACTGTGACATGAAGGTGCACTGGGGTCCCTTTCCACTCATATGATTCTGAACTGTGACTTCCACTTCATCAGCTACGTGTAAGTGGACCCATTAGCTACTTTGTGTTGGAAACAGTTTTATCAGACGTGTTCTGATCATTCATCTGCAGACCATCTACTTTTACGGGTTCAACCACACAGCTTCAGCATCAGTTTTATGTAGCGGCTGCAGATGCAGGTCACTAACCACATCACACCAGGTCTAACTTGTTGTAAAGGTCAATAAGTCATGCATGGGGGTACAGTAGTTAGCTCATGTGAGGCTCACACAGCCTCTGATACAATCCCCTCAGACTTCTGCTGGAAAAATAGGGAAATGTTACCCACAACCTGGCTCATGGGTGTGTCACACTGACTCAGGCCCCCCTTACCACAATGCACAAGCAGAACCATGGATACGTCATCAACACAAACAACATAGACAAAAGTGCAAACGCCCAGTGTCATTACGAAAATGTGCAAACAAACCAGCTGCACACACACACACACACCTCAGCACACATCAAGAGACTCTTAGCAAGAAATCTTAGTATTTAGCACACAGATTGAGATACACAATTGTCCTCCCACAGGGGGATTTAGTGCCAATGATAAGCTCCAGAGCAGCTCTTCCTGAAGATTGTCTGCTGAGACGACTGGAGTGATTTTATTCTCTCTCCGACAGATCTGTGGCTATTTCTGTTCTTATCTGTTCCCATTTATCTTGCAGCTGAAAAGATTAATCAAACAAACAGCTTTGACACTAATTGAGTCATGTAGACAGCAACAGCGTCCTTCAGGAAAAGGAAGAAAAGAACTTGAGTCCCGCCTGTGTTCCTTGGGAAGGTTCAAAAAGGTTCTTGCAGCAAATTACATGAAGCCCCATTCTCAGACCTGTTCATGACGGCTGCAATCATTTTCTTTATCGAGTCATTTGTAAATTCTTCTCTTAATTTGTCATTCATTAAACAAAAAATGTCTAATTACATCATAACACCCCTCCATGTCCTGTCCACAAACCAAAGATATTCAGTTTACTATACTGTATCAGAGAGCAACAACAACAACAAAATATCCTTTAAGGGCATTTTTTCATGAGAAAAACACTCAAAATGATTAACAGATTATCAAAATATCTGACAGGATGAAACAGTTTGAAAGTAAAACGTTGCTGACTGACTCCAAGTGAAATCCCAAGTCATGCGTTATTTACGGTTTTAAAACACCACCAGAAGTTCACGACACAAATCACTCTCACTGTGCGTGCACTTGTCTGGACACAAAAACATTACTGCTAAAAACTCCCTGAGTGCCAACATTCCCCCTGCTGACACTGAGTTCCTTCCTCAGACAACCACACTGCCAAAAAGAGGAAGCACAAGCTCCATCGCTCAAATGCTTGGAAAAGAAATGATGAGGACAGAGACAGGGGTGTCTATTTTTGTTCCTCTGACGTTCTACCAGACAGCACTTCACACAGACACACACCGAGGAGCAGGCGGTGTGGTCCATGAAAAATATATGTGGCTGTTACTCTGCAGGCTGACAGAGATCCTCTCTGCTGCTGCTGCTGCTGCTGATGATGATGATGATAATGGTGATGATGATGGTGATGCTGAAAGGAAATCTTCATTTTCTCTTCCTCCTCCTCCTCTCACTCTGCTGCTGGTTGTTTGAGCCGTTAACGAGGCAAATAGTCCTCTTTGCTCCAATCAGTCTCATTTGTGTCAAAAGTGGTTTTGCTTCGATTGCACAAACAATTTTTGTTCTAACGTGCCTCGACGCTGATAAAAATAAATGGAGTATCTCAGCTCAGAGACCGGGAAAGTGTTCAGTGAGCTGGTCTGCAGCAGCATTGGGACCACTGACATCGGAGTCACTGCAGCTGAAGAAGAACCAGATATGATGAACATGTTCTTTTAAAGTTGCTGTGGTCATTCCTGGGTTGTGCACATGATTCAAACGGTCCTTGCTGGTGGTGAGTTATGAGGGTCGTTTGGGGGTTTCAGATGTTTTCAGGCCTTCTGATTGATGGATGAGGAGACACAAGGTCAGTTAGATGTTTGATAAAGTATCTCCGTGCTTGTCTGTCTCCGTTCCAGCACAGTCATCAGGCTGGTTAATAATTAAGGATGGAGCAGAAAAACACTGTTGACGGTCCTTCCCTTTTTCTTTAACCCTCTCTCCATCCCTCTCTCTGGGCGTACTGTCGAGCGCTGCGGCTGGTGCGCAGATGCTCTTTCAAATATTTATGTCCGACATTTTATGTTAAATATTCAGCTGAGCCTGTAATCCAGAGCGGGCAACATTACCAACACGGGTGTCATCGGAGCAGCAACGTCACAGGAAGAGCTACGATCAGCCCTGCGCCCATTTTCTACCACTCCGTCGGTGCACGGAGCAGGAGCAATCAGCTCAGTTACTGGTCACCAGCCAATCACAGGGCTGATGCTTGTGACGGACACATTTTCCCAGTCACGTTCTCACCTGTGGACAATCTGGAGACGACAGTGAACCAAACTGTATGTTTTTGGCCAGTGGCAGTAACTGGAGAACTCGGAGGAAAGGCTCAAAGAGAACATTCCAACTCCAGCCAGCAGGTTCAAACACAGAACCTTCGAGCTGTGACCACTCCATCACCATGCCAATGCCCTATTATAAAACAGATTAACTGTGATACGCTCAGGTTAACACTGCAGAGAGACAGAAGGAAAACTGATCTGGTTCTAACTTAAAATAATAAATGATTGCATATGGGAGGCAGCCAGGAGGGGTCCCAGGAGGGGTCCCAGGAGGGGTCCCAGGAGGGGTCCCAACAGACCCAAAAATCTGCTTTTACACTTAAACTAAAACACTTTATTTCAGACCAACAAAGTGGACAAAACACGTAGACTGTATTTTATTCTTTAAAACGATGGCCATGTAGTAGTAAAGGCATTTGATTTTTATACCAATCCTACGATGTGCCTTGGAATATTTTTTGGACATCTTGCCAGTTTGTGCTGATTTTTTTAAATTTGAATTAATTTGAAATAGTCTATATGTGATTAACAGTATCTAATGTGGAACCAGGTTCAAGTTGACATCTGAACCCAGGTGATGACGTAGTGAAGTAAGGCCGCAAAAAATCAACAATTAAACACTGTGTTGTGTCACTCACTCTGTCCAAAAGGTTCAGACCTCCATAGACATCCAATGTTTCTCCACTAAGTATGTTATTGATTGCTTGTTCACTGGCTCTCTGTTTGCAGCTGCTTCCTGTTCACTCACATCCTCCCGCAGCCTCTCACACACCATCACTCTCGGCTACACTGTGTTTCAGTCCATCAGTGTACATGACGTGGGTATTGCAGGTCTTCGGGTGCAGTGTAGCAGTGTTCTCTGACCAGCTGATCATTTCACCCATCGGTACCAAATCAAATACTTCCCTCTCTCAGGTCTTAAATCTTCCTGTCAGGGTAAACCTGAGGCGATTAGGCCCAGATATTGACTTGTTACTGTTAGAGCACAATAATGAATCACTCACATTGTTTGATATGTGATCGATCCCTTTTTTAGAGTATTTTTGGAAAAAAATGATTCAAGCTCATTAAATGGATATTGGATATTTTCCTGTTTCTTTGCAGTTCATGACAGTAAACTGAACATCTCAGGTTTCTGGACAAAATAAGACATCTGAGGTGGTTGTCCTTTGACGTCTTCCTGGGGTTGGGAAACCTGACTGTTCACAATTTGAAACAAAATGATTAATCGAGAATAACAGCTAAGGCTGTGACGAAGAAAGAACAGGTTGAAAAATACATCTCCCTCTCTCCTCATCTGTCCATCCGTGGCTGAAAGTCACCTCCTCTTTAACGTGCTCAACATGTTTCATAGACCGGACCACGAAAGGCGAGCTGACATAACACAGGGTGAGACTGCCCCCCTCCCCCCACCTGCGGCCCTGCTGGCTGTCACTTGTTTGACTGACAACTGCTGTAAGGCCTCGACTGCCAGGCTCAGCTCACGGAGAGATTAGAGTCAGAGGGGAAAGAGGATTTACTCGCCACTGTTTTCTCTCCTCTCGCTCACACTCTCTCTTCTCTAACTCTTCTCTTGTTCTTTATTTCGCTTTGCCCCTTCTCCTCCCCTCGTCCAGACAGCGGATATGATGCAAATAAGGTGTGTATCTGGTGTATATCTGGTGGTTAGGCCTGTCAGCAACTGCCCACCCCTTCTATAAAAGCACTGTCTATTCATGTTGCCATAGTCTTCAGTGCTGGGAGAGGCGAGGGGTCTACCTTGTAAAAGGGAGGCGGTACTGTGTATGGTCTCCACAGCCCTTCCTGACACAGCCACTGACTGGGAGTCAGAAGAGGCTGCTGGCAGAAACAGTGGTGAGGTGCTGCTGTGGACTTTGCCCTCTCACAAACACAAAGACCTGTTTAGAAGTGGCACTTCTGAGCAAAGATGCAGGATTGAACAAAGACATTCATTCATTCATTCATTCATTCATTCATTCATTCATCTTCTCCTGCTCTGGTTGTGGGTCGCGGGGCGTGCTGGAGCCGATCCCAGCTGTCAATAGACTGACGGTACGTTACACCCCGGACGAGTCGCCAGCTCATCACAGGACCACGTAAAGGACAGACAACCATTCACACACACATTCACACCTATGGCAGTTTAGAGGGACCAATCGACCTTAGATTGCTTTTGAGGTGGGAGGAAGCCGGAGTACCTGAAGAGAACCCATACAGACCAGGGAGAGCATGCACACTCCACACAGAAAGACCCAAGGCCACGAAGCGAACCAGGGACCTTGTTGCTACGACGCAACAGTGCTAAGCACTGCACCCCCGTGTCTTCCCTGGACGAAGGCGTTCTTGTTCAAATAGCCTCCTGTGACAAACCAGCTGTCTGCTGTGACAAACCAGCTGTCTGCTGTGATAAACGGCTGCAGCTCTGAGTCGCCTTCAGTCAGGCGTCCTCTTCCGTTCAGATAAACAAAGACCATTGGTCTGTGCGGACATTGTTTTGTTGCCATCAGGGAATCCAGGTCAACTTGTCAGTTGTTCAGTGGTATGTTTAGAGGCACTAACTTAATCTGAGGGATTTTTTTTTTTTAGGATAGCTGATGCACATTTTCCTCTTTCATAAATCGTTCAGCGTTTGTGCGGATTAGTTAGAGAGACGATGGGGTGGTAGATATGAGCATATTTGCGCTGCCTCTTTTGTAGCACACATTTCTTTGCATTGTTTCTGAACTGAACAGTGTGTGTGTGTCAGGTTTTTGTATAGAACAACATATAACACAAATCTTACCTAAAGAAATGATATATGAGGCTGGATGCCCCTCTCTCTGTCTCTCTGTCTCTCTGTCTCTGTCTCTGTCTCACAGTGAATCAGCTGACATACACAAAAACACTGACACACACAGACACCTATCACCTTCCTGCTAAACAACATCCTGTCGCTCCTGTTCCCATGTTTCTGTGACTGCACTGTTGGTTTTCATTGTTCAGGCTGTTTGGACATACAAAGAGAACACATACAGGCCTGAATTATGGACAAATACATTTTCACTTCAAGTCAATGACTCAGACGTTACAGAACCTTTTTCTTGCTCCTTACTGCTGTTATGTCGTTCATTGTTCATTTTGTTCATGGAATCATACATACTACACACATACAGAAGGCATATCACCAATCAAAGATAGATCATTACAATCAAAAACAACCTGCAGATACTTTGTGCCAAACATGATCGTGTTTACTTGATATTTATCTGTCACCTTATTCCTTAAATCTTCTTTTAAATCATAAAAAGATCTGTCACTGTGGTGGTGAGGTGAACAGGATTACAGTCTTCAATTCACCACTGACTACATTTGAAATATTATACAGCTTGACTATATTAACTGTGCGTAACAGCCTCCCGTCTGATGACCTGAACCTCATAGTGAGGTCACAGTCAGGATAAGCAATAATCACATTAATAGGGAATATTCTGATTAGTTAGGCACAAATGCAATTCATTCAATCTACCTTGTCAAATACTTCAACCAGTAACACATAATAATACGGCGACAAAAACTGTATTTCGAGCTGCAAAATATAATTAACTTTTGCCATTTGGGATATGATCCTAATTTACACACACACACACACACACACACACACAGTATGTCTGTGCTGACCTATAAACAGTTAACACATATGCCAGGCCAGAGAGCATGATGGGAGCCTGAGGGCGAAAATATACATGCATTTCACCCAGTACTGAAGTAAGAAACGGGCACACACACACACACATGCCGTACCTCCGTATAATTTCTTTGTTTGTAATTTTCCCGTTGTGATGTAATAAAGGCGCATTTATGTTACAATTAGATAAGATGATCAACTAAACATGCACAGCTCAGTCAGATTGAAAATGTTTCGGTTTTGTTTTGTGTTGTTGTTGTAGTCTCGGTTGGGGAGGGGTGGGGATGGTGGGGATGATGGTGATGGTGGTAATATGACTTCCAAATCTCATTTACAGCCATCCTGGCCTCAGTTACAAACATGAACGGTACGAGGCAACACACCTCATACAGAGCTGGACGTGTGCCCATGGCAACGCCTGCCACAGCAATATGGTGTCATCGAATTAAAACTTTCCCTATGGAGAGAGAGGATGGACACACGGACAGAAATCTGCTGTGGAAAATCACTGAGGAAATCAGGAACACATAACTCAAATTACACTAAATGCCAAAAAGAAAAAATCCTAGTCATAATGCCCCCAAATTGTCGATTAATTCTGAGCTTGAATTTAACAACCTATGGTGGATTAGGTGACCCAAAACTAGTGACCATTTCTTGCATCGGGTGAGCGGGGACGACAGAGCAGATTGGAATTCTGACAGTTCTTTTAAGGAGAGCAGACGGGAGGACAGACAGAATTACTTTGTAGAACATTTAAAACTCTAGCAAGGATGTTTCCAGCCAACAAGGAGCATCTATACGTTAACAGAAGCACGGCGGCGGTCACATACAGGAAATAGTCACATGTGGGACATACAGGAGATTCAAAGCAATCATCTGAGGCCTGCAGGGATAATCACTGCAAAGCCCCACTGTCCCATTCACTGAGGATAAAACCCACTGGATTAAATTGTAGGCCTACAGCGCATGAACACACACACACACACACACACACACACACACACACACACACACACACACACACACATGCCTCTCTACACTTACATAACACACCACTTCCTCTCTTTTTCTATCCCTCCTTGTATATGCTTTTCCCTTTTCTTTTACTTTGGCATCTATTTTTGCTCCCGCGAACACACACTGGAGTGCAAGCACACAAACACACACGCACACGCACACACAGACACACATACACACACACACACACACACACACACACACTCCAACAACCCTCACATGGTTTCATCTCCACTCTCGTCCTGGTTGCACACATTCAAATGGACACCCGTCAACATGCTGCGCTGTGCAGGCTGTTCACACACACACACACACACAAAGAGGTGTGTCAGGTTACTGCAGATCACAGTGGTCGATGAGAGAGGAGCAGTTTTCGTTCAAAGCTTCTGACACAAATTTTTGTTTGTTGTTTGTGTGTGTCTTGCTGGTCAGACAAAAGTAGTGTGAAGGCTCAACAGACGTTTGTGACATCAAGAGTCCAGGGTCTGAGTCCTGTTTAGTGAACAACTTGACTCTCAATCCAAACTGTGTGTGGGTGAGACCAAAACCTCCCGCAGCGCTTCTCGTCCTCTCAGAGGACACTGACAAACTGTGACGTTTACAACAACAGAGATTCTACATGTAAACACAAACGGACACAGGGGGAGTGCATTTCATTTCACAAACATTCCCGCTGGTTTTATGGATGAAACCTGATCTGTGAGCGTATAGACAAGGGTGTGAATAGGGCAGAAGGGACTGACACGTGTGTCACTGGGTTTTGGTCCAACTCAGCAGGAGGTTGGTGGTGAGGTTGTGGGCAGTGATTGACGGGGGAAGGCTAATCACCAGGATGTTGAGGATGTGTGCTCCATTTCTACATCCATCACCTGTCACACAAACAATTAGTACACGCACAATTCTCAGGGACAAATCCGATCATGTTGGCTGCTTGTACGGTGTAACTGCACCTCCAGGAAAGAGCTAAGCCCCACCCACTCACACAATTCCTTTGGTTCCTGATGATGAGCTGCAACAGAAATAATGTTGAAAGTGGAAAACTTCTCCCCCACAAAGTCTCCTGTTAATGAAGACCACCGCGGTCCAGAGTAGCATAAGCACAGAAGATGCTGCTTTTAGGAGGGACAGTGAAATGGAGGGATTGTGATGCACAATACCAGCAGATACCAAACGCCAATGTGTCAACATGTAGAGGGCACGTGTAGGATTAGTTATTAGACACTATGGAGGGGGTTTATACATTGAAACTGTCACGATTTGGGGCAGAATCAGTCAACAACTAAATAATGAATGGGTTATGAGCAGAAACAAACAGGTCTGGGGCGGGGGTTGGTTGTTTCTCCACCCAGCTGCTTTCTACTACCAGGAAGGGTGAAGTGTACTGAGGGCTGAGGTGGAATGAATCAAATATTGGTTTCGAAAAACTACATCTACTGCCTCAGTATCATTACACCGGCAGTCTATTGGATGTATTATATCGACTGCAGCTATGTGTACTACATCTACTGTATCTACTGTATCTACTACATCCACTGTGTCTACTGTATCTACCGTATCCACTGTATCTACTGTACATATTGTATCTATTACATCTGTTGTATCTACTACATCTACCGTATCTACTGTATCTACAGTACATATTGTATCTAATACATCTATTGTATCGACTACCTCTACTGTATCTAATGAATGTGCTGTGTTGATTTCGGAGCAGGACGTTCAGTCACCAGCATCAAACATGATGATGTTCTATGCTTCTAACTTTCTCTCTGACTGACCAGTTTACGTTAGTTTAGTAAAAATCACAGTGTGGGTTTGGTCACATGTGGCTGTACCAACTTTTGACTTTTGACTTTGAGCAAACTCTGGGGACTGACAGCTGGTTAGCTGTCCATGGATTTCAGTCTGTTTTCCTTTCTCGGTAGATCTCACATGGATCCAAAGGGAAGTACCAGGTGCTTTCTTTGCATTCGTTGTTTGTCCTGAAGTGTCTTTATGTTTACTCCTTGTCACAAACAGACGACTGCCAAATAAACACAGTAAACACGTGTTGATCTGCTTAAGAGGCTGAAGAGAAGTCTTCATCCTCCTCCTCATCCTCACCATACAGGTAAGAGTCACGGGGAGTTGATAGACAGACACAGAGAGAGAGAGAGAGAGAGAGAGAGAGAGAGAGAGAGAGAGAGAGAGAGAGAGAGACAGAGAGAGAGACAGAGAGAGAGAGAGAGAGTTCTCCATGGTGCTGAAATTGTTCTCTGGATTACAACTTCCGTCATCTTATCCATATGTAAAAGTTTAATTCAGACAGAATAAACATGAGAATTATAGTTGACCGATGTCCTACAATAAATTGTCTCAAATTTATGTTTTACTGAACAATAAACAATATAAACAATATAAACAATAAACGTAAGAAGTTGTAGATTCGACTACAAAAGAAACAAAAAAGTGCGATGTACCTGTTCTTCCTCTTCTTCTTCTTCTTCGTCGGTTATTTTGTCGGGTTGCCGTTGGAAATATCCGTCCGGTCCACCGCTGCGTTTAACGGGACTGTCCCTGCTGAAGCACACGGCCCTGTATTTAACGAACGGGTCCAACCGGACGGATTTACAGGTTACATACTTCCTGCTAGACTTTTACAAAATAAAAGCTTCCACCAGACAATGACGAAACTGAGCTCCGTATACATCTGTAAATGTTTTATACAATTATAAAAGTTATTAAAGCTGTAAAATTAAATGTGTTATTCTGCAACAGGAAACATTCACCACTGTTTTAAATAATTATTTGGTAATGTAATCATAAATGACAATGTAAATAAATATAACAACATTAGAAAAGGTAATTAATGTCAGTTGTTGTGATTCATGATTTATTCAACAAATCCAACCTGCGTTTGTGAAATTTTCTCACTGAAATCTTAACTGTTTCTTTGTCTGTGTATATGACATGATTTTCTCTGTTGTGTCTTTGTTTCTTCATTTCAGTCTAAAGCGAACAGAACAGAAGCAGGTGTATTCTAAACAATTCGATTTTAATTGGATGGTTTCTCAAAACCAGGATAATGTGATATTTATACAGTATGGACAATACGTCACTTAAACAACTGAAAGGTTCTCTACCTTTGGTTTTAGTTTGAAGGCGCAGATTTTGAGCTTTCTCATTCATTATTTCCCGCTTGATTTCAGCTCGCAAAATGGCCGCGCCCTCTGACGTCAGACAGGCAGGTCCAACACAGATCTCAAAAATAAGCAAAACAGAAATACATACTGGATGGGATGAAATAACACATGGTATTGGTGTTTCTACCAGTAATATATAAAAGAAAAGTATATGTACATATAATACATACACGTCTGATACTAACATGTTCTTTAGTAATATTTCATTGAGTAGTGCTGATGTTTTTATTTTACAGACTCTGAAGAAGTGTAGTTTCTGGGTACTCTGGTTTCCTACCACAGATCAAAAAAGCAAACAGATGGATGGAAGGTGCCAGATGAATCTCAGAGCAGTACATTCCTCTTCACTCTCCCTTCCTTTGAAATCCAAAATGTTTCTTTTCTTTTCTTTTCATCTTTTCATGTGACATTTTTTGCACATGTGCGTCTATAATACACCCCTCCCATCCCCTCCCTGATCAGTGTGACTCTCACAGCATCGTTCAGGCAGAAATGTTTTCTCACCTTTTTCAAAATTTGTGCAAATAAATGCACAGCGAGGAACAGAACATTTGACAGCCTAGTGTGTATTAGCTGGTGACTATTTTCTACCGTCGGTGCCGTAAACATTCATAAATACTTAACTGTCTGTTAAAACAATATGTTGACCAGACTTGCTGCACATCGAAATGTAATTCACCAACACCACAACATGTTTGTGTTGCACAGACAACCAGGTGATCAAATCAGGCTCCCATGAAGGTTTCTCATTTGTTATTCATGCAGTGACATTTCACAGCCTGCCATCTACAGCACCAGCACACACACACACACACACACACACACACAGAGGAAATTACTTTGGTGTTGGGTGATGAACTTCACTCAGATTACTGCAAAAAACATTTTTGCCAATAAACAAGCAATCCTTAGATCATCACATGCAAGTCTCTAATTCCATAATTGAATATTTTTATAACGTCAGTCTGTCTCCTGCTTCTTGAGTCTGTCCCACCTTCATGTGTGCCATGCCCTGAAGTAATCATGTACTTCGTACGTGTGTAATCTTTTATGTGACGCCATCAGATGTGATCCCAGAGGAAAGACAGACATTTGAAAGCACCAGCCTGAGAGGATCCTGATCTCTGCTCATCAGAGATCACCTTCCATCCTCGAAACGGAGCTGCTCGGCTTTCACCTTTTTTTTCCTCACCATAGCTTCTCCGTCCCTTTAACCTTCACTGATACATACCGAGAACATATTAAAGTCACCTTGACTTCATTCCGACAAAAATGACCATCAGCAGAAGAAATACATCTTTTGTGCTAATAAGAACTTCAGAAAAATTACATGTGTTGATAGTTTATTGATCTCTGTGAGAAATTCATGAATTATAGCTAAAATGTAAGCTAAGCTATCTGTAACTTAACAGAATGGGACAAAATAATTTGGTCAAACTATGAATTGTTGTTTGTTAATATTACACTATACTATTGACTACTCAGTAATGAAGTTAACCTTTATAGACCCTGTAGAAGATTCTAACTATGGACCATACACAACTTAATCAAAAGTTTGTGAAGCAAAATGTGTAGTAGTAAGTTTAAAAAAAAAAAAAAAAGCACAAACTCACCTAAAGGCAAATGTCGGTCAACATTTACTGTCAAAAGTGACGCACTTAAAACAGACGATAACTTAAAACTGTACAGACCAATGATACACAGACAAGCTTCAGGAGAATCATAAGGTGCCTCTTTCCTGCAGATGAAGATGAAGAGCCTGCAGACGTCTCAACTTGATTCCACAATGTGACCATGTGCAGAATTTACATGGTGGTTTATCGTAAGCTTCATAACAACAACAAAAAAAAAAAAAAGCACTGTAAAAATGTTAATATCATGAAAGTTTGCTACAAACCAGTCAATCTAAAAATGGATACTTGTACAAACATGTGGACACTGGTTCATTAACTGTCCGGACTTCAGATGTCTACATTCCTGTAGAATTATCAGCTTAGCTCCATATTCAACATTTACTGTTGTTTGTTGTTTACAATGACAAACATCCACATTCTTCCAAATTCCTTCACATTTTTCTGTCACTTAAGCAAATTATCACACAAACATCTCAAAGGTGATGCAAACTAGAAATCAAACAGTGCTTCTTCTCTTCATGTCAAGTCTAATGCTTTAGGTTTCTAGGCACAGAAGTGCAATGATCACACTTGACACATACAATACTCCTGCTGGATGCTCTCAGTGCTTTATGATGAAATGTGTCAAGCAAACGTCCACACTGTTTCCCTGCAGGTCTCTTGCTAAGCTCCGGCACATACGCAGCAGAGACCTTCACCGTTCGCTGTATGTGACAGACAACAGGCCGTCAGCTCTCACCAATCAGCGGC